>VWZY01000793.1:0-22348 GCA_013399075.1 Chloroceryle aenea
TACAGGATAAAAGCAAATGGTAGTACTATAAGAAAGGCAATTTATCATCCTAAAACTGATGCTGAAAAGAAAGAACAAAACTTTCAGAGCTTTCATTTAAAATAATTAGAGCTCTCCATTAGTTTCTTTATTTCAGGACAGAACCTGGTGAAAGATCTAGAGCACATCATCCAAGAGACTTGAGGTTTTGCAGCACTGTCAAGGAGACACAGCTCGGAATAACCATAGTTACAAGAACCTTTATACTGCATCTGCAGAGAGCATTATATAGAGCATGTGGTTAGAAACCTCTCCACTTAGGGTGCTTAGTTAATCAGCATTCCTTGGCTCCTACAGAAATTACTGAATACTGCAAAATATACACCTAATGGAAGGGGTTGCAAATACAGACACCTTCCCCTTATTTAAGTTCATGCTTTTTTAAACACCAAAAGCACCATCACATGCTTCAGTTTCACATACCTCAGCTTCTCCACTGTCATGAATTTCCACTTCCATTTAACAGTGAAAACTCCGAAGACAATCATTAAGTTTTCCAATTTAATACTGTCTTAATCTTCTTACATCATATTTAAAGATATTAATAGAGGCCCTAAAAATAAACATCATACAGAACAGCCAGGAAAGATACCTAATACTCAACAAAATGCAGTCAAGGGGATGAGCACCACTGCTATTTTTAGCAAGAATAATTTATATATATATATATGGGAGTTAAAAGACTAATTAAATGAAAATTAAAAGGCTGAAAACAAAGTGTATCAAACATGTTACAACTGGCTGGCACCGGAGGGTATACACCTCACCTTCCCGGCATGGGGTGTTCAAGTAGAACACTGTTTTTTGTCCCCACTCATTTCAGAATTCTGCTGTGTTTAATTGTGAAATGTAGCACTTCTAGGCCACCCAGAAAGAGCAACAAAGAGGAGGAGAAGTTACAGTTGCAAGTAAATTTACACAGAAACCTAATTGTAACTATATTCAAATATTATGTAAATATAAATAACGTATCAAAGCTCCACTGGGTCACAATAAGTGGCTCATCACCAAAATCAAATACAAAGGAAATCTTCACTTCTTAACACTTTTAAGGCCTTGGTGTTATTTAAAATTTAAACAAGGAATCAAGAAATAAGTTGATACATTTCAGAATATTAAAGCCTACAGTATTTGGGGGAAAATCTAGAAGTTTCTTCTAATGTGACTCAAGTTTGATTACATCACGATTTGACATGAACAGTATTTCAGTCTTAAGTGCTATAGTTACACAATAGCTTGAATATAATCAAGGCTCTGAAACAATAAAAATGAGATGGCAGCACTTTGTTTAACCAGTTTTAAGACAACTGGTGAGTTTATTCCCTAGATTTGAGCACAGAAAAGCTTCAGCCATGGAATTTACTCTTTTATTATCTACTATAAAGGAGTATTCTGCAGGAAATTTCAGAATAATTTTGAAGACAATTTTTTTCCTCTACACATTGTACCTGTGATCAACCCAAAGCAAGCTTCAGTGTATAGCTTTTAGCACCATCACTATTAAACTCCAGATAATAAATGTCTAGTTGGCATAACATTCTTGAAGTAAGCTACTTACAGGATGACTGAAAAAGAGGTAAGAAAGGAAAACATTTACCTGAGAAAAAAACATAAAATCAAGTGACTGCATTCGAACAATGTATCACAAAGAACAAAGTCCAGTCAAATATTAAATGCTTTCCAACAACCAACACCTCTGAAAGTGTTAACAGGAGTGAAACTAAGTGCTTTAAATCAGCTTTTTAATTCCATATTTACAATTTCATAAAGGAAACATGTAGCCCTACAAAATAATCCACTGAAATGGTTAACAAGGAGGAAGTATGAGATGACACATGGTTAATGTTCATTCAGAAGAAACAACCATTCCAGATCCCAAGGAGAACTCCTCTGGTACCAAGAGGAGGCTGGCAGTATCGATAGTCCTAATTAATTATTTCCAAAGAGTGATAATTGATGTCTGGAGGAGGTGGAGTGGTTTGCTCCAGATCTTCCTATGCAAGATATTCAAAGTCTTCCCACTGCAAACACAAAGTGTTTCCCTTGGCAGAGGTGTTCTACCAGGAAAAGTGAGGCATTCTCCTTATAAACTAAAAATGTCATGGCTCTAATGTGTCAGTTCCCAAATGTTTTCAGAGTTTTATTTAAATAAGAGGAACAAATTAGAGACAACAAATTATAACACTCATTTTTCAGCTTGTTACCCTTTCTTAAAGGTATAAAAGCAAGGCAGCTGAGGGCTGGGGGCAATGCTGCCCTGACCACCATAAGCAGCAGTAGGAACTGGTGCTTTCTGCCCCAGTCCTATCAACCCCAGACACCTTCAGGTGCCCCTGACAGAGCAACGCCCAGCGTAGACTGGCTGCCAGACAGCTACTGAGCTTCTCAGACAGGTTCTACAGCTTCTGGAGTGCTGTGCTGCCAAAGCTACACTGATACTGATACCTGTACTCCCTGGTAAGGTCAAGCTGCATCTAGACAAGCTGCTATCCCCCAGGAAACACGGAGTTTCCACACGGTGCCTCTCCCAGCCTCAGCTCTCCCAAGAGGAGAGCTGCCAAATGGGAAATTACACAACCACGTTTCATCGGGAGGGCTCGAAGGGAGTTGTAAATTTGGGAGGTTTTCTTATTCCATTCATCTGCTGCTACTATCGAGTGGTTTGGATCTATCTAGCACATACAGCAACTAAGCTGTACTTACACAGCATGAGGTTGCTCACAGAATCCCTCACTCTGATAAACAACAAAGCTGTTCAGGCTTGCTAAACGTGAACCACGTCCCAAAACATTAAACACCCCACGAAGAGTGCCAGAGATTTCCTGCATCGTACCTGAGAAGAGTTACTCTTCCTTATAAGAGATCTGGGAATAAAAGGCCGTCATGTCACAATATGCATAAGGGTTCCCAGGTTATTTTTAGCCCAGTCCAGCTGACTGTTGTAGTTCAAAGCCCAATTTGTTGAGAGTAATAAAAGAAAGCTAGTCTGGCAGTAAAGAAAAAGATGGAGGTCGTATGGAATTTCATTCTAAAGTGATTTCTAATTATAATATTAAAGGACTACTCTTAATATTTCAAGAATCAAAAAATTATTTCAGAATACATTTCTAAAATACTTTTGTTTGCTAAAATGACTGAGTGGCAAAACAAAACAAGAGGAGCTGAAGACCCTGCCATTTACTAATCCCATTTTTGATGCAAGCACTATCATACAAAGCTTTAATAAAACTAAATAGCACAAACTACTTTTCACTTACTGTTAATAATGAGAGTGAGAAAAATTCTTCCTAAAAACTCAACAAGATCTAGAAGGAAATACTTCCTTTGAAAGAAAATATGAATAGTGAAAAGCAATGAAATTTAAATGTGAAATTTTTCAAGATACATGCAAAACAACATCCTGTGGAAGCTTTTGTTTCCTGGAAGACATCCCTTCTCGAAGTTTGACACTCGAGGTATTCTAAAAACACAGAGGACCTGTACCAAAGTGTAAACCCAGCTGTCCACATGCTCCAGGAACCTGCTGTCCTGAGAGAGGATGCACGGGTCGGGTCCCAGCTCTCCGCTGCAGGGCACTCGCCCTCTGCCAAAGCTCCTCCTGGTCTCTCTTCTCTCTTCCTGTTTCTCATTTCCTTCTCCTGTGTTTTCATGAGTAACTATCACGATGGCATAAACACAGGGCGGGTAAACTCTTGCCAGGCACAAATGCCTTCCAGGGTGGGACAGCAGAGAAGTAGCCCACACAAGTTTCACTGCAGAAGCTGGAATTATCTGGGCTCCAGAGGCAGGGCATGGCAAAACAAGGCACTTCAGGCTGAACTCTTCTGCCCCACTGCTCTGGGCTCCAGCACAGCCCTGCAAGGAAGCAGCCTGGTACACAAGCATTTGCCATCCCCATGCTCTCCCTCCAGCTTGAGGGATGCTAAACTAGCAAGAATCTCACTCAAAATGAGGTCAAAGAAGGAGCAGAAACTGAGAAAGGTGTTCCAACATGAAAGCAGCCATGTCAGTAAGTGCAAATATCTCTAGGGGTTCTAGCTGTGTTATACGTTGTATTTTTAATACATCTCTGTTCCATTCCATCAGCTTCAAATAAGGAAACATCCCAAAGATGGTGATAGCATGCTGATTTTGTTGCTATCTGCAGGAATTAGTTACTATAAATAGTTTTTCCAGGCCTTGTAAGATGCAGCTGTACCAAGTTTCCTTCCACCAGAAATCAAAATCGCTCAGACATCGATTTACTTCACCCTGTCTATTCCACAAAGGTTGTGGCAGTATCCCATATCCCACCACCATCCCATTTTTTTCTGAAGACACCCTCCTCACACATTTTCATCTTATTATCTATAAAGACTGAGCACCATCTGCAACAGGCTTTTCAAACGTTTCTTCTCTAGAAGCAGAATCCAGCGATGATAACAAGATTCTGTTAGCATGACGGGGTAATGTGTTTGGGTTTTTTACTGTGTCAATCATGACCCAAAACCAGTGCCATGGTCTAGAAGAAGGACTCTAAATTCAGAAATATAGTCCAAGTCCCACTCTAATCTTCACATACGCTCACTTCTCAACCCTTACACGTAACCTTTCAGCTGTGAACAGCGATTTAACAAAGCCAGGGCAGTAACACTATCCGTATCCAATAATAATGTGCAAAAAATCTCAGAGCCACATGGATTTCTTAAGTTAAATCCTGTAAAGGACTAAAAACAGAGGAAGCAGAGCACTGACTTTCCAACCTAAGTATGTAAAAATCTTTTAACTGTGAAATCAGAATTTAAATTCACACCTGTCAAGCGAGTGATAAACTGACAATACTGGAGCAGTGAAAAGCTTGGGTCTGGCACGGGCAGGGTTGCAGCAGTTTACAGAAACTCATCAGAGATGTGAATTAATGTCAGCTAAGGGGATGATCTTAGGAACAGATTACTCAGGAGCAAGCAGCTGTTGACAAAGGTTCTCGTTTAAACAACCCTTGAGTCATGTAGCGTCCTACAGAAGACAAAAGAGGTTTAGAAGAGGATGCACTTCCCCCTTAGAAAACTACATGGAAGAGTAAGATAACAACTCATACTTCAGGTATAACAAGTTAGAGAAATAATTCCTCAGTGAATGCCCAAATTAAGTGACTCTGCTTCTAAACAGTGACCTCCTCTGTAATATTCTGCTTGAAAAAATACAGCTTCTCACCAGTTAAAAACCCCACACCTTATTCTGCAGAATAAAGAGGAAGGGCAAACGCAGGAGCAGCTCTGCTCAGGCAGCACTGAACAGGCTGCTCTGAATTGTGCTGTTCTGTTCTTACACTGACTCATCTCTTTAATATTCAAACTCCTTAAAACGAGGATTCTTGTAAAGCATAAATACATCTTTGTACAAGACTATGCAACAATGCTCAAAAACAAACAAACACACACTGCTGTCTGAGGCATTTCTCTCATGGTTTTGATTCTGACATTACCTGCATAGCCTGAGCACTGCTAAATGTTACTGGTTTACAGCTGGAGACAGTATCAGTCTAACATGCACATGAGACTCGATACAATTCCATTTGTAATGTTTTAGAGACCCTTAAATCAATGACAGCGATGCAGAGTTCTGGCTCTACCAGTGTTACTGTCTAAAGACAGAGATGGTTTTAGTTCTGAGTACCCTAAGCATGTTATGATCTTTAGGTCCGTGGGTGAAGAGAAAGCCTAAGGAAACACACTCAAGTTAATAAGCAAAACTAGAACATCTGGATCAATGATAAAATTTCTGCCTTCTAAACACATCTGCAATCTAAAAGTAAAACCCTTGTGTTACCAGAGACCTTGGTGTTTTCTCAGGAGGTGACATGGAGATTTTTTTTTTTAAACCTAAACCAAAGCACCATCTTCACAAACAGCTCTTTTCGTAAAACTAATCTGGAGACACAGATGCAATTTTAAAAATCACACTGGTTTCGTGCATTCTTCTGGAGAAAGCTCAGAGCTTCCCATCGACACAAAAGCCATTTCAGACACAGCTGTTTTGAAGCAGAGCAGGCTTTGACATTTGAAATTGTTCAATAGAACCTTTGTGTAAACTGGTCTCACGAGACAACAAATAAGATATAGAGAGAGGTTTCTACATCCCAACTCAACTTGAAAGCAATTCACATTTTAAACTCAGCACTGTCTAATTTTAGAACTATTATGCAGATACTCTAAGTGTTAAATAATAACCAGTCTTTTACCTCTCCTAAAACCACAGTCCAAAATACGCATTAGCAAAATGATTTTTTTTTCCTCCTATTTTCAGCCTGAAATTTTTGAAAGATTCATTACCAAGAGCACTGAAAGAAACTGACATTTTATCCTCTGTTAACAAGTAATGCAGAGCTCATTATCTGCCTTCAGGGCTTCCACTTCAAGTGCCTTATCAATGCTTTGCAAAGTCCTGGTGCTGTAATTGCCACTACGCTTTTAAGAACAGGTAAGTGAGGCTTGTGGCACTTGTGTTGAGAGAGAGCGAGATGGAGAGGAAGGGAAAAGGCTGGGGAGCACTTGCATCAGGGCTACGTGATCCTCAGCTTCAGAATTGGGACATGCTGTTAATAAAACACAGCAGGACATCAATTTCTAAGAGCAGACATGTGGCCTTGAAAAGCATCCTCATGGCAACATGGATTATGCCATTAAAACAAATTAATAAAATATCAAAGTTGAGGGTTAAGCAAATGTTAAGGGGTTGATTCATAATCTCAATGCTTCCTTTTGAATGCAGAAATTAAGACAGCATTCCCTCAAAAATAAGGAGGCTATGTACCTAGGGAAGTCGAGAGAAATCAAGAAGTACAAGCAACTAAAAACTAACCCCATAGTCCCCCAACCTATGGATTGAGGCTACTGCCAACCAACTTGCACACAGGCAGATTTCAAACCAACAGAAAACCCGAATAAACTACAAAATTCACTTATGCAACAGGCAGAGAAACAAAACATTTGGAGAGAAGCCACACGATCCCAACTCCAGCTAGGTCTGCTCGGCGGTCTGAAAAGAGCTTGTTCACATGGCCCACACTTTGTTGTTTAGCACAGCTGCTTCAAAAGCCACTCCCCACTCTAGTAATGTTTTTTTTTTCCCCCATCCTATTTCACAAAAAGACTTAAACATATTTCCAACAGATGTGTTTTGTACTCTAGTAATTTAGTGGTATTTCCTGATGACTGGTTAACACAAAGGCTGTAGCTGGTTGATTCAAAGATTGCATCTGTTACCCTGCATCTCACCATCAGGTCAGAATGAATTTCTAACTGCAGAAAGATGCTACAGAAGAATATATTACTTTATTTTTAAGCCTCAACCTAGGGATGAATAATTTGTCTGTGCTACAAGAGCTAGAATTAATGGTTCTATTTTTTCAAAATGTGCTGTAACGAGGGGAGGGGTGAAGAAACCAAGAAAAAACAACCAAACAGCTTAAACATTTTCCTACTAATATTACAGATAGCACAACAGAAAATACCTCGGGATCACTTTCTCAAGCAAGATCACTCTCTCCCATCACTCATTGGATTTCTGTCATCCTCTTAATTTCATTAACTGTGTCCAGCAAACTAACCTGAATGGAAGCCCTCGTTCACCTTGAAACTCAGTAACTAGAAACAGAATAGGTCCAAGAAGCAAATTCCTCCTACCACAGCCCACATACCCAGAGCCTGAGCTTTCCTAAGATGCAGCAGCACAACAGGAAAGTTACTGTGTTAAGTGACAAGGACGTATCTGCTGAGAATAAGTTTTAAGGATATCATATTCTATTCCATTGGTAACTAGGTTCTAAAATTAGAGAGGGAGTGTGTGAAAACAAAGAATCATCTCCAAACCATTAAGCCTGGCAAAACTCTGTTTGCTGAGGACTAGGGAGTGCTCTAGGCTTTTCCTAACAGGATCAATGCACAGGAGGTGAAGCACAAGTTACCTAGGAAGTAACTGTTACATCTTCTCACTACTTAATTACTGTAGGAGAGATGTATAAAGAAAAAGGGTTTTTGGATGGTCCATAAGCTGACCACATGTATATATTACATCCAGTGGATGTTTCAGGTGGCATTTTTAGCTCTGTCCCCATATACAGCCAGAACATGCATCATTTCAATTCTATCACCTGTATATATGCCAATATTTTAATGCAAATTAAATTGACATTTCAGTTCTAAGCTCAAGCAAATAATTTGCACTTCAAAATACATATGGAAAGTGATAGGATAACAAGTGCACATATCAGCACCTCCAGTGTCTCTCTAGCTTACTAAACCTTCTGTACCAAGGGCATCTCACTTTACTAAATATTAATGCAGAATTCTCCATAACACAAGGCTTCAGTTACTCAGAGGATCACTGCACTGCAAATAAAAATAAGTTTTAAAGCCTATATTATTAACTACAGATTAAGGTCAGATCCCAACAGTTGTTCCATGTAGAACAACGTCATAGGTAGGGACGTTCGTTGACCGTGATACTGATCCACTCACACAAAAGCAGCTTGCAAGATCCAGGCTTTAAAATATTAAGAACATTTATTGGCTCAACATGAATACAATCCTACACTCCTACAAAGGGTACCCCTGACTGCAGAACTGAGATGAATTGGGTTCTGGAAGTCCTGGAAATACATCAGTTATGCTACCTGCTGGCCAGCCTACTTTCCATCCTCTACATTTGGTGTTTGATGGTTCTAAAATTAACCCTACTGATTTTATCACCAATTTCCTTTTCATTTTGCCATGTTAAATGTCAAGTGATCTGTATGTCTGACACTGCCCTTTTAATTATTACAACAAAAGCTTATAGATGATACCACACTCATCCCCCCACCTCTTCAAAGCAGGGCTCAGTAAAACACAGGCAATGATAAAAATTCAAAGGTCAATATTTGCCTAAGTTGAACAACAGCCAAGAAAGAGCAAGAATTATTAAAAATTTAATTCTACAGTAAGTTCTACAATTAGCACTCTTTCTAATGTATTGTTTTAAATTACAAAATAAGCTCCATGGATAGTGTTTAGGATTCCATTAAAATTTACTAACCATTTATCAATGCTTTCTGCAGAAAGCTTGTTATAAAAACCTGCAAAAACCAATTAGACCTCCCTGATGTATTAATGACACATGATGAAGTCTTTTATTCCCTTCATCAATCTTCAGATATACATTTACTTACATAATCAATACTCCAAAATTATGATGTGTCTATAAATTCATGGCCTTGCATCGATGAATTTGCTCACTCAGTATCTTCTGACGTGAAGTCTCAGTCACTGTCACTCACATTAACCTAACCACCCACATTTTATTGTTCTGCTCTCAGGATTCAAAAGCACTTAAGATGACAGTAGCAGGAAAAAGCCTTGAGATTTGATATGCCCATTATGCTGACTGGGTTGTTTAAAAACTGGAGCTGTAGTTGCAGCTTATGATGATAAATATGCACAACACCACCACAGACCCAGAGAGAAGTTTAAGGAAACAGAAAAATCTGAAGTCAAAGACCTTCTACAGAAATCAGGAAAGCGTTGCAATGGTGACAAAGGTTTGTCCTCCCTCTTCCCAATATAGAAATGATTATCAAGTGTTTTACAGTGTTCTTATTACATTTTCTATTCTATTTCTAAAAAAAGAAACTTGGACTAGGACGAGGAATATTGAGCAAAAAGTCAAAGGCAGGCATACCTGCTCCATCATATCTGTCCCAGATATTCAAGTAGTCTGAGGCTTCCAGGGATATCCTGCTTGATGGCCTTGCAGGAGTACCCCTGAAACTAAGGGACTTTATCTTCAGGATACTTGTTGTCAAGTATCCAACCCCACAGAAACTTTGTAAAACATTTGCTACCATGAAATGATAATGCAGCTTATACCAAGCTATGAATAAAACACAAGCCTGAAATATTTGTAATATAAAGTATTTCTATTCTGCAAGGGAAGCCATGGACCAGCTTTAACAACACGACAAAATTCTGCTCTTGCAAAGTATTTAAAGAAACCCAACCTCAAGCTTAATTAAACAAAAAGAACTTTACACAAACTTGACAACTAAACTGCTCCTTGTTATATAGGGCATCAGGAAGCTGACACAAGCCTTCGGTTCTGCAGAAATCTTAGAAGCAAGCTTTGCTGACTTCAACATATGTCAACAGGGACAGGCATCGGTTTTACAGCCTACAAGATTCATCAGCACATCTGGATATCTGAGGCAGAATAAAACAGAAGTACTTCCCAGGAAAACAGCTGGCAGTCACACACAGAACACTGGAGTGGAGAATCCCCCCATGCCATGCCTCACTGGGCACATCGCACAATGACCACAGCAGCTGTTAAGAAACAATACCATTCTGAGGGGGATGTATAGAACTTACCCACCACATGCACTTTCAAACCACATTTCTTCAGCAAATATGCTGCTTTCTAATGCTCCTTTTTAAGGGTAAATCAGGAATATTACTGCACAGGCAATTCAGAAACTAACACTAAAGGATCCATAGTATTTGTATCAACTTAGATGTTGGATTTGGATAAGGAAGTAGCAACACAAGGAACTAAGTTACCATGAAAAACACACCACCTTTTGAGCCACTGATACACCAGGTTAAGAAGGGAAATTTTAATAAACCTTCCTATTTAACAATATGCACTTTTATTCCCCAAGGTCTTCAGACACACAACAAGTTGTGTTCATTCATCATGGACAGAAAATGCAATGGAGACACCACAAGACCCAGTTTTACCAAGCTGCACAACCAAATTTATTGAGCCTTTCCGGAGCTTTAAAGGCTCACAGCTGAGGATCTCCCAATAACATCAGAAGGAATTCTGAGCAATATATGAGCACTAAAATATTTGAAACAACAAATAAAATTATGTTTTTCTCCCTCCTTTCTGTAGTCTTGCAACATTTGCCTCACTGGGCACATCCAGGAGAACTGAAAAACATCCATGCACAGGAGCATACTTTTTGCTTTCTCCTGGGTTTGCATCTGCTCGTATTAACAGAGAAGTTCCATTGTATAAAAATATATCCAACAGATGTAATTTGTAAAAGCCGATGACAAGACAGGAAGATACAAAACTGACACACTTGGAATGCTCTCAGATTTAATTCATTTGAAGTTAGCAAACAAGGTAAGAGCAATCCAAAACACTGAGTAATTTTAGGGCACATCAAATTCAGTCCACTAAGCCACCTTGATGGAAAAGTTGGGGGGGAAAAATATATATATACACCTTTATGATCAATTCTGTTGCATTAATCTATTGCTGTATTTATTTAAACATTATTATTTTAACAATACCTCTGAATCTAACAAATTCAGGGAATTGTTGTGTTGAAATCCATTTATTTTATAAAAATCTGGAATAGGAGAAAACTGAGACCCCCAGAACCTGTCGTCAGCTATCAGGATGTCAGCATCTTCAGGCACACTGTGTGGCTCAAAGCTTGTGTGCCAGAAATGGAAAACTAGTTCAGGTAGCAGGTACTTGAGAACAGGCAGCAGGTAACACCACTTTTTTGCCCAGAGAAATCAGAAGGTGCCGTGGAACCACGCGCAGTGTGACAGAGAAGCAGAACAGATGATGCTGCAGAGACAGACCTTAGCAAAAATAATAACCCAGCACAGACCAGAAGTTGAAAGAAGCTAAACTATTCTTCCAGCTCATCCTAGGCACTTCTGGCAGCATCAATACCTAGATATGTGATTGTAAATGAAGAGCAAATGTTTTTCTAAAGCTTGACCAGCCATTGAGTAAGGACAGGGATTAATTAGGGTTCCTCAGCTGCGTTTTACAGACTAAAACCTTGCAAATTAAGAGTGTCATAATGACTGGATTTTTGGTGTTTCTAAACACATTTTCATTTCTACTTCAAAATGTGTGGTTTTGTACCAGTTTCAATAAATCATTAAAAAAAAGACACTATGTAAACAGCGGGGGACAAGGGGACAGACAAAAAAATTCATTCCAGTAAGCTTCTACCTTAATAGGGATGTATTCCAGACTTCTAATAAAGCTCATTTAATGAGAAGATTTTTAATTAATCAAGAAAATATTGTGATTTCAAAATCCAAATGAAATCACTAGAAAATATTCAGAAAAAAAAAAAGGGGGCCTATGTGGCTGCAGTACCTTAGAGTCTAAGTTATATAATTGCAGAAAGGAATGAAAAAGCTTTGTGTAAATGGAGCTACAATTAAGAGATCAGAGTAAACAACAACAGAATCCACAGAAAGATATGTCCACACTTGTTCAGTTGCCTGACTTCCAAGGTAACTGTTATGAATCACAGTTATGGAAGGGAGTGTTCATAAATAGCTGCAATCGAAGAATTAACAGCTGATAACCAACCCCCAAGCACTCCCAGCCTCTACAAGGCTTCAGCAAGCACTGCTGAAATCAGAATTACAATGTTCAGCATCTACGAGAGTTTAAAAACACTTAAAGGGTAGTTGCTGTTATTAATGATACACAAGAGAGTTCCTCACTCTTAAGACTTTCAGAGTCTTTCAGCAGATATAAAAGCTGAGGAAATGAGCCTCAAGTATTTATTAACTAACTTCTTATTTTTACCATTTGCCCTAAAGAGAAACAACCCCCAAAAACAAATATAAAAGAAATAATTATCGATGCAGCCCAAGAGGGGAATCCATTTTCTTCATCTTTCTGCAACTTTCCAGCACTTCATTAAATTCCACTCATGGCATAAATCGCTTCCATCCGCAAAAACCTTGTGTAAAATTAACACCGTATGTGGTATCAGCAGTTGATGTGCAGCATCACGCCAAAGCAGAGGGGAAAATAAAGAATATGCCAAACTTTATCTTGCCCAAGACTCAAACTCGTTTATCTGTCAGCTCTGACTGAGCTATCACTCCCACATGTTTAATTAGAAGCTGAAGAGCTTCACAGAATTACATCCAGGGCACTGGAACAGTCAGTTTCTTTTAACTGGAACACACTGCTGGGATATCTTAACTCATTCCAGTAAACAAAACAAAACTTAACATGTTACAAGTGTGGGAAGGGTAAGGATGGTTTTGCTCTTGAAATGTAATACAGGAAAAGAAAACTTTTGCTGGAAGATAAAATTTAATTATGTTCCAGTTTTGATGAGCACGATATCACCAAGGAAATGTTCTAGAACAACAGAAATACAATGGCTTATTTCTCTATTTTACTGTCATGAGTCAATTGTGTACTGTGCATCTAGAATCATAGAATCCTTTAGGTGAAAAGAGACCTTTAAGATCAAGTCTGACCATTAACCCAGCACTGCCAGGGCACCACTAACCCATGTCCCACAGCTCCACAGCTTTGAAACCCCTCCAGGGATGGGGACTCATCCCTATCTATTTGATAGATAGAAATTTTTGTGATGTGCCATCAACGTAGTAACAAAGAATCCTCACAACCACAGATACACGTATCTTCCCTCTTCTGACAAGACACCCTATTGTCCTTTCTATGAACAATGACACTCCAACACAACACATCCCCTTTCCTGCACAGAAAACAACTGCTGAAAGCATAACCTACAGGTCCACACCACCAAGTAATGCTCCAAAAGGAAGAGATTTCTACAAGAAAACATCGTTAACAACTTGACAGCCTTAGAGCCCATGTTCCAGGGGTGTTGCTTTGGAAGAGCTGCAGTGTGACCCATGAACCAAACAGCCTTTGGCACCTGGAGGACATCAAATGTGCCGTTGTAGCGCAGCTCTCTGAGCAGTATCACCCAAAGGGAATCACTCTGAATGCTCCAGGACCTCCCAGCAAGGCAGACCAAAGCACTGTGAAAGAAGGGCCAAATGGGATACACGTTTCCAAGGAGTTTTCCTGATCTTACCGAACACTAATGAATTTGCACTTGTGAAACTCTGGAGCTTCATCTGTTGCTGTCAGTGCTGTTCTCAGTAAAAACTTGGAATGCAAGTAATTTTTCAAAGATCCCTCCGAGTTCCACTGTGAGGATGGGAACAGAATCTCAATTTATACTGGTATATGGCAATTACCAGGACCATATTTCCTTATAGTATGGGACACGTGTTGCCAAGGGAAGGAAGGAGACAGCAAAAAGGGGGGAAGAATCAATAGATAAAAGCTGACAAGACAAATACACAACAAGCATCTTATCTGCATGCTTATAATCTTTATGTTGGATTATCTGCAGAACATTAAAATGACTGTCCTTTGGGAAGGAGTCAACAGATACACAGTCCACAGATTAAGCTGAGGGCAAAAGGCCAGCAGAAAGGACAAAGCTGCCTAGAAGAATCATGGAAATTGTCCGTGTGAATGTACAATTTATGCTCCCTAGTGGGTTTTTTTGCTTAGTTCTTTTCGTTTGATTGGGTTTGTGTGTTTGGGTTTTACTCTGGTGATTCCATTTTTAAACAGATACCTTCAAGTTCCATGCATGAAGATAAATTAATGGGTCAGCTGCTTTAAGTATATCTCTCCTAAGCTTCCAGTTCAGAAGATTTCATGCTGGCCTTTAAGTTACAGAGAAAACATCAACTGTCACAGACCCTTAGTGACTTCCACAGAATTAATTTCTCAATCTCTGGCTCACAGAAAGGTTAGTTAATGCAAACTGTAGCACATGACTAATAAATAATATAAAGAGCACTAGAAAAAGACACATGTATTTTTCAAACCATGGTCTGTAATATCTGATCTTACCACAAAAAAATGACAATGATATAACAGAAGCCATTCTGGCACAGAAAGGGGAACTTGCTTTGCATCTTATCCACCCTTTGGCTATAACATTTCCAAGTAAGGAAGACAGAAAATATTTTCACAAGAAGCAACTCAGCATTGTAATATGCTTTTCTTTATTAGTTTGTGGTTTGGTTTGTGGCGATTTTTAGTTACAAAGGAAAATAAGAGCAAAATGAACAAAAAAATGTTGGTAGGGTAAACAACTATCAGGATACAAACCCACAAACTAAGCCTTGGCCCATACACAAGAAAGAATTAATTGTGCTGCTTCCCCTATAAATGTGTAGTAACAAACTGAGGATGAATAAAAACTGTACATGTCAAGCAGAGGTCACAGATTTCATTGGTTCAAATCTTCAGATCACGGATATTGCACTAAAAAATAGTTTCTTGACCACCTCTCTAAGGAGACTTTTAATACAATATTTTAAATGAAAATATATTATTTAAAAAGGAGGGATTGGTGGGTTCTTTGGTCTTTTCATTATATAAGACAGGTCAAGAACTAGCAGATAAAAGATAATGCAGAGGAAATGAAGTGCTGGGTAATGTGCCAGTCTTATCATATTTGCAAGGACAGTATAAAAAGGGAAAAAAAATCCAACTATTTCCACTTTTGGTGAAGCTGTTGCTATAGATGTCTAACTAGCCCAGAACCAGCAGTGTTAGGAAGCATCCCTAGCATGACAAAAGCTATTCCAAAAAGCTTACCACATCAACTTCAGGTAAATGCCAATGTTCAAAAAAAAAAGGTCTGAAAATAAATTGAGGGAAGATAGGAAAAAAGAAGTGGAAAGAGCAATAGCTGCAGATTAGCTGAACATAATAATCTATCAGAAATCATATAAAAGAGGGAAAACTTGCAGTTAATAACTACAAAATTTGGGAGAGAATTAAGGAGGCCCTTAATCAGGAACATGAGTTGATGACAGATTCCCATAACAAAATATTTCCACCCTAAGGAACTTGCTGAGCCTTTGGTGCTGAAGTTAACCTCTAACTGTACATATGTTCTTCAACATACATTCTCTTCTTAAAAATCAAACAGAAAGAAAGAGACACAGGTTAAACTCAAAGTGTAACCACGAATATCAAAAGAACAACGAAGCCAAAATCTGACTTCAAAGCTGGCTTAATTTCAAGTCAGCTTTCTCAAACCAGGAACTTTCATACTATGACAGACTGAAAAATGCTTTAGATTATTCCATTTTTCACTGGCAGTATTTCCAGGTGCACATCAGAGAAAAGCTTTCAGCATTAGAGACAGCTTGCTGTCTCACTTCACAGTGTACAAAACCAAAACTAAGCCATAATTCCCTTAAATAATCTTGCCATCGTGCTTTCACTACCTCAAAGATAGTCAACAGAAAAGAGCAAAAACAAAACAGCAGCATAAGAAGTCCTGTTTCAAAAGCACAATATTTTGGAGTAGTTCACCTCTGTGTAAATCAACAAGAAAATACAAACAGCAAAAAGCTTCCTAATAACAGGAGGCAGTAAAAACACATTCCTTAGGAAAAAGTTAATCCAGCTGAAGTCTTTCAAGTTCATTTTCAAATTCATACATTACCAAAACCTGTCCCTGACCTCTTCCACTGCTACTTCTTGACCCTAAATATTCTCTCTGAAAAAACTTACTTGGGATAACTCAAAGTTTTTCAGCCTCTCCACGAAAGAACATATCACAGCTCGCAGTTGTAAAGCTAAGTAGCCATTTAGAGGATCTGTTTGCTAGGACACACAGTAGCCAACCCCATCAGAATACATGCAATCAGAAAGACAAACTACTTAGGATGTGGACTGTCTCTTGCTAAGCATTTACACAGTAATAATGCAATTGCACCCTGAACCTCTGCCACGTTATGAGCATTAAAAGCCACACGAAAATTGAATTGATTGTCTTTTGCAAATTCATACAGATCCCATAAAAATAAGGAGAAAGAAAAAAAAAGAAAAAGAATTCTGCAAAGCTTTTGAATGAAATAAATGAAAATATTTCTCTTCAGTTCCAAAGAACTCATTTAAATGTTTCTAGGTAATGCTGAGGCTGAATGCTACAGCAGAAACATAGGCTTTGAAATCAGAAAACAAAAATGATAGCATAGAATTGAAGACATGTTCCAAGGCTCAAAGCAGGCTCAATGAAAAAAGCAAACAATGGTCAAAAGAAATTCAATATAGCATCAAGTTTTAGCTTAACCAAAATTTAAATTTAAACATAAAATAGAAATCTGGTGGGTTTGGGGTTGGGTTTTTTTGAGGGCATGTCTTAAAAATAAAACTAGAACTGCATTTTGTGTGACATTTTAAAGGAAGTTTTAAAAATATATAAAAGCATTCTGTTAGCTGCAATGTTTAACACTGCATAAACACCCAGATAGGGCTTTTTGTTTATTCCAAGAATTACTAACACAAGTCATGGAATGGTTTGGAAAGGACCTTAAAGATCATATATTCCAGCCCCCAAATATTCACAGAACAATTGCAGTTTCTTGGACTAGAAGCATCATTTGATGCATTACTCTTAGGGATCTTTCCTTCTCCCTTTGGTAACAAAGGCCAGAGGAATTTAAAACAACTTTGGAAATAAAAACCCCACCCAACTCTGAAACCTGCCTGATGTCAAAGTTTTTGTCCAGCAGGAGATTTTACAACGCTCTTGAAAACAGAGCAAAAAAAGTTTCTTGTAATGGAAACTCTGATGGACCAATAACTATTGCTATACTAGGAGCTGTCACCGTAATATTCTTTCATTTCCTTCATGTCATAGTGAAATTTCTGTTTTATTCTTCACTTGTCATTCTCTTCTGTAAAGGTCACCACTTAAAGAAACCAAGGTGGTTTGGTTTTTTTTCCAACTATCTTTTCATTTTACACTGTTTAAAATTTTTTTTCATGTCCTCACTAATTTTGATTTTTCTTTTATCTTTGCAGGTTTAGCTGGTGACTTTTTAGATGGAAGCTTCAGAAGTTGTATTGAAAACATTTGATTCAGCTGCTTAACTTTATCATAGAAGTTTTATTTTTCAATACTATTGTCTTGAGAGTATGAACTCTTATTTAAATCACAATCAAAAATAATGACTGATAGCAGAAAACCCTCCCTAGATAAACTGGTTAGTGCACCACCAACAACTTGCTACAAACTACCTAAAATCTGGATATTTTTTAGAGATGTTGACTGTATGAGAATGCAGAGAAGAACACTGAATACAAGAGTCTCCATCAAAGCTCAACTGCAAAATCTTGCTCCGATGCAGATAAAAGTCAGGTTTGAACATATTTACATTCCTAAAAAAATATCCCTTCTGAGGCATTTAAAAATAAATCAAGCTGCTCTACTGTTTTTACTCTTGGTTGTGTTTATGCATGGTGTTTGGAAAGAAGATAAGACTGAATTCAAATTTTTAGCTAGCTTTATAAAGGTTAGTCCTCACCAGACTAAAAGTATTCCCAGCTAACAAGAATTATAATGGAAGGAATTCTGGCCACAGAATCTAAAATACTGGAAATGAACAGGCAACCTGCAAAACTTCAAGAGAGGTAACTGCAGAATTGAAATCTAGCCTCAATAATTTCCTATAAACCAATGGAATTCTGTAATGAACATCTTAAGAACCCCTTAACTAGGAGCCACTGAACTATCCCGAGTGGGATTCGGGAAACGCCATCCCAGGACTACAGACTGATCTATAGCACTGCTCTGGATGTGAGGAGTAGCAAAAAAATGAAGGATACCTCCAAAATCTTGTGACACAGAGGAAGTCATATACAAGATTCCTGGTAAGAGCATGGTTGTGTGCTTACCTTAAGGCACACAAGGTTTTGACTGTGTGTGCGTGCTTGCAAGTTTCTACTTGTGGAAAGAAAAATATCGTAACATTTTTAAAAGGCATCATTGTTTTACATTGAGTTTGTCGGGTGTTTAATTGCAGGGAGTGTCAGCTAACATTAACTTCCAGAAAAATACCACAGAATCCATAATTTCACTAACTACTAAGTAAAAGCAATGTTCAGGATAGTCAACTATGCTCTAAAACGTTAGCAAAGAGCCACTAAAAAAATGTAATGAGTACACAACATACATCTGCAAGTAAAGAGGTGGGGAAGGAAGGAGGGGAAAAAAAAGGGACTGCAAAAAGCTTCATCCTAACTAGGTAAACATATGACATAGGAAAAAAAATAAGGCCAGTTGGGTGTGGTCATTCTATGATTAGACGCTAAGTAACGATAAGAATCTGGCAAAAATACAGAATGTGAGAATACAGAATCGACAACAGGCCCTTTTCTGGATCTTCATAGTGCTCCTCCACTACAGCAGCTTTCAATTTCTCAAGGTCAGTAGAATTTATTAAATTGTGATTTTGTAGGGGTGGATTTTTAATTTATTTTTTTATTATTCTTGAATATTACAGAAGATGGATTGCTTGTCCTAAGAGGCAGTTCAAATCAAAGGTCCTCCTAAACATACAGTGTATCAAAATTAAAACCCAAGGAGTTTGGGTTAAGAAAAGAAGCCATATGACTAAAAAGTGAATCCATTTTCCAAAACGCCCACAGAGACAAGAGCTTCTGATGTGAAAAATGGTCTCTGCAAAAGCTCAATTGCACATGAAGAGTTAGGAGCTGCACTACATGCAGATTATAGGACATTTACCATGACAAGATTTAAAATAAACCACAATTTATTGTGTTATTACAGTATGAACAACTACTTGATTGTTCAGTATATAGGATATAAATACTGACAGTGATTTAATGGAATAATTGTCTACCTTCAGAATATACATAGACAGAGATGCTTGCTTAATTTTTCCAGGCTCGTTTCCCTCTTGCTGCAGGCAAGTTTTGGCTACCTTAAAAAATGAGTTGCAACAATGGGCTCTAGCTAACAAAGCATTTGTGGCTTACCTTGGCACTGAAATCCTTGCTTCCCAAATCCCCTGCATAAAATAGAAGAAGAAGAAAAAAGTGTCTTAGTATGTTTAGTTATAACTTCTTCTCAATGATCTATAACACAAAAAATAGCTTCAGATTAAATTACCTCAGACTTTGCCAAGACAGTAACAGATTTTAAAATATACAACACAAAAGAGCCCACCTATTTCAAAGCAGAGAACAATAGCTCTCACCAGCTATCTAATTTCAGCTTCTAGCAACAATTTTATTATTATTATTATTTTACAAGCTATTTTGGATCCACAGTTATCATCCTCTATGATTACCACATAATATTTTAACTCATGTAATGCCACATGTTTACTTAACAGCAATGTCAAATATTCCAAGTGCTAGCAAAGGTGTCTAAAACAAACCAGACTTAGTTTTTCACCCAAATTTTAGGATTGCATACTGATGCTGTTAGGTGCTTCTGCTAGATACCAGCCATCTGGTGTATGGAAAGGAAGCAGGTTAAAAGTTTTGCTTGTTTCAATATAAAAAAGACAACAGGCCCATTGGTTTCATACTGGTTGTTCTCACAGCTTCCTTGCTTCATTTCCATAACAAAATATAAACGTGTATGTCACACTTCACCACTGAATACAGGGACACTCGGGGGTGGTATGTGGTATCCAGTGTTCCAACGTGTATCATACCTCTGGTACATTGCACTGTTGTTGGGTTTATTTATTTCTCTTTAAACATTCAACATTCTCTTTCCACCAAAAGAAAGGTTTTGAGTATCCTCCCAGAGAGCATTTCTCTGCATTTCCCCTCTTTGCAGAATGTTTTTCAGCTGGAGAGCTGGAGCTGCTCACACTCAAGACAGAACTGAACAACAGCCATGAACTGAAGAAGTCAGCCAGTAGGCTGTAGACAATTAACATCGTGAAGTTTAATTATCAACTTTGTGGCAGTGGTTTTAAAATAAATTTCTGTACCAACAATTTCCTCCCCCGCCTCTTATTTATTGAGAGAAGGCACAAAGCCTTTCATACACCATTCCTTCAGGTGGAAACTGAAATTACCCAGCTTTGAGCACTGCCACACATTTCTACACAAAAGTCTCCACGGGCCTAAACTCAGAAACCCAGAAGTAATCTGGAGTAGTTGAGCTGGCAGCAGGCGTGACTGTACGACAGCGTCATTCTGCCGCTGTTATCTCGCGTCCTCACTGAAGTAAAAAGCATGTCCTGGAAACGTGCAAAAGCAACTGCAGGAAAGCTGACAGCAGGACTAAGAACATGAAACAGACTTTAGATAATTTTTCATCCTTTTAAACAGACTTATTTGTAAAGAACGTTCCTGAATTATCTGCGCTAAAAGCATGGCCATTCTCCAGGGTTTGAGTTGGATTCACAGGCTGACATGCTACAGAATCTTCCCCTCCCTGAGCAGTTACAATGTATTTTAAGTAGAAAGTGCTTAAATAATATCAACACTTCAGAAACAACGCAGATAGGTCAAAATTGCTTAAGAAAATAAGGAGGAACTAAACTATTTTTGTAAATATTACGTAGTCAGACGTAATCTAAGGAAAAAAAAATGAAAATCTATTTGCATAGTTGATTTAAAAGGCTGTATTTACTATTCTTTACACCTTAAAACACATGCTAATTGCCACATGTCATTTTGGACATAGATGAAGCACTTTTTTTATGGTGTATGATGTTTACTCAAGAGTTGCCTGTCTTCAAATAAGGAAAGGAAACAAAAGTTTTTGAGTTGTCAGATGCTCATCTGATGAATGTTAAGAGCTTTCTCAGACTCACTAGCAAGACAAGAGAAGAGCACAGCTACTCTTGCCACCTGTCAGGACAGCCTTTCACTTTCAAATCCATCCTGTCATCTCCTGACAGTATTCTACTCGGGTTTTTTAATTGTGCTACTTCTGTGCACAAACACAATCCAACAATAACCCCGCGGCGGTTTTTTCACACCTCCCAATTCATTCTGGTTTAGATTAACTTGGAAGCAGTTTCTGAAGGTCTCTCACTTTTACAATAGAGAACTTGGCAATTGAAATCGGAAAACATCATTAAAAACCAAAACCAAACCAAGCACTCAAAATGTTGACTTGTTTATTCTGCAGTCTACCATCTCAGTTTTCCTTTCCTTCCCCTCTTACTCTGCAAATGCATCTCAACAATTTCTAGAGCAATCAGTCATTTTCCTCAGCGTGCAATCCAAGGAAAACTCAACAAGAAAGGCAAAGGTCCGTGCCCAGACGCATGACCACACAAGAAAAGAGCAAGACACCTGCCCTAGACCCGGACCCAGCCTGGCGCAGACCCCCCGAGATCTTTTACAACTCCGGCTGAAGTAAATCAACAGCTCTCAGTTGCAGCAGGGAAAACTTCAGCAGCAGAGCTAAGGCTGAAGCTGAGCCTCATCTCAGGTGAAAGGGGAGGAAGCCCAAGCTGTTTAGTGGGCAGAAGGTTCAGCTGGGCGGGGGGGAACACACTCGCTCCTCGCCTCAGCTCGCTGCGGGCGCAGGGCAGGGGCCAGCAGCCTCCGCACGCCCAGGGCTCGGCGGAGCAGAGGGAAGGGGCTGGGCAGCGGCTCGGCCTGCGGAGGAGCTGCCACCCTGCCCAGAAGAAGGCACAGCAGCAGCTCATAGGTGTAA
>VWZY01000793.1:22991-48281 GCA_013399075.1 Chloroceryle aenea
CAAACCAGACACCAGCTCCGCTCACACGCACACAGGCTCCTTTCTCTCTCACACCCACGCAGGCTTCCCTCACGCACACACACACAGAGGGCAGCCGGCTCCCTTCTCTCTTCCCTCATACACAGCAGCTGCCTCCCTTCACACACAGACACAGTTTCCTCAGTGTTGGCCATGGAAACTGTCACTGCCCTCCAAATCGGGCCAGCATCCAGCAGTGCTCCTGCCTTCAGCATCCCCTGGGCCTGGGCAGGGACCTGGCAGCGACAGGCCCTGGTGTCCTTCCAGCATCGCCTCCCTTGTACCTTTACTCGGTACAGCTGCCACACGGTGCCACAAGCACAGCCACCACCAGTGCCAAGAGCACAGCCAACCCCTACCCAGCTGCTCTCTGCCGCCTGCACAGCGACGCTTCCTGTACCTGCTGCGAGACGTGTTGTTCCACCACCACAACAAACAAAGGTGTAGCCCAGATGCTCTCCTGCACTAACCTTTCCCCTTCCTGCAGCTCAGAGACCCAGCAGCATACACACTGCTGCTGCTGCTACCTGAGAACCACCAAACGTCGTGGTACCCACCGAATGTCTGGTACCCACTGGATGTACAACAACCTCAAGAGAAGAGTGGTCTCACTGTCATACCCCGCCGCAGTGTGTCATCTATCTTTAATTTACCAGACAATACAAATATCCTCAACAAAAAGCTTAGGGAAGAGACTTGCTGACTGTTCTCGCTAATTAATGCAACTGACACGTATATAAAAGACATTGACGGTGTTGTCGGGCAGCACAGCAGCCATGGGGTATTCTGTGAAACAACAGAACTGTTCGTCTTCATTCACTCCCATTACACCCAAAATATTCACAAGTCCCTGGACACAGAAACATTGTCTGCCTATGGCATACGTACATCTTCTCGTACAGCAATTTGTCCAGTGTCTCCATATCTTCAGGAAAACACCCCATAAGCCGGTGAGTAAAACCACAGTGTATGTGCTAAGCAAACAAACAAACAAGAGTACTAATCCTGGTTTTGTCAATCAATGTTATTCCCATGGCTACAAATGTTCACGTATGGGAAAGGGATGTTTATTATGTTCCCCTACTGCAATATATCCACATGCTCATAAGTCTGTCTGTGTGAGCATGTGTAATATGTTTTATTTCACAAGGAGGAGAGCCAGCTAATTAACTAAATGAAGTCTTATTTCCTGATGGGAAAAATGCACATGGACATTTACAACAGAGGAGAGAGAACTTGTTACACGTGATCTCGTGACACCGAGTTGTTTAGGCTGGAGAAAAGGAGGATCAGGGGAGACCTTGCTCTCAACAGCTCTCTGACAGGAGGCTGGAGCCAGGTGGGATTTGGCTCTGCTCCCAAGGAACAAGTGACAGGAGAAGAGGAAATGGCCTCAGGCTGCACCAGGGGAGGTTTAGGTGTTGGAGTCTCATCCCTGGAGGGGTTTTAAAGCTGTGGAGATGGGATGCTGAGGGACATGGTTTGGTAGTAACCTGGTAGTGCTGGGGTAATGGCTGGACTTGATGATCTTAAAGGTCTCTTCAAACAAAAACCATTCCACAATTCTATGATCTTCTGTAGTCTTAAACCCTCAGCTTCTGGGTGCAGTCTGCTTTTTCTTCTAAACTTACAGAATCAAGGCAGGTGCCCTATAAACAGTTTCCATATGCCCTTCTTTCATGGTCTTTCATTCAGTAACTACTTAAAACTTGAACTGAAATTCAGTAAAATATAAGGACTTTTAATTTGGTTTCTACCTATGCTACACGTTTCAAATCCCTTATTCCTCTTCAGAGGGAATAGAATTTTTCTTGCCCTAATTAACTTATGCCAAAGCATGAGGAGCGCTAAGAAACATTTTGTACTCTCATCCAGTGTTCTATCAAGAAATATGGAACGTATTTATTTCTGTTCCTTTAGTGCTGCATCACAAACATAGCTATTCAAACTGCAGAATCTGAATCAGACACAACTCACATTCCAGCAGATTTGGGGCAATCTGTACGTTTGGTTCTTCCTTAATATCTCAGAAACCTGCTGAATCGTTTGGGATTCCAGTTTTTTTCCTGCAAGTGATTCCAGTCAAGATTCCTTCCCTGAAACATTGCTGAGTGCTCCACGCTCTTCATTCCAGCACCTGCCAGTTGCCTTCGTAGAGCCCAGGAAGAGCCAAATGACTGACACCAGTCATGATGCTACACGATCATGTTAGGATTGCTTCATTCTGCCTCTGTAGAGCAACCACTTTATCTCAATCCTAATATTTTATTTTTTTTTTGTACATTGTGATTAAACAGGCAAGTGAAAAAATGTATTATGTGTGCAGAGCAATCCTCAGACAACTGGGTAAACCATTAAAACAACCTTCCCTTGCTGTGTATAACAGGTTAACTGCTCTAGCTGCTGTCTTTTGGATACACACCACTTACACAGTGCATTATATATATTTATTCACCTTCAAATGTCAAGGTTTGTCACTATGAGGGGACACCGTGTTCCACTGATATGTGCTATCAGCATCCTCTTGTTTTTAGCAGCTCGGACACCTGTTTTTCCTCCTCTGCACCCAGGTCCTGTGGGTGATGCAGGAACTCATCCTTCCTCTGGAAATTACTGGAGGAAAGATGTCTGCCACCTCTTCCTGAGCGTGGATGTTCCCACCAGCAGCCCATGACTTGCTCTTCTGCTTAGGGTAGTGTTTGCAGTTTGTTTCTGATTCAGGCCATCTGGACATGGAGCCAGCGGTATCGTTGTTTGTGTTCAGGCACACACACGGACATTAAATCAAAGTACCAGCTTTTCCAATCTCCTGGCAAGCAGCTTTAGAATTCCTGACTCCAAAGAACCATTTGTGGGGTCCTCTGATAACAAATTTACTCCTGTATGACTATTTAGGTAATATCTTTGAGAGCTCACCCCTGATAGAATTTTCCACTGGATGGCTTATGAGTTTTTCTCAGAAGAATTTGATTATTGCTGTAACAAGCACAACTTCTCAAGTCCTTTCTATATTTGCATCAATACCATCCCAGGCTGTAAGTGCAATCATCTGTGTTCATTCTGAAAGAGTTTTCTTACAGTCATTCTGCTCGCCTGTGAAATGTCTTCTCTTTTTACTCAGTTGCTGGATCAGCACACTACTGCCTGCATCATTTTGGGATCAAAAAGCAAGTAAAAAAGTGTCTCCTTCCTAAAGGAAAAGAACCTGAATTGTTCTGTCCCTATTTACATGCACTGCATCAGATCAGCTCAAAGGCAAAGCCAAGGAGAACACCTTCATCAGCTTCTTTGGCAATTCTGGCCTCTTATGTTATTATTTCCTGCTTGTAAGTAATGCTCAACCAACAGGAATCACTTCCTACTTGAGACCTTATAAGGAAGTTCACGACCTAATTTCTCCTTGCATTTCAAAGCAAATTACAACCACTTCCTTTTCTAGAGAGTTATCAGAACAAGTAGCTATTTTTCAAAGCCCTTTTTAGGAAGGACGACTTGATTATTGCAAAACCGCTGTCTAAAAATTATTTGCTTTACTCAGTCTCATCTTCCCAAGGAACTTCCACACAGGCAGCTTATGAGCCATTTCTGCCAGCAATTATCATGCAATAATTACTTGCCATAATTAAGCCAAAAGCAGTTATCAGTTTCCACTAATACACAGATTTAGAGTAGAATTTCAGAAGCCAGGTTTTCCCAATTTCTTTTTTTTTCTTCCCATGCAACACTCTGTTTGCTTCTCTCTTTGTTTGAAATCACTTACAGAGTTTAGTTTCGAAGTTCCATTTCATAAGTTTGTCATGTAGCTATAAATTATGAGACAATGTCCCCTAATTTTATGGGTATTCCCAATCCTACTACACAGTCTTCAACAAAAATGTTTATTGTTCTTACCCAGACACTTTGGCAACAATGTACCCTAAATGTTTCCAAACAGTAGAAGAAGGTAGGATGTGGTAACATAAATAAGTACATTTCTGTGTGTGTTTCTATGGCTGTTACGGGAATGGTGAGAAGGAGGTAGAAACATTTTGTGTCTTTCTATATCCACATTGGTTTCTGCATCTTTCTGTGTCCTTCTGCCTCTGCGCATTTACAGTCTGCACAGTTCTAGCTCTGTCTTTCTGTATTTACAATGATTCTCTTCTCTGCCCCTTTCCCCTCAAAGCTGCCTAGATTGCAGGTTGGGAAACAAGGGCTGGGTAGATTTTATTATGAAATTATCCCAGCTGACAGACAGCTTGTTTACACCGGCTAACACTAAGATGCAAGTTTGAATGTATGCATCAAGACAGAGAAAAAAGGACCTGTGAGAGGTGAAATGTCATTGAGAAGGTAGTTCTGAAAAATTCTGGGGGAAAAAAATGGCATGTCATAATAATTAATAATTTCCCAGGGATCAAACTGCAGTTGATTGATACATCCTAATCAGCAACATCCTCCTTGCCTTTGCGACATGGAAATGGTGCCACGATTTCAACCTGAGTTCCTTGAAAGCAGTGCAAAAGCCTTTCCTCACGCAGAGAGTTTGTAGCTGCTGCCTGTGAATTCTCCTCACAGCAGCTCTCCATAGAATTGGAAATAAATAGCTGATGTTATACAGAACATTGAGTGTAAAATACACTTTTTTTAATATCAGTGTTCTGATCAGAATGCTGAGTGACAACCTATTGCTTTCTTTTCTCCTACCTCAGGCGCATGAGAAGCATGGTAAATTATCTCCTAGTTATAGAGCTGAATCAGAGCTTGATGCTGTTATACACTGAAATGTGATGGGGCTCCTTTGGGATGTTTCACAGGGTTTGTCTCTTTCGAAATTGTATAAATAAAAATTCACGTCTCAGCTGGAGTATTTGCTATCGTTGCTTTGCAGATTTTGTCCTTCCCACCAGCAATCATTCTGGAAAATTTTAGCATCTCTTCCAAAAAGTAATTCACATTCTTTTGAGTGCATCAGAACAATTCTCCTGTGTAGGCAAATTTTCTGTCTTCAACTGTACACACACAAAAAAAAAAGGCAGAAAGACTCAGACTTTGAAATGCAAACAAAGCACTCAAACAATGGGGAAAAAAAGAACAAACCTCTCTTGTACCAGCTGAACAAGAGAGCCTCTATTATTTATTTAGAGGAACATGGTACACAGGTTTGTGAGAGACAAAGTAGGTGGGTTTTGAATGGACTGTTGAGCCCTGGAATTCCTTGCCCAGATGAAGCGAGCGCAGGAACAGGAGCCAGTGCAGGATGCTTATGTGGACTCAGAGGAGCGAGAAAGTCTGTGAGAGACAAACATGGGATGCTACTGAGCTCAGACCACAGATGGCTCAGAAAATTCCCTTAGCAGAAAATGCTCAGAAAGTGAGAGATTCTTAGGAGGTAGTATCATATCTGCTCGTCCTGTTCTCACTTCTTCTTCAGTGTGCACCTGTGGTCACTGTTAGAGACAAAATACTCTAGATGGGTTAGATGGCACCTGCCTCAACCAGCATCACCACTCCTGTGGCCTTTTTTTCTTCTTCATTGAAAGAAAAAATATTTACTGTATC
Organism: Chloroceryle aenea; assembly: GCA_013399075.1. Taxonomy (NCBI): domain Eukaryota; kingdom Metazoa; phylum Chordata; class Aves; order Coraciiformes; family Cerylidae; genus Chloroceryle; species Chloroceryle aenea. Next base: position 28,551 of record VWZY01000793.1, read on the forward strand.
ACTGCCAGCTGATAAAAAGTTACCCTCAAAACCCCATTTTTTCCTAGGGTTTTTTTTGAATTAAAAGTGTAAGCTGTACATCTAGGGTTTGAGTTTACAGTTTAAGTCTGTAGGTAAGTCTATGTGCAATCCCTTAAAGAGTAAAATATATATGTCCATCAAAAACAGATGAGAAAACCAGAGTCATTGCACTGCCTTGAAGTCTTTTCCCAATGGAATTTCCTCTGTACTTTCCTGACACTAAACTGGTACAAAGAATAAATTACTTTTTTTAGCTTGATTGCTAAAAAGCATTAATTTCAGAATATCAGTATATCTAGCATCAGATAGCTCCTGGTACACCAGGAATATGTACAGTTTCTTTATGATAGTTATGGGCCATGTGACATCACCTCACTGACATAAATCAAAGGGAAATTGTCCACTATGTCAAGGTGAACAGAAGAAAATATGTATATTTTATTTACAATATTCCCACAAATCCCCTGTTGAAAGGGATGATGATTTTGCAAGAGTAAGCTGAGTAAATCTTTGCCACGTGAGGATGGGGTGTAAATAGTTATTCTATATATTATCCAGAGAAATTATTATTTCTTTACAGCTAAATACAATTTGACACACATATTGGAGTAGTAATTTTCATGTTTCATTTGTTTTTTTCTAGGGAATAAATGTGAGAGGAAACAAAATCATATCAGCTGGAATATACAGGATATTCACTTCTTCTGTGCCACCATTGTATTATGACATGTTGATGTTGAGAAAGCAGAATACCATTTTCAATGGTATGATTTCCAATTATACCCCATCCGTCTGTGCTCTGCACAAGTGTTTACACTTAAGGAAGCACTAATAATTGAAATGACAAGAGCTTGGCTGGACAAACAGAGCTTTAAAATATTTGTTTAATTCAGAGGAACTGAAAAGAGAAAACACTGATGCACAAAACAAGCTGACATTAATTAAAAAAAAATATCAAAAACTATTTCAAAAGCACGACGTGACAGTTAACTGAAAAATGAAGCGTGGAAAACCTCTCTGCCACAGAGACATCCCACGAGGAAGGATTCTCTTTGTTATCATTTAACATTCATTCAACTGGAATTTTAACTTAAAAAAAAAATAAACCCAGAAACTGTCCTTTAATGACAGTAGGGACTATTTTTGGTCTTTTAATCCAGTATTGTGGATTAAAGACTGAAAAGATTAGTGGACTAATATATATCATAACAAGGGAACATCTCCTTTGGTTGCACTCAGTCTCATGACACCATTCAGTTTCACCATTAAGGTCCATGACCTTAATAGCCCAAAACTGCTATTCATAGTTAAATAAAATATTCTTTCTACATGGATTACACTTTAAAATGTTTTTTTCTGTTGTTCCAGAAAATGTAATTTTAAAAATCAGACATCTCACTCACCATACTGCTAAGGAAATGGAAACCCAGGGCATCCCATAAGCAAGGACCTGTGGGTTTTGTTCCAGATGTGTTCCATCATGTCCATGAGGCAAGAGCTCAGTGGCTTGCTTCAGAAAGGTTTGGAGCAGTGGTTAAGGCAACTTGTAGAGCAGACTAATATTGTCCAGCTTGACTATACTCTGACATCTATGGAAAAACAATGACCCGCTTGTTAACGCTCATGCAATTAGGTGAGGGAGGGAGAAAAATGAGATGATTTTTTTCTAGAAATACAAAAAAACCCCAACAACAACAACAAAAAACACCAAACAAACCAACCAAAAAAAAACCAAAAAAAGAAATAAAACATGTAGCAAGTTACATACATGTGCTTTCTGCACATTTCAACTTGTCTTTGCACTTTGTAGAATGTTCATGATCTGTTCCATCCAAAACATCTGGACATCTTCTCTTTGCAAAATCTAAATTTATGAGAATGTCACTGATATCAGTTCTGGTAATGTTGGAACGACTGCAATTTGATTTCATTCTGTTGCCAAAATGCTGGCAGCATCTCTGTCTCCATGTGCAATGAAAAAATCTCCATGTGCAATGAATAAAGGAAAATCAGCGCCTGATATTTGTTACTTCTACATAAAATAACAAAATAAATGCAAAACTCCCCTCCCCAAAAGCGTGGTTAGATGATGCTGCAGATTAAAATACTAGAATCAAAATGTCAGGGGCTATATACCCATGTGGAGATTGTCAAAGCAGCCAAGTGGCCTTCTGGAAACCAGATGAGATGGCTGCATTTTCCCAAGAACCCAATAACACCAAAACTTTACTTTAATAAAGTGAGCACTTTTAAAAGCATGGCCTTCATTTAGTTGTCTAAATAGAATTTGAGCCCTTCTGAAAATCTGATTCCAGTTATCGACACTGGCCCCTTCAAAATCTGCTTCCTCTTAAAAAGGCTTCGTCCTGGATTTATTGCTGGAGATTAGGGGCTGTCACAAAGTTAAATTAGTTTATTGATATCTTCCTAGTCTCTAATGGTCCCCACTATAAAAGCACCGTTCTCGTGGTACACTGTGAGTCTGTTAACAGGATCCAGACACAGAATAATGCCATGTCACAAGCATCAGACATAGCCCACATCAAGAGAGGTGTACAAGGAAGCTTCAACAGCAGCATGATTCTGGTTTGTCTGGTTCAAGACAAACTAATCTTTCCTATTGATTGAGCCCTGAACTCATCCAGTTATGTTGAAATATTCAAAGAGGCTCTTAACAATCAGCTTTTCAATGTCTTTGTCATTGGCCTTCCTTCCAGACCCAACATTTGGTAAAATTTTACAGTTCTGAGGCTACGTTTTTAGCTTTTTCAGCCTTGTCAGTCGAAAGTGAAGTGAGGAATTCCCACTTTTGGAGTAAATTTGCTAAGATTATCAGATTAAAAATAGACAAGGAAAAACGATAGCCAACTATTTGTGCTGATTAATAAAGACTTGGGAAAAATTTCCAATCTTGTCAATTATATATAAATTGATTCAGCTCGCATAAACCCAACCATTGATAAAATCCCAGTAGAAAAGCCCCAGATGAAGGCAATGACAAGGTTGGGGCTGTTTGGTGAAGGTTTTGGGTTAGACCATGAGGGAGATGATGCGCATCCAATTTTGATCACACTGCACAGGAGCTGAATCACAAAGAAGGTAGATTTATTCATCTGCAACACTCTGGACTTCTGCCCAGAGAGAATTTAACAGATGATATCCATGGGTTAATAGAGATCACAAGATCTCTCTAGATTGAAGCTGTCGATGTATTAGGTGATAGCAATGGACAGCTCTGACCCAGCCAAAAAGCTTTGATTCCAGGCTGCTTTTAAGACATACTTTTCAATGAAGTTTTTAATGCAGATGAACATACCAAATGGTTTCTTTGTTTCTGATCCTCTTATCCATCATTTGGGAGAACCAAAGAATGGCATTAAAAAAATCTGGGCTTTCTGATAACGTTCTAGCAACGTGCCAAGGGGGGCACAGGCAATTTAAGAGTGTTCTCATTTAGGCAGAGAAATCCTTTAGCGGGAGGGATGGAGCCGGGAGTTATCCTGGGATGAAAACTGGCCAGGATTGCTCCACTGGATCACAAAGTGGTAAAATGCTAATGGCAGTTTTGATGGACTGAAAGTGTAAAGTGCATTTCTGCAGCAGTGCGCTTTCCTTGGAGACTTGCATCAGATCCTGACCAGGTCTGAACTCTCTCCAGCTGATAAACAAGATGACAACCTGAGTCAATACATTATATATATATATCTGTATGCAAAAAGCAAAGCCAGGTGCTGCTCTCAGGAATCTGTGCTTAATAGAAAGAGGAAGGATAATGATGAAGTGAATCTTGAAAACTTTCTTTCAAACTTGATGGGAGAAGAGAAGCAATTTAGACTGAGCTTGGAGAGCACCCTGTCATTTTGACCTCTCTGTCACGCTGGCTGGCTGGCTTCAGTTGTGCATCTACATCAGTGCTGAGGGAAAAGGCAAAAGGGTGGGACAAGGCAAAAAAGATGAGAAGGTCTGTGGAAACCTACTGTGCTTTTATGTCAACATCTTAAAAAGTTGTCCCTTGCAGCTCTGTTCACTGCAGATTCAAACTCACAGAGAATAATTGGCCCCCAAGGCTTCATAATTTAATGTTCCCAATTAAGGAATTTAACAAAGGAATTTTTTAGACAGCATTTTGATGTATTTATCAGAGGAACAGACTGTTTCACAATATTTGGGTCACAGCAGAAGTGTGAGAGAGATTCTCCGGACTGTCTGTGCAGGAAATGAGAAGGCGGAGAGGAGGAAGTAGCTTTAAAATGCTCTCTTGGTTTTGCACACTGGGAGTTTAATGTATGTGAAAACTAGAACACCTTCATACCTCCGAGAGAGAATATAGGCCTGTTATCACCTGGGAAATCTGCTAGTGCCAGCCCTCTGACATTTCTGATTAATACAGGATCAGGGCTTTTAATGCTACACTTCCTTTAAACTGGTGGGTGCTTAAAGCCATTTAAGGCCTATGACTAAAACAATAATTATTTGACTAACTTCAGAAAAAAACCCAACATTCTGAAACATCAGTGGGAACTAGGATAGCAGTTTACCCCTAAAATATGCTACTTAGTGAAAATCATCTTTTAAAGAATTATATAGACACTGTTTACTTCTTATGTCACTGAGACATTCTTCCAGGTGAATGTCTGTTATTGTGTGTTTACTTCTGACATCTCCAAATACAAGAAATAGAAACTTTTGCTGGAAAATAGCCCACTGTAAATGGATTTTGGCTTCAGGCTGGCAGAATATTCTGCTAATAATGAATATACACATCCAAATTATCTATCCATTAAATATTAAAGGCAACTGATACAGAGGAATGCAGAATCACAGAATGGTAGGGGTTGGAAGGGATCTCCAAAGATGAGAATGTTCTCAGCTTGTCCAGAACTGGAAGCAATTCTGTTTCTTTAAGGCTAAAAGTGACTCAGTTTACCTTCTTACATTGTATTTCTTATCTCTTCAGTGCAATGGAGCAGTCGCTTCAATACTGGATGTATTGAGTAGAGGTGATAAAAATGTTTGTGCAGTGCACAAATGAACTTGGAACAAATATTAATAGAACTATCTTGGCAACATGAAAGGCCATGATTGGACCCGTGACTTAAAACCTCCTCCCTCAGAGGAACAGGGATACATCCATTAGCCATCTGACCATCACCTCTTCAAGCTCTGGAGGGAGGAATGCGTGTCCACATGAAAACCTGGTGACTGACATGTGAAAAAGAAGGAACAGCATGAAGGAAGGTGGAATCTGAGTCTCTTATCCTTGCAGGAAAAGGTCCAATTACCATCCCAAGGCCAGATTTCATGTCAGAAAGAGTGCCTCAGCAAACAGGTGCTGGCATGTAAGGGAGGGCTGCCTTTGGGCCTCTCTTTAATAGCCCACCTCTGTGTCCCTAATCAAGACATCCCTGGTATTTTGAGAAACATCTGCATCTTGAACTGGCTGTGTCATGTATTTTCTGGTTGAACAACAGTCATAAAATCTTAAGAGGGGTGGGTAATGCAAACCAAACACCCAATGTCCAGAAAGAGACTGTCAGAAAGTCTGTGGCAAGATCAGAGGTGTGACATTTCCTACAGCATCAGGAAAATTGCTGCATCAACTAGAGCAGCAGACAGACAGATTAGAGGAAGGACATCAGGTCTGGCTCATTAGCTGGGGAACTGTTACCTCACACTGACCTCCAGTCTGTCTAGTTCTTGCAAACTTTCTGCATAATAACTGAGAGATCAGTGCCTGTCCAAAAGTCTTTGTCTACCTTCCTATTATCTTCTGTCCCAATCATTACAATGCCTTTTCCTATTGTCATTACAGCTCCAGTTGACCCCTCATGTCAGTGAAGAATGCTGCTGCATAGGCTGTTTCTCATCTTTTTTTCTTTCAGCATCCTTCTGCTATTTCTTTCCTCATTCTCTTCTGTACAACATTTTTACCTTCACTTTTGAAGCTTTTGCTGGTTTATCCTCTTCCTCTCTCACTGCTTACTGAAACAACTCTGATCAGCCAGTGAGGCTGATCTCCATCATTTAATTGCTATCTTTTCAAACACACACTCTTGATCTCTGCTATGCTGTCCTTCATATTATTACTGCTTCTGCAAAGCCAGTTCATTCACATCCCTCCTGCATATTCTCCTTCTACAGAATTCTCACACAAACCCAGGTAACAATCAGACTGCTGTGAGACTGATACTCCAGATATCATACCAGCTGGTATCATCTCAGGCTGTTCTTGTGCTACTTTCTCTGCTTGCAGCTACCATTTTTTTTTCCTTGAATAGAATACTACTTGTAGTAGAGGCCAGCAGTCTGCTCCATCTTTATGTCATCGCTGGATCTGGTGGAAAATCAGATGATATATGTAATCACAACTACAGAAAGAACTCGTTTGGTTTGCCCATGCTATGCCAAGGTGAATCCACACAGTAATAATCACTTCTTCCCCAGCTTCTGGGAAAGGCAGTGATTTGCAACATACATTTGACTGTTTCTTATTGCAGAGAAATATGTTTTCAAAAAGAATCCCACTGTTGGCAGTTATTATGCAGTTGTGTGAAATGCATACTTCAACATTCAGCGTACTTAAACATTCATTCCTCTCCGTTTTGCATGCAATTATTCAGTTTTACTTTCAATTTTTAGAGCAGTAAAATTATCACACACAAAATCGATGGAAAGATTAATGTGCATATAATTTAACCCTTTTTTTTTTTCCTTTTAAAGCAGTATAGAAAACTTTTCAGTTGTAGTTTGTAGCTGTATGGTGGATGGTAGAGCGCATTCTGCCATCTGCTGAGCACACCCAGAAATGCTCACACGGTCAACGTTGAAATGGATAAAATTGTGCCCTTCTCTTCCTGTGATATTTAAACACAGAAAAGAATCTAAACAAAATAGCAGGCAGATCTAAGAAAGGATTTAAACTAGATTCAAGGAAATTTATTATGGCATTGCAGTGTTGGAAAGGGGAGAGACACTGGTGAAATTTTGTAGAGAAAGAGAAGAGGGAAAAGCAGACTGACAAATGGAAAGACAATCAGATGTAAATACAGAAAATTAAGTGTTTTTTTTCTCCTGTTGACTTAACAGAGGTACTTTGCCCTTTGGCACCAAATATCTGGCAAATATTTTGAGCAGGACATTCACAGCATTTTCTTTCGGCGAAGAATAGCATGTTCCTAGTTGTTTAATGTTGTGGCTAAAAATCTGTGTTTTAAATGCAAACAGAGAAACTTAATAAAACAAAAATAAACAAACTATTTAAGACCACAGCAGTAAGAGTTTGACATAACCCAGCTTCTCGTTAGAGCTTCGAATGTCCCTCACTCCCCCTCACACACTGTGAGTCAGCAGGGGAGGAGGATACTTAGATTAGAAACACCAAACTGTGGAACAATGATTACACAAATGTTATTTTGGTTGCACTTCAGATGCTCCTGCAGTTAAAATCTGCTAAATTAGGAGAACTGCAGTGATCAGAACCTCAGCTGATATCTGTGGAGCTTCGACTTGATGACTCCAAATCCCTGCGCCAAAACAAGTGTTGATACCACCCTAGAATATGATTTATGTTTGACCCCCTTGTCACAAATAAGCACAGTCCAGATTCCTTATTTCATTTTTCCTGCAGTGCTGGCATTGTGAGCCCTGTCTCTTCTGCTTTTAGTTACCTGTTAATTGAAAGATGCTTATTGACAACATTAATCTGATCAAACTGGCCCCAGAAACCTGAAGTTTCAGGCCAGATCATGACCCAGTGTAAACTGGTACGAAGCTGGTATCATTACTGGGGACACAGGGCAATACCTATGTCACTCCAACACTAATCACTTCACATTAAACAGGTTTTGTTATACTTCCCAGGACCCTTTGGGACATAAAAATGTACATGCTCAAGAGATAAACAAAACCAACTTAGTGACAGTTGTGTTACTGGATCCAATATCACACTCCAAATACTCTCATCCTCTAAAGATGCTGAGAGGGTACCATTGTTTGTTCAAAACCCTCGGTCCCAACAGGAGATGCTCTGCTGAAACAAGCAGAGATGTTTGCAGCAGAGATTGCTGTTTGAATTCCCACATTATGTACAAATGCAACATGTGATGGTTGTTTCATCCTCTGTTACAAGCAACACAAGGAAGCCTTTATCTTCTGTTTACTAGGGTGGGAATAAATACAACGAGTTAATATGTAACCATCCTTTTGCCGATGCCTTTGTTTTTAAGGGAAGAACCACTGGACTGAGGGTCATTCTGGAAGGCTGGGGATGGCAGGGATGTACTCCCTGGCACTGTTCGCCTGCACGGTCGCTCTGAGCCACTGCTCTCTTGCAGCAAAAGGTAAGTGCCTTCCACTTTCTATGGGCAAGACTACCCTGGAGTGTGCATGAGGAAAGCTGGAGAAAGCAGCGTGATTTTAAAGCTTTTTGACAATTGTGATCAAATGTTTTTGAGGGGGAATTTTCTCTGAAAGCTGTTTCTTCTCTTCTCCATCCCCTCCCTCTCCATTCCTTCCTGTATCTCTTCTTATGGTAAAGTGAATTGCTGTCTACAAAAAGTATAAAATACTACAAAACAAACAGAAGAAATGTTGACAGAAGCTGTGGAAACCAGGTTGGCTGTGTGCCAGGGGGCATTGTATGTGTCAGGAGTTACCCTCGCTCCATCCCTCTGCCCACCTCCCCTGCTCTCCCCTCTGCCACAGGGGCTGCCTGGCACAGCTCTTCCTTTTGGTTTTCTCCTCTTTTCCCCCACATCAAGGGCTCAGGGCACTGTTTCATGTGCTCTCTCCCTCTGCTTGCCATTCATTTCTACAGCATGAGCCTTGTGTCCCTCTGTTCTCTCCCCACATCTCAGCAGGAACGTCTCTCCGTGCCCTTTGCAGGAGCACAGTCTGCACCCTCTATTCCTCCCTCACTGCTCCCCTCCTGTTCACACTCTCTGGGTGATGAATTGTTCACGCTGTCAACATGTTAAAGCTGTTTTGGTATCAGAACTGTCTAATGTAACAGAGTGTTTGCCCCACTGAACAGAAAACCGGGGGAAACTAGAGAAGAAATTTAATTAAGAAAAAAACAACCCACCCCATTTCAGTCTGGTCCATCAAACTAATTTAGATTAAAAATGAGAGGCATTGGTTTGTTTCTAAGTGTCCCTCTCACCCTCTTTTCTACACAATATCTTACTACAGTTGACTCACTTTACAGAATGTCTTCATAAATCCATTTTGAAGCAAAAGTAAGAGATACTGACAGAAAATCTAACCGGGGCTGTTGACAGAGCTGCCAAGGAGAAGGGGAAGAACATAGATTTTATGGCTAATGCTTCTAGTAGCCATCATCTGCCTCAGCAACGTAGCTGCAGATTAGAGAGGTACCCTTCAGCTCAGTGCAGGAACATAATATAGTCGATGAGAATACAGAAACTTCTGCTTCCAGCTGAGAAAAAAATAACCCAACTCTAACTTTCTGCTCAGTTTCTTGCAAAGTGTCTCTCTTCCTCTAGTCTGTTCCAGGCCACCAGAAGTGCTTTTTGCCACAATTGATGTAAACAAAAGCGTGTATGATGTGGGTGAGGAAATAGAATATACCTGTAGGCCTGGCTTTGTCCCCAACAATGGCCAAAGGAGGTACACCTGCCTCCCGACCGGCAAGTGGCCGCTCAACACGCTGCTGTGCCTACGTGAGTACACAAAGGATAACCTACTCCTAGGTTTTATGCCATGAATTGATCTGAAAAGGATATTTTAGATAATCCATGTTGAGGAATATGATGTATTTAAACCAATAGACTTCTGTTCTCCAGTTGTTCTTGCCTTATTTATTGGAAGACAGTTGGGTGGGGGGGTGAGTAACAGGGGAGGGATCTTCCCAGACATGTCCCACACTTTCCCTTAAGCCTCTGCTCCTGGATGATGATGGAGATTGGGCTCAGACAAGGTGAACCTTAAGATGAGTCAGCACAGCAGTGCTTATACTCTCATGACATATACTGCTTGATAAGTCCTGCATTTATTGTATCCCTCATTCTTCACTTTTATCATTTCATTGCATAGAAATTATTTTCCTTAGACAACCAAATCTTAAAAGTGTTTTAATGACAAAAACTTTGTGACTACTATGTTTTGAGAGAAGTGGAGAATAGCTAGACTTATGAAGTGTAATACACAGGAGTGGACAAATGTGAAAGATGCTATGATCAACTCATTTCCATTATCCTAGCTCCATGAAATAATATTATCCCTTTTTAAATCTTTAATTAACAGCAAAGAGATGTCCTAGTCTTGGACCCTTGCAGCATGGAAAAATGGATTTTATAGACCACCACTATCAGAGTTCTCTAAGTTTTTCATGTGAACCAGGGTAAGCATTTCCTTCCACATGCTGTTAAAAACCTCAATCACAATATTGCATTCTAGTATCAACTACTGCAGTATTGCCAGCCAGGGAACTTAGAAAATGGCACATAAAACCCCACCTCCACTTCAGAAACTAAAAAAGAAAAAGCATATCTGGTGATCATCCTCTGTTCAACCTTGGCTGTGACAAAGCTGGAGCTTTGCTATTCCAAAGCAATGTCTTACAGATACGGAAACCATTAAAATAGCAGAGATTTTATGCAAAGATTTACTCTAGACTGCTTTCCCCTGCTTTTTAAATCCTCTTATTACATCATGAGATGAAATCCTACAGCAGAGAAAAGATAATCTCCATCTAAGTTGTTATACTATTAGGCTCTGGTGACTGAATTTTTTTTTTTCCTATGCCTTTCCAAACTCAATAAATGAAAAGAGGAGGTTAATCCTAATTTGGTCCCTGGAGCAAGTACACTTTTAGTCTAGGCTACTCCCTAGCTTTTGAAATGAAGGTACATTTAAAGAAAAACAGTTATGCTAAATGCAGGGAAGTGTTTGATAGCAGTGTGCAGATCATTTTACTTGGGTAATTAATGAAGAAACAGTGCTTACCTGAGAAGGTCATGGTGAGATATAGAGTCTACTGAAAAGTGTCAACTACCTCCTTCTTCAGGAATAAATAAAGTCAAGGATGACACCAAATGTAGCAATGAGACTAAATTTTGCTACTTATAATTTACTGGGTTTCAGCTGTGTGATATTGAAATGATTGATACACAACAAGCAATTTAAAAACTCAGAGTAAGTGCTGAAAATGTAAATACAGAGGATGGAAAAGAAGCACTTACAGTGCATATGGAAACTAAATCAGGCTATCTGGCATTAAACCAAAACAATGCACCTCAGTGACTTGAGTTCTTAAGAGTACTGAGTTCTTTGCAATAGTTTGAACCTAATTGCCATAATGAGCTAGGAACTCCTCCCAAGAAACCATAAGACTCACATCAGCAATCACAGAGCAATGCTCACCACTTATTATATAGCCACAGTATAAACCAGTTGTAGAAATGAATATGTAAGACAGAATAGAGAGTTGAAAAGGCAAACATCTTTTTCTATTGAGCCTTTTGTCTGGATACTTGCAATACTCCAGTACTACCAGTTTTTCATATTTGCACCTAAACTTTCTTTGAGGTAGGAAGTGCTAGAACTAGAGAAGGGTTTTGGAGCTGGACTCTCTGTTTATGAGAATTGTTAATCTTTTGTGCAAAGAATGACTTGATTCTTCTCCATGTTTGATAAGCTTTCTGATAACCAGGCCTCTTTCTTTTCAGCTACAACCTGGTTGGGACAAGAACGAGCCAATGCATGGCAGATGGGAAGTGGAGTGGAACATTTCCACAGTGTCAACGTACGTGTTTATGGACTAAAGAACTGCTCTATCCTTGTGCTTATTACAGAAAGAGTCCTTTACTGTGCTCAGAATTACATATACTCTTATTCAGAGTTCCCCTATAGTGCTGTGGAAAAAGATGGTTAGGAGGAGTCAAGAAGAACCCTGTATGTTTGGTTTTAGATGCGTGGATTCTAGTTTTAGAGAAATACACTTTAAAGGTCTGTACAAAAGGCCAGGATCAGGGATGCTATTTACAGCTTCAGGTAAGATGCTTATCCACTCAAATTCATTCTCCCTGTGTATTTAAAGAGGATATTGTCCTGCCTTTGTCATATGTAGCTTTGCTATACCTTGTCCTGCATAAACATCTGACTGAAAAAGCAATATACTGCATAATACATTCTGTAAAATATAGCAAAAATTATGGAGTATATACTTTAAGGCTCCTAACATTTATTTATCTCACCTTTTATTTTGTTAGCTACCCTTTCATAAAGGGTGCTGTGAGCTAATTCAGGTATAAGCATGTTGTGATTGTAGCAATAATTTGATCTTTAAGCTTTAATTCCTATGAATGCTCTGTCTTTCTAGCGGTGACTTGTGCACCTCCCTCACTTCCTGAGTTTGGAGTCCTTTCTTACCGCCGCCTAAAACCTGGAAATGTTTCCCATTACCTGGACACAATTACTTTTGAATGTGTCCCTCCTCTTGCACTTATTGGGAATGAGACAGCTACCTGCACGGCCAACGGGACCTGGAGCCACATTCCAGAGTGCAAGGGTAAGGAAATCACTTTTATCACTGCCTAAAAATATTCCCTAGAATTGTACATATAAAACTATAGGAGGAACCTTAAGACTATTTATTTTTTTGCAATGATTACTACAAATATTCACCAGAATTATTCTGGAAGTCAGACCCATGAATGCAAGATGATTGCTGACAAGGTTGCACAAAACATGGGATTGACAAATTATTTGCTGCAGGTATAAAGGTTATGCAAACAAGACCTGCTAAATGGCATTCACAGGGGGGAATCTGAGCCTGGCCTCCAGAGAACAGTGAGCATTTTATTCTGCTAAAGGGTAGGATTAATTTAAGTAGACAACCTCACCCTTAGTCCACAAGCCTTCACTGCTTTCAGTGAAACTATGCCCCATTTAAGTACTTTTTGGGTATATTAAGTACTTAAGTACTTTTTGGGTATAACCACAGGTTGCAATAGGTATGTATTTAAATAAGTGACATTAATTTCATGTAGTTGTTTTTAAACTATCTTTCCTATGATTGTGTTTTGCTGTGCAAGAAGCTGAAATGAACCACAGTGCAAGTCTAATGTTTTTTTTGAAGTATATAGCGTGTCTTTTTGAACAGCAACACTGATAAAGCTTTGGCTTTGTTTTTTGTACCATAGTTGTCACGTGCCCCACTCCAACAGGAATAGAAAATGGATTCATAGAGTTTGCTGTCCGCAGAACGTATCACTATAACGAGAGCGTCAGCTTCGGCTGCCAGCCCAGCTACGTGCTGGAGGGACCTAAGCATTCCCAGTGTGAAAAGACTGGGAATTGGTCTACAAAGCCCACCTGCAAAGGTATGGACACACTATTGGTTCAAAACCACGTATCAAAATGAGTTTTTCTAGAAGGCCACCGCCCTGGTTATTAGTGAGCTATTGCACCTTTGTGCAAGTGCTGTCCTCAAAAGAAAACTGAAATAATTTTAAGGCTTTGATCATCTAAGACCGTTCTCAGCGTGGAATGTTGTATGACATGATGTATCTGAATTGACTTCAACAGTCAGCAATGTGACTTTGTTTTGTCTGAGTATTTCCTCTCCTCTTCCTATTTAATGTGATTAGAAATTTTACTGAGGCTGGATTTTCGCTAGAAACATTTGACCCTATACTTAGGGGTCTGAACTTCTTCAGCGTGGTATTACCAGCAGAAACACCATGTATGTGGGGGACACATTGTTTTTCAAATGTCACTTGCACAGATTTCTGATGGGATCTAATCCACCCACATTTCAAAACAGAGCTCTGCTTATCCTTAGGTGTTGCTTATAACTGGATCATTTTGCAGGACCGTGTAAAATACCAGTTAAGAAAGCTGTAGTATTATACAACGGCGAGAAGAAGAGAGTTCAGAACGACCTTAAGGATGGCATTCAGCACGGTGAAACAATATCATTCTTCTGCAAGAATAAAGAAAAATCCTGTGCCTATACCGTGCCTGTTCCCTGCGTGGATGGCAACCTGACTCTCCCTGCCTGTTTCAAAGGTATAAGTTGGGCTATTTGCAAACGGCTTCTGCTGGTGGGATAACAAGTCCTTTAGTGTGGAGGGCAATATCATAACTAATCTTCAAGCCCTGTTTGGCTGGCTAATTCATCTGCTTTGTACTAAAATGATTTCTTCCTAAGTGGAAGTAATGGCCTGAGTGGAGGGAACGCGCAGCAGACGTTTCCTTTGGATACCTGCTTTAATCCCTGTGCTGTTCTTAGAAGGGGTTACTGAGGGGTGGCCTAGCCCAAACATAAGGCCATGAATAAAATATTGCAGCATTTCATGAATCCTTGGATCAGCCTCTTCTGGAGGAGGAAAGAGCCTGAACGATGCTGCTGCAGCCTTGAGAACCTGATGGATTCACTCCCCTGCTGGTGAATTATTCCCACCTTATGCTGATTGGTAACAGGCTGCTTCTGGCTCTGGGCTGAGAGCATTAAAAAGCAGCTGACAGTTGTAGTGAGGAATTGATGCTGGAGGAACTGGTTCACAAGCACACAGGTTTTTAGAATACATAAACAGACTACATACTGAAGTCTGTTAGTGAGAGGAAATGCTTTGCATTTGTTTTAGCAACACTCCTTGCTTACAATAGTCCTTGTAAGTTTTATTTTCATCTGTAAAACGAAGGAAAAAACACAGCCTCTGCATGATGAAAACATTTTCCCTCACGTTTGGCTTGGCTTCTCATGGGTGTAGCTTAGCTTTTGTTAAAAGAGAATTAAACCAGCATATTTTTTCTAGCGGTTTTACAGTGATGCAAAGATCCATTGCTCACCTGGCAGGGTCCTTGAGATGTGCTGTTTTCAGCCATTGCACATTACAAGAATCTAATCTGAGTTCTTAATTTGCTTTCAACAGAACGTGGCTTTTTTTCAACTCTTGTGAAGAAAGACCCATCAGACATGAAACCCTGTGAAGAGGGAGAATGAAACAGAGAAGTAATAGAGTACTAAATCTCTGCTGTACTGAGACAAAACCTTGTGTACAAGAGAGGAAAACTTAGGTCCTGTGGGTGTAAATTTCCAGGCAAACTCCAGATTCTGTAAACACAGTCTCAGCTGTTTTCCCAGCCACCATTCCTGTCCCTACCAGCCTCTTTCACAAGCTATGACATTATTTCAGCTTTTAGTTTCCATTCTCTTCCCTCTGCTTTCTTTAGACTCCCCGCATTACGACATCTCCTTCTGTATTTCCAACATCTCTGCAACTCTAAATGACTTTCTCAGTAGTAGTCCCTTTACAATAAAGTCATTTTCAGCCAAGAGTGTGTTCTTTTTGAGTATTATCAATCAAACCTTTTAGCTCTGAACTGGTTGATACGGAAAGGCCTGAATGATAAGCAATTAGCTATGTTCTGATTCCATTACTGCTCTTCAGTGATAGAGAGTGGACCTTTAATTATAGATAGACAAAGGGTCATCAGCTGAGGATTTATTTTCCAGAATTTATGTAAGAAGACTGAGATTTCCAAATGAGTTTAGAAGCCAAGTATCCAACCATGGTTTAAATGCCAACAGCATCACGCAAAGGGATCTATTAAGAGATCTTTTATGCTTCTTAAAAAAAAGAAAAAGTGCTAAAGTGAGTAAGACTATGTTTTTGAGATTCTAGCTTCAGCCAAAACTGTTGTTTTAAACAACTGTTAATTTTTACCACTGTTTCAATATTACACAATGTCACTGATTCCTTAAAAAAAAAGATTAGAACACCATTGAGCAAGAGTCATTTCTGGTCATTAAGTAGCTTTGAAGTAAAGTGTATTTATAATTTGAGTTATGATACAGGTTGTTCACTGCTGTGATCCAGTCTGGCAAGTTTTGTGCTTCTGTCTCTATTTCCATTCAGAATAAATAATTATAATTGCAACATACTAGAAAGTGATAGCGAAATGTTTGTTGTACACTTAAAATAAATTCTAATGAATGCTATGTGGTTCCCTCTGAAGTATAAAAGCCTTCTCTGTGATTAAAAGCAGAAGTAAGCTACACAGTAAGCAAGAAACTGCAGAACTTTTTAAAAGGGCCATTTAATATTAAGATCAAGCCACTTGCAAGATGCCACAGCTACCATTAAACCTCTGAACGTACTCTTATCTCTTTTTCTGAAGGCTGCCCATGAATATTTTAATAGAATGACTGATATAATTTGTTCTTATACTTCCTATTTTTAAGGAGAGATCGAAGCAGCTATTATTAAGTATTTAATACTCTGTACTCACCAGCAATTTAATTCTCTAATGTAGAGATAGCCAGACAACTTCCCGATAGCAATCGAGGAGGGTATTTGGTTGGTACAATGTGCAGGGTGTTTTGGTTCCTAACATGTTGCAAGTGGGATCCTTGAATGACGGTTTGACTTACAGGCCAAGATATTCATAACTACTTTCAACACATACATAGATCAGCTGGCAGGAGCCCATCTGTTTGGAAATCCGGTCTAAATGTTGTGTGGATACATCTCTGGGATCGGGACGTTCAGGACAGTAGCTGAGATACCAAACATGGTTTAATATTAACTTGTCTCTCACCACAAAATACCACAAAGTTGGCGTAAGTGAAGTTAGCATTTGCTGCCACAGAAATGCTACTTCTGCACAAAAACAGTTGCCCGGGGAACATTCAGATGTTTCCAACTAAATTTTCCCTGTTCTACTTGCCCGTGCAGCAGGATAACAACTGATCACGTCAGCTGGCCCCGTTTCCAGGCTGGCTAAGCAGCATTTGAATACTTGAAAGAATCACCCTTAGGAGCCAATGTTCATACGCTGAATTTATTATCTAGTCTCCCGAAGCATGAAGAGGGAGAAAAAAAATCTGTGACCTGAGAAGACTTTGAAGTAGGGAGGTGTTTGTGAATCACAACTTTTCAGACATGAAAGATTTGCTTAGAAGGTCTGAAAAATAATGTAATGCAACTAGAGGTGTTCCCAAGGCTGGTACGAGTGAGTGAAACCTGCCTTTTTTATGTTTGAAAGAATGCCTTAAGCTGTGCTCACGTTACTTGTGGCAACCTGCTGAGACAGTTACCGAGATAAGAGAACGTGGTAAAATGAGATGAAAAAAAAATAGTACTGAATGTGTTTTACTTAAATGAACATATTTTTACAATTCAAATTGGGAATTTATTCTGTATTCTGATTAGGATATGTATGTGTTCTGTAAGAGTGTATCTGCAGTGATGTTCTCAGGAGCGTCAGTGCACATTAGTACTCAGCATCCAGGCTATGGATTTGGCTGGAGACCTCAGTCACCCCTTGAATTTTTAGTTTTTCTTTCTTTTTTTGGACAGAAGTTACATAATTGTCAAAGCAATGCAGGCAGGCTTCAACCTCACTGGCCACCCCGCTCTACATGGGTGAGAAGACCCAGAAACTGGATCTATTCCCTCAGAAAATTTCTCCTGGAGTATGGGTTCCTATTTCACTGGTTCTGCCTCGTATACTTTTTGACCATGTACCAGCAAATTCAGTTTTTCCACGTTTTTTTGTGATGAGCCTGGCAGAGATATATTCAAATCCGAAGGCGATGTGCAGATAGGAATCAATGAACAACATAAAAAAAAAAGCTGGCATAGAAATTCCAACCCTTTTCATCTGTCAAAAATCAGATTTGCAAAGCTGGAAAGAAATGCCAACCTCACCCTATCTCACCTGACCAGCCTGGTCTCACTGTGTTGCAAGTACATACCTCTATTTTAAACCAGAATAAAATTAGTCATACCTTTAAACGTATATTAAATGATGATTATTTTAAATTTGGAATGTAAAGATAATAAATAATCTTTGTAGTCTACTCATGAGATTCTGGCATGGATTAAATACTCCATCTCTTATTTTTGCACTGCTTCTGCACGGATGTTGAGTTACAGAGCTATGTGCAACTTCAGCAGGCAACCAGTGTAGCTGTCACAAATATCACCGAATGAGCCCTAACGCAGAATCCTCTCTGCTGAAGATTAGCTGAGAAATCAAAGAAAACAGCCAATTTTCTACTGTACATTTAAGAAATTCTTGTTTGATGTATATGTGCATGTGAATCAAGCTTAGAAGAGCTGAAGAGTTTCCTCGTTGGAGATGAAAGCACTTGAGATGCTACGCACGCTGTAAGGCCCATGACAGATTTTGAGGAAAGAGGAATACCTTAATTAAGGAGGTCAGATGTTTTATTTGGGAGCATACATCCACACAATCATTTCATTGGCTCGGGAAAAGACCAAAGAGCTGAAAGGACTGGGAGATTTCTCTAAGGCTTTTGGACTAATCAATGGTTTTCTTGTCATGGCTGCAAACCAAGTGTAACCTATGACTTTTGTGCAGAAATGTCAGGTGTGCACGTCAAAATTTTTCTGTTTCACAACACCCCCCCATATTCTCTGTCCTTGTGAAAGGACATAAACAACCCATGAAACATGAGTAATTACGAGCATATTAAATGTTTCTAAGTGAACTCAAAATGATTCTGTTAACTACAAGGTTATACTTGAATGAATTTTACTTAGAATTACTCAGAAACTGGATAAAATTTGCTCTGCAATTATTCAGCCTGCACCTGCAATTTCAGTCTCATTTTATCTGCTCGTGTTTCTGGCACCCACTATGGTGTTACAAAAACATTGCTCAGACTCCAATAGCTACTTCTGATTTATTGACCTTTAATTTCAGAGTGGCAAATATTTTTCACTAAGCTGTGAGTGGAAGCATTTTTTTCCCTCAGATATTGATCATAACGAAGATACAAACCGAAACAGAGTCAGTACCCAACTAGCAGCCATGAAAACAAACAAACACATCTCAAACAACCCTCAGTCATCTCCCATTGCTTCTGCAACCTTCCTTCAGTCTAGGTTCTCCTGCAGTGCTGAAACACAGAGTCTAACCCCTGCGTAACCGGGACCTGAACCAACACTGGTAATTTTCTGGCATCTCCCTTTTCTCCCTTTGTGCTCCCTCAGGCTCTGCTGGGCCCTGTTGAGGTTTTTAATGTTCATGACTCAGTGTATAAACAAACATTTATCTAGGTATGCATATATAACAACAGAATGGTGTGGGCTGGAAGAGATCTTGAAGATCATCCAGTTCAAACCCCTCTACCATGGACAGGGACACCTTCCACTAGACCAGACTGCTTGAAGTCCCATCCAACCTGGCCTTGGACACTTCACTGAATCAGAGCTGCAGCGTGGTAGAGTTTAGAAGGAACTTCTAGAGACCATATTGTCCAACCTCTCTGCTCCAGCAGAGTCACCCAGAACAGGGGGCCCAGGATTGCATTGTTCAGGGGAGCTTGGAATGTCTCCAGGGGAGACTCCACAACCTCTCTGGGCAGCCTGGGCCAGGCTCCAACACCCTCACACCAAAGAAGTTTCTCCTTCTGGACAGGTGGAACCTCCCATGTTCTATTTGGTGCCCATTGCCTCTTGTCCTGTGGCTGGGCACCACTGACAAGAGTCTGTCCCCATCCTCTTGTCCCCCGGGGGCCCTTTAACATCGCTCAGCTCCCCTCTCAGGCTGCTCTTCTCCAGCTGCACAGCCCCAAGGCTCTCAGCCTTTCTTGGCCACAGAGATGCTGCAGACCTTCAGCATCTTCCCAGCCTCCTCTGGACACTCTCCAGTAGCAACTTGTCTCTCTTGAACAGGACACAGGCCTCCAGAGGTGCCCTAAACCATCAGAGT
>VWZY01000793.1:48296-119074 GCA_013399075.1 Chloroceryle aenea
CGGGAGCCCAGGCGTGGGCGCTGCGGAGAGCGAGGTAAAGGGAGCGTCGTGTCCCGGGGGCAGTGCTGGGGTCCGGGGAGCGGCGGTCCGTGGCATCAACCCCCCCGGACTCTATCGCGGTAGCGATAGAGGGGACGGGATTGTTCGCTGCGGTAAATCGCTGCAGATCAGCCTCGAGCAGACGCGGGGCTCTGAGCAAGCGGTTTGCAAAAGCGCCCGAGGGAAGGGAAGTAGTGAAACAGCAGCAGAGTTGGGTTCACCCTGCGGGGAGGGCCCCGCTGCCCCGGGGGAGATGCCGCAGGGGGACCACACCGGTGTGCGGGGGTAGCGGGGCTTGGCTGCGGGGCTAGCGGGGTTTGGCCGCAGGGAAGGGCCCATAGCAGCCCGGCTGTGGCGTTCGGCGGAGCCCAGCAGGGAAATGTACTCCTTGTAAAGCTCGGCTGTACAAAAAGATGCGTCCTGCAGTTGGGAAATGAGTGACAGCTCATGAGTGGCCTTGGATCAAGAGCTCTTCTTTGGCTGCCTTGTCAATGTTAAAAAGCAATTCTGACAGCATTTGTTGGTTCTGTTTCTTTTAGCCTATAGATCTGTTTGCTGTTTTTTTCCCTCTCCCCCCTTACCCCCCTGCCTTTAAAGAACCCCAAAGGAAGAAGAAAAACTTATGAATGCAGCTATGACACAGATGCCTTCAGGTGGTTTATACAAATTGGGTGTAATTAAATACATTCTTTTCGTGTGGTCGACTATTCACTTTCAAATCTAAGCAAGCACATTATTGTAGATTACATCGAATCAGGCTGCCTGGGGCAGTGCTGGGGTGCCCAGGATCCCCGGAGGGGTTTCCAAGCCGTGGAGCTGTGGTGCTGAGGGCCAGGGGTCAGTGGTGCCCTGGCAGTGCTGGGTTAATGGTTGGACTTGATCTGAAGGTCTTAGGATGGCTTAAGAGGTCTCTTCCAACTAAAACCATTCAATGAATATCTGTTGTTTGCAAAGAATAATTATGTTTACTTGAACATAATATTATGTGTTATTTTCTGTATAGTTCCAAAGCATGTCTTTGCATGGCCTAAGATGATCAGAGACTAATATGCAGTAATATTTGCTCTTTTCTATTTCAGTCTGAACAATTTCACAGGTTCCTTTCCGCTCTTTCAAAATGAATGGTCAAGAGGAAACATGGGAAAAACTAGATACAGAATTTGATCACTGTGTTGTGGATATGAAGCCTCATGTGCTAAAACTACAGCGTAGGTCAGGTAAATATGGTGCTTATAGAAAAATGTTAATAAAATTCCAGGTTGCTGCTATTTGCTTGTATCATTTTCTCTAACCAGCTGCTTAATGTCTGATGTTACAAGGCACTGTTTCAAGGGGAGTTTGTACAACTTCTAAAGCTGTTTTTTTTTTAGATGCCTGTTGCTATTGTTGGAGCTTATCTGTCTTGTCTTGGTTATGTAAATGTGCTTTTGTGTAAATACATTAACATTTCTGTTATTAAAAAAATCAGTAGAAATGGAAAGCTTCTCAAAGGCATTGTTTTGGGGATTGCACTTCCAAAATTGCAAAT
Source organism: Chloroceryle aenea (assembly GCA_013399075.1). NCBI lineage: Eukaryota > Metazoa > Chordata > Aves > Coraciiformes > Cerylidae > Chloroceryle > Chloroceryle aenea. Next base: position 49,864 of record VWZY01000793.1, read on the forward strand.
ATTTTTTTAGAGATAAGGTTTTTAAAATTTGGCTTAGGAATGTCTAAAAATTGAAACATCAATTAATGATGCTTCATTAAACCAATGATTAAAACAAACTGCTTATTATTAAAGTCACGAACCCTAGAAATTAAGACCTTGCTCTGTGTTTAATCAAATGAATAATTTCATCATCTGGTAACAAAGCTTGTGTAAACAGAGATTTTTGAAGCAAAAGAAGATTTATTGTGTATTTAAAATATTAATGCTCACGCAAGCTGCATGTCATAGCTAATGGCAGCTCTTGCAGTGAGTTCAGAAATCCTGGTGGCTTATGTGTTCTGTACTCATTAGAGATTGAGTCCAAACATGACATTTCTAGAAGTCATGTCAATTTCTGGTAAACATGAATGTATAGCAAATATTTCTGGGTGATGTAAACTTCTACTAGTGTTAAAGACTTAGTTTTAATCTAGGTATGTAACCATTGGTCATTTGGTTTGTTGCTGTTTGTTTGGTTTTTGCTTTAAACTTCTACGTAGCTACTGACCAGTAATGGCTTCTGGTTTCCCTATGTGTTTGATTTGCTCTGAAGATGAATAGTGATTACATATGTTTATATTTTTAGAACGACAAAGATGTGCACTGTGGATTAAAAAACTATGCGAGCCCTCAGGAGCAGGCACAGGAACAGTGGGAAGGAAGAATCGGAACCTGTATGCAAAACTTTTGCTCCACATGCTCAAACGAGGTGTCCTGGAAGGTCCTTTTACACATAAACCAGAACCAGGAATACTGAAAACCTTACCTTCATACATGGTGGGCATAACTTCTTTATAGCACAAAGTTGCTTAAATATGTTCTGGAAATACTTTTAAGTCTTTGGATTGGTGTAAATGTGAGAAATGGTTCTGAATGGAGTGGAATTGCATGTGGTAAACACAGGAATTTATGTTGCATATCTCGTAATTGGTGTTGGAAAAATCTTTCAATGCTCAAAGCTCTTTATGAGACCAGTTTCTTCTTCAAATTTAAGGTTCTAAGAAGGCTTATAAAAATAGGTGTTCTTAAGGAACAGAAAGATGATTTTTGTCTAACTCTTGAAAGTACTAAATGACTCTCGAGGCTGTATTTTGTCTTAATCAGCAGATAGCTCTTGTGAAGGGAATAATGTGCTTAAATGAGCTGACTATAGTGGTCTGAGGTGACTGTAGCAGTCTCTTTCCATGAAAGAAAACATCATCCATCATAGATATAAAGCCTGCAGTTTGCTTTCTAAAGATCTGAATATACCTTGTCAATCGTTGGCATCAGCTTTAGTGACATAACAGTCCTAATTTATGCTAAAATAACCCATACTGAAAGGAGTAAAATACTGGAAAACACTTACCCTTGGGACTCATGGAAATTAGTACCACATGCAATGGTGTAATACTTGCCCACCTCCCTGGCTGCATTGGAAAAATGAATCGTTATGCTGCAGATATTCTTGCAAGAACCAACACCAACAGCATAAAGAATATATTTGTTTAACTCTATTCTAGTGTTGACTTGGCATTTCTTTTAATTATAGTCCATTTATTTTGATGAACCCAATTCAACAAGAGTTGGGAGTAGCAGCCCAGACTGCTTACCTGACTGGGTAATGGGAGAACTGGGAAACGGCGAATCGAAGCATGAGGAATCATGGAAGTTATCTCCTAAAGAGGAATCATCTTTGGCAACATCACATACATATGAGTAAGATTTCTGCATCTGCTTTATTTGGTATTTGATTCATATTTAATAGCTGTTTGATTTGATAAGCTCTGTGTGTTTTAATTTGTATGTATGAATTTATTACACTCCATCACAGACTTATCTGTTTGTACTTTATATGCAGAAAGTCTGTGAACAGCTTCTAACTTGATGATAACTTTTGTACCTTTCTTTTACTACATTCCTTCATTATATCCCTTTCTCTGGCTCCTGTAACTCTTCTTCCTTGTCCCATAGCTCCATCCTCTTTCCCTTCCTCTTGTTTTCCTTCCCCTTACAGCTGCAAACACTTAGCATGGAAAATCAATTAGCCAAACTGATCATTGGAGAGATTTAGCAGCAGCTGAAGAAAAGGCTTTATCTTGATTCAGATTGCTGATTGCTGGGGGGTACTCTGGCTGAGAAATAATCATGGACACCTTTTTTTGCACTGCTCTCTCTCTTCATGTTAATATTCTGTAGACTTCAAAAGTAGGTATCAGCTATTATTCTGACATCCTTGCTAGCAAATAAGCTGGTACCCTGGTTATGTTTTTCAGACTTCAGATATTATGGTGGCAAAGCACAGTGGTCACAAGGCATGAGACAGAATTCATAGGAAATTATTTACCTGGGAGAGGGAAGCACAGACAGATGTGGACAGGCAGTAAGGAAGAGGTGATGTGCTAAAAGGTTGTACAGATGCAGAAGACTCTCAGGTCTGATTTTTCTTTAATGAGATCAAAACAGTTCCTTGTGCCCTTGGAGTTCTTGCATGGTCCTGTTTTCTGCACGCTGATGTAAGGAAACTGGAAAGTGGTGTTAACTGATGAAGCTGCTGTGGATTCATCGTCTCTATTTCTATACAGTTCAAAATAAAAGGAATGTACAGGAAGCAAGTGACAGAAAATGTGGGGAGAGTAAATGTGTAATATTAAAAAAAAAAATAGTCTAAGGCCATAATGCTGAAAAGATCTTTCATATGAACTAGGTTTTAATGGCTCTTTTTTGTCTATAGGACAGAAGTATAACCAAGCATGCAGATGGTGGATTTAAAGCGTCATTGCTCCTAGGCTTTTTTTTTTTTTTTCTTTTTAGAGTGAACAGAGTAGTTGCTCCCTGCAAATCAGCAAGATTTGCTGTTCTATGGTAAAGGAAGAAAAGTTAGATGTGTACAAAGAAAGAGGGATTTGATCGATCTTTCTGCAAGCATGGTAGTTCTTACTAAACACCTGTTTGCTTTGTGTTTTATTGTTGCTTCTTTATGAAATAGCAAGATTTCTTTATATTTCCCATAAGCTTCGTGAACCTTTGATGACAGAAATCAGACTGGACCAGCTAGACTTCTCAAAACTCAGAAGGCTAAAAGTCAGAGCTGCTACCACTGGGATACTCTGCCCCGTTTTCCTCTTGTGTGTGTGGAGGATCACTTGCAATGACTGAACAATCTCTCTCTGAGTTTGATTTGAAATGTTTTGATTTAGCTCATGCTGTCTACTACAAACACATGTGCTTTGTTGGTGACTAGCACCCCCTATGCCTAGATCCTGCATGTTTGTTGTTAGGATAAGGCAAAAAATTCAGTACTGCTCATTTGCAGCTGTAGAGCAGAACCCTGAGCAGCTGCACCTTCTTACAACAATCCATCAGATAGTCTCTTCTCACAGCTTTGGAGGAGCCACTGAGCTTAAGCTGCATCTTTAATGTTCCAGGCAGTTGGGTATAGAGCTGTTTACAGAGCAGGTAAGGGGATGAAATGTTTCAGGTTATTAAGGTTTGTTTTCCAGTTGGCTTTGACAAATATCCCTGCAGTATTGAGGGTGTGCCAAGCTGGCCAGCTGGACGCTACTGAAACTCATAGGCTTTTATTCTGTTCTGTTTTCTGGGAATCTTAGGTAAATTTTCATTTAATCAATGTTCTGTTCTAAGTATTTACTTTCCTTCTCATTTTTCTCATGCAGTGCAACTTTACACTGATTATCAAGACCTATGTTCCTTTTATTTTAATGCTGCATGTCAGTTATGGATGGAATTGCCTCGTTTGCTCATTTCGAAGTTAATGTTTAAACTCTCTGAAATCCTTGATGAAAAAAAGCACTCGAAGGCAGAGCATGAATATTATTTGAAACTCAGTAGGCTCTCTCCACGAGGAAGTAAATGTTTGTTCTGTCTCTATAGGAAACTTCTGGGTTGGTGTCATTGCATTACGAATATGCTCACAGGTTTCAGAAGTCTAAAGCTTTTAGTTATATGCTCACTTGTATTTCTTGAAGGTGGTTATCATTAGCTGTTGGGGTTTATTTATTTTTTTAGGCAAACTGATGTTTGTGCTGTGTATCAGTGTCTTGGTTTTCATAATTTTTCAGCTGTGATTTGATAGATGATCAATAAGCACTCCTGCAAGGTACACAGTGTTGTCAGAGTATCATGAAACTTTTCCTTTTGTAGCCATTAACTACGTCTAATTTTAACAGTCATTTAACACGTGGCTCTTCAGACTGATGCATTTCATCTTTGAGTCCTACAGCAGTAATACTGGTGGTCTTTAGGCTGCTTACACTGAAATCCTCTGATATGAACCTGTGGTTTTGATAGCAGCCTTGTGGTTTAAAGAACAAAGGTGTAGAAGAGAGAAATTGCCAGCTGTGTAACCATATTCCTGCTTCTGGTTTGGTGATACAAAGAGCTGTTGGGAAGAGATCTTCAAATACCCTCAATTAAAAAAACCACCCAACCAACAAGTTTGACCCTATGAAAACAAGATGAGTTATACTTTAGAAAGACTTTGAGACCAACTAAATCTGTTATATAGCACTGTGCCACGTGAAGATACCCAGCAGGGATCTGGTCAGACTGCTTCTTGATCCCTGGGATTAGCACCATCATGATAAAAGTATCGCTCTGGGTGTTAGAAACAAAGCAGCAGCAGCACAACTCTTTCCTGTTAGGCCCAATCTAGCATACTGATATCTCTAGAGGGCCACATTTACAGCATAAAAATACACCTAGTTCCTCCAGTTTCCTTCCTCACACTGTCAGCGAGGGTGTCGCTTGAGCGGGATGAGGCAGCGTAGGCCTCACTCTGCATCCACCCCGTGCTTGGCTCTGCTCGATGGAGGCTGAGGCACAGCTGCAGCTACTCTGTCCCTTGGATTCTTTGCCATAATTTTTCCCTCTTTGCTACCTGGGTAGAATATTGGAAATCGGACCCCTTTTCAGTATCTGAACCTAATATTCAGCTTGGCCTGGCAAAGTTCTCTCAGGCGTGGGTGGGGTAGTGAACCCTTCTTTCATCTACTTTTTTGTCCTGGGGGACTCTAGCATTACCTGCACTGGTGATGAGATGGTTCCCAAGGCTCTGGTGAGTTCTCTGGACACCTGTGTTTCATGTTATTTCCTGCCAGGAGAAGCAAATCAATGCAGTGGAATAAATTAGGGGTTTAAAGAAATCTAGAAGTGAACTTTAGCTCTGCTAATGGGTACTCACCCCAACATGGAGCTGTGCTGGGGAAATAGAAGTTTATGTTGGCAATTAGAAATGTTGATAACTCTGTAGATTACAGAAATGAATCTTCAGAGCAATGAGAGACTCGTGTTAAATGTGTGAGTTATGCAGGAAGAAAAACTGAAGAGAAAAGCTTCAGTTGTGATGTTTTGTAGAAATAGCTTATTTAATACTTGTTTACTTGTGTCTTTATTCAGATGTTAGCTATACCCAATGTATAGAGTCTGTCTGCCTTTGTATTTACAGTTTTGAACAAGCTATCAGTGCAAGAAAAGATGGAAAGTAGGCAATACCTCTGGAAACTGCAGTTTGTAGTGGGAAACAGCAGATGGTGATCTGGTTACACTAGACTTCTCCCTGCTCAGACTGTGCCTTAGGAGAACTGTATCCATAGGCGTGAGATATATAGAGATGGATACACATTTTGCATTCCAACCATGGCTCAATTCTTACAGATGATATTTTCTCAGGGTAAATGCATTGTCAGGGAGAAATGTTTGAGTAATTGTTTTTGATGTTAATTTATCCCAAGATTCCTGCCTTTAAAAGAAGCAAATGAACAGAGGAGTTCTTTTCATAGTTATTATCTGGGGATACACACACTTCTATGTATGAAGATTTTGGTTTTTCCTATAAGAAATTGTTCATCTGGCTAAATAAAAAGTAGATAGACAAACCTTACTTGCAAACTAGAGTGTAAATGAAAAAGAGCAAGTCAGCTGATGCTAGAAAGGTACATCTTTATTTTGAAACGTGGGAGAATTAGTTTTAGGAATGTGTAGTTTAGTTTGAATGGAAACCTGGAATTTCTAACCCCATAGGAAAATTCTACTGTATTTTTATAGATAATGCCTGAAAAACACTGTAAAAGGTTAGCGTGTGGCCGTGGACCCAGTGAATTTCCCTTACTTTGTTCCTGGTAGGAAATTATTTACTAATCTCCTGTATTAGCAGCAAATTGCTTCCTTTTCCCATGCTCGCTCAGTGGTCTGGCTGAGGCAGGAGGTCACAGGGCTGATGTCAAGACTCTGCCCATTCTCTACTCACCTGCCATGGGAGAAAAAAGAAATAATCTTGTGATTTCTGGAGCCTGACTCATATTAGCAGAAGGCTGAAAAAGGGAGTGAACAGGTAGTAAGTACATGCTTGATAGGAACAAAATTGTTGCCCATCGTTAACCATCTTTTCAAATTCTGTTTATAGAATGAAACTCCCTTTCCAGTTCCTCTTCAAAAAGAACAAATATAAACTGAGACTACAGCTTGACTTTATTCCCCCCTTTTCTCAATTTCAAAGATATTACAGGTGACTTGGATTGGTCTGAATAATTGATATTCCTCAATCTCTTAATGATAGGGGCATGAATTCTGTTTTCTCTCATTTTAAACAACAGGAGCTTTACTGGATTGTTACATAACCTGATGATTGTTCAGAAAAGAAGTCCAATAAAAGTGGAGATTTACTGACAGGCAAAGATGTGTCTCCTTTTAATCAAAGATAACTCCGTGTCAGATGAAGTCTTGGCAAGAAATGCATCACAGACATTGTATTATTATATCTCTTGATCTTTTTTACCTCTAAGACTTTGCTTATCTAAACTATTTACTGCTTTCTTATTCTGCATCCCTGTGTGTTGTTGGTATTTACTAGTGCTGGAAGGGCAGATAGACTTCCAGTTGCTCTCTTTCCTTGTTCCCTTGTTTTGATGGAAGCTGGTGGGTTTCAGGAAGGAAAGTTTGTGTATGTTTGTCTTCCCAGAAGTGACTAGTTCACATTGTACATCAAACAGTTGTCGTTCTGTTCATAAACACTTAATTCATCTCAGTGTCTTTTTGGCATAACTTACTGTCTAATTTGCTGCCGGATGGAAAGAATGAAAGGTATTTTAATGGGTTGCCTTGATTTTCATGCACTACAGCTAGTCACAGGAAGGTGAGTGGGCTAACAGGAGTTTTTGATTACTTGAATATGCGTGGATATGACATTGGAGTATATGTTGAAGAGTGGTGTGCTACTGTTTTGGATCTTTTGCTGTATTTTGCTATTTAATAAACTTGTAACATTTTATTTTGTATTGTTCCAGACTCTTCTTTTCTTTCACTGTTGAGCACAGTCAGTTGACCAGGTGTATCAGTGAAGGTTATCTTCACCTATCTGCTATTCTTAATTTCCTTTTCTTCAAGTGCTTTATTTATGATAAAGTTTTTTCCACAAATCCCTGTCCACTCTTCTTCTGTACTGGACAGAGTACTTGTTCATGCTGTACTTGTATCCTGGCTTGCAGGCTTTTCTTTACCATTGATTCATATATGCTACTTCACTCTATAAAATCAAGCTGGAATGAAATGCAACCAATAAGATCTTTATGACTTGTTTCTTTGACACGTTACTCTCCACCCTGGCCTTTCAAGTCCTTGCTTTTCTCCTGAGCTGTATGGGTAGTTGTTGCCCTTGCCTTCAGGTTTGTATGTTATATGGAGATATACCTTGATCTAACCTCCTGCTTCTTTTGATCTTATAAGCCTCTTCCCTTGTGGTGCAGCCAGCCATCACCTTAATTCCTTTTCTTTTTTTTTTCCTCTGAGTTGCTGGACTTTATCCCATGCTGTCTTATGTTTAGTAATTTTGTTTCAGAAATGTTCTCTTGGATCAACCCTCTTGGTTAACTTGAATTTATTCTAAAATCTGTTGGGAGATTTTGGGTCATGTAGTAACAGAGGTGGAAAGAACACCTTATAATATGACGTGATGTACACAATGCTTCTGGTGGTGGTGTTGGTGTGGGGCTTTTTTGGGGGTGTTGCTGTTTTAATGCAATGCTTAAGGCTTTTGTTTGCCTTTAATAAGAATTATTTTAATATTATTCTACTATTTCGATCTTTATATCCTGACAATTATTCTGCCTTATGTATTTTGAAAGATTTTGCTTTATGATTAACATCCTTTGTGTGCCACACGTTGTTGAAAATGAATTCTTTCTGCTTATTCTCTTTGTTAACAACAGGGAAAGATTCAAGTACAATGAGAAGCAAGCATTGCGATCACATTCTATGAGCCCTCCTCACCAGACAGAGGAAGATAACCTGGCCACACCACTGTCTGTAAGATTCTTCTCCTTTGTGTCATAAAACTTGCTCTAGTTTCAGTGAGTCTCTTTTCTGTGTCCCCATAAAGCTGCTCTTTCTAATTCCATGAGTCACGATCCCTGTGTACAAGTAGACATTGGGGAGGGAGTGATGGAAGAACTAAAGCTCATCAAAATCTGCCCTCTGCAAGTGCAGGGGAAAATAATTTCTTGTAGGATGCTCAGAGTTCATCCTCAGGTTGACCTCTGTTTAGTGTAGTGTTTAATGTCTGCTGCATTGTTTTCCCTAGGCTTGGCAAGCCGACTGTATTGACATCATCTTGTATTTTGCAACAGTAGATTAAAGAAGGCTGCAGAGATGTCTTTGGCTCCTTTTAACGATGGTTGACCCCTGAAAGACTGAATGTTGGACAGTTTGTATTATCAAACTTTCCAGAACTAGCCTTATGGCTGAGGGAAGGACATTAAACAGACTCCACATAAACCCCTTTTAGTCCAAGCTGTTTAATGACATTGTAGGTACAACTGCAAGCATTTAAACTGAAAATTACTCCTGACAAATATATATTATCAGCAAGTATGTTTTCCTTTCTGAGTGTGTTCTGTAGCCACGTAGCATCCAGTCTTTATTGCTGGAGAGGTCTGCCTCCTGTAGTTCCTTCACCACATCTGTAATAGCCCTCATTCCTCTGGGAAACACTGAATTTGCTGTATGTGGGTTATAGGTCTGCCCACACTTAGGTTTTAATGGTATCAGAAGATTGCAGCTGGAATGGGCTGTTGACACCTGAGTGTTCTTACTCTTCTTTTCTGGGCACAGTCAAGAACTTAGGAGGAAATGAAGTGCAAGTGGGATAAACTGGAAGCTTGCATCGGAGGTCTGTCTGTCTGAGGCAATCTGTGTTCTGTTTGGAATAGAGGACTAGCAAGGGGATGCTTTATCATGGCAGGCTACAAATGGTCTGTGGGCAAAAGTTGAGTGTCTCTGCTCCAGGCTCTGGTTGATATGAATGTGCTTATGTGTGTGATTTGTATATATACAAATATAATTTAAAAAAGAAATGCCTTAATTAAAAAATAAAACCAGATGCTGGATGTACTAAATTTCTCCTTATTGGTTTCCTGTTTGTTTTACTTGACTTAGAGAAGTATTTTTTTTTAATGGAATAGTTATTGTAAAGAAGAGGGTTTCCTTCAGTTGAAACCTGGATTTGGGGTTTTGTTGTTTTTGTGGTGGTGTTTTGCTTTTCTTTTGGGGATTTTGTTGTTTGTTCCTGGATTCTACCACAAGCTTCCAGGACAGTGTTAGACAAATCACTGCACTTCATTGTTCTTCAGCTCCATATACTGGGTTCTGCTGTGATTACCACTTTAAAAGGTCCTTTAAGTGAAATAATCCTCTCTTGCTTTGCCAAACAGTTTGATGAACGTTTGGCTGGCTGGAACAAATAGCATCTTGTTCTGTTGTCAGTGATGCACAGATGTTCAGGCATAATTCAGGCCCAGGTAGAGGAACAGGGAATCTTTTAAGAAACATTAAGAACGACCTCAACCAAGTGTTGATTAGCTGAAGTCAAAGCTCCTTTCACTGTATGTTCATAGTGAAGGAGCAGATTTAAAAGGAGGTGCTTGCATGCCCGTGCACAAGCCCCTTGCTAACAAACCTTAGTGGGACAAAGTAATTCCAGCTTCAGAGTTCTGTCTTCCTAAATACTGTTATATCCCAGTCAAAGAACATTTTCTGTACCATCAGTAGTTATCCTACAGGAAAAAAACTTTCTTCTGAAAGACACAGCCTTGAGCAGCAGCAACTGCAGTCCCTGCTGGAGTCTTTCTGCAAATAGAGACTGGCCTCAAGCTGGGCAGTAGCTGCTCTGCCCACTACAAGTATCCCTACCTTTTTTTTTTTTAATTGGGAGGCTGGTCAGGTGATCTCTAAATTCTGGATTAGTGCCACAAAAGGTGCTGTGGAGATGGATCACTTCTAGAATCAGCATGTTGCCTGAAGAATGCAGTGTTTTGATTTTGTTGTTGAGTAAACTCGCCCATTGTGAAGGAGTCAGTAAAATAAAGAGCAAGGTTAAGGTGAGGAAGCAGGCTAATTTATCCACTGAATTCCTTTCATGGCACAGTATTTGACTGGTAACAGAGCTATTTAGATTAAAGCTGTCAGTGATATTGTGACATTGGGAAGTGCAGTGTAGATATGGCCAAGTCGGTGAGAAGGTTTTTTTTTTCCCAGTCTGTACCTGCCATCTTTGCTGATATTTTGACTTTTTTTTGTGTTCCAGGACCATCACCATAAAAAAACCATTTCTTTGGATGACAGTGACCTTGAGGCACGTCTCAATAGTTGGAATCTTGGGGTAAAATAGAGCACTCTACTTATTTTTCTTTCTTATTTTCTGCTTATTCTCACAAGTTGAAAACTCCCTCAGTTGTGTTTGGGAGAGAAGACAGCTGAAGTTAGGAGGGGTGAGAGCTAGTTTCTAATCAAATACTTCAGCTTTGTTTGTCTTTTAAAACAAAGTCATGTATTTTCACGTTGTCATTTTAATCAGTTACCAAATAACCCTTGTTCTTCCTACGCTGTTGTCAGTCCAGAGGGATATGACAGCATTTAAAAATCTTGCCCACTGCTCTCAGTGTTTTGCCTTGATGGCCAAGTTCTCTCTCTTCAGTAAAAACATAAATAGGAAGAGAGAAAGTTAACTTTTTTTGTGTTGTTTCTCCTCCTGAGAGAGAAGGAAGTCTTGGCCTTGAGACAATGCTGGAGCTGCCTGATGGCTTTCTCCAAACTGAAGGTGGAGAGGAGTGAAAATGTTAGTCTGGGTGCATGGTATTGCTCCTTGGAGCTCCCTACCTTTTACAGAGCTACACAAGAATGATTTCTGGCACCTCCAGACTGACAATATTTCTCTGGAGTTGTAGTTTTGTGCAGAAGGGAGAGTGATTCTCCAGAAAGCTTTTCAATAGCAGTCAGCTCACATTTGCCAAAGCACTTTGCAGGTGTCTGAACGTGCAAGCAGCCACTTGCAGATTTTGGATATTTGGGCTGTATAAATACCTGGATCATACGAGCAGATAGTTGTAATACCTTGAGCTTTTAAAGCTGCTTGAAGGGGGAAACTTGCTCGTGGCCATTTTACAAATTGTTCCAATTGATGCTGACAAAGAATCTCTTTATATCCAGCATTTTTATATCGGTGTTGATCTGCCTGCTTGCTTATCTCTTTAATTTTATTTGTTTTGTATTTCTTTTCCTAATTGAAATTCCAGTTTGCAATCATGTTGTGTTGATAATGGATGGTTATTAAGCTATGATGATCCCCCAGTGATATGGGAGCTCTTTTGGATAACAAATTGGCTACTGTGACACATAAATCAGTTTTTCAAGCCTCCTCTCCAGGGATAATTAAACAAGTCGCTAGTGAGAGACTTTGATTGCCCTGATAAGACTCGTTGGGAGTTACCTGATAAAGAGGATTTGAGGTTGTAAACCCGAGGTCTGTAAGTGGGTGCTGTTGAACAGTGTTTCCCTGCTGGGGATCACAGCCTCCAGCAGGTTCTTAAAGGGTCAGGAATATTTAAATAAAGTTTCATACCTAAAGAAGAATATAGAATTATTAAAGAAAATCAAACCAAATCATTAATAATGATGGCAGCACTTCTGAATCTCTAAGGTTTGTGTGTATGATGTGATTGCTATTTTCTGTAGGCATTTACCTTGCCACAGGAACATCTAGCTATCATTTAATTGCTAACCACATTTGCAGGCCATTTGAGAAACAATTTACAAGCGATCCGACCTGAGATACAGAAGACCCTTGACCCAAAAAACTACTTGAGCAGTGGGGGAAAGTTAGGAATAGAAATACAGAATGACCTTCACTTTGAACTGCCTAATAAAAAGAACAGTTGTTTTTCAAAAGCTTTCTTCTTTTTCTTTTTTAAAACTCGTGTATCAAGGAGTAAATGGTGAATCAAGGTTGCTAGTCAGGCAAAGAATGTGTACTTCTGTACATTTTGATTCCAGCAGTGGGGACAGAGCTGATCCTGGGAATTTTGGCCAAGTCCTTATACAAGTATTTTTCTCAGTAAGAATCCTTGAAATTTTAGGAAGCTATCCTTATTTCAAACAAGTATGTATATAGGGGTGACAAAGCAGCTCTTATAAATATCCCAGGAAATTCAGCATTTCATTTTAGGTAGAAAACATACAAAGAGATTGTACCCTGGGGAAATAGCAAAGGGTTTTTTAATCAGGGAGAAATTCAATTCCTGGAATTCAGCCAGGACAAGAATTAACTCTTTAGCTTTTACCAGAAGTGATGTGTGATCTTCAATACAAAGAACCTGGACACTCAGCTCTTAGCCAGAAGAATTTATAATGGGAAATGTTATTGCCTCATAAAGGTTTAAGAGGACTTAGAGCAAAGAAATTGCATGGCCTGTGGCTTGCATTATGTCCTCCTTTCTTGGAGGAATTACGTATAACGCGGGGTTAAAGTAGATGCAAGGGCAGAGAATTCTTGGGTGGCTACAGCAACAGTGGATGTTCTGCCTGTTTTGTGTACTTGGCTCACATCTGCCTGTGTCTTTCCAGTCTAGTTAAGCTCAACCATTTCTGTACAAACCATTTGATTATCTTTTGTTTGGTTTCTTAGTCTGTCTGCTTACTATAAACATACCTACTGTATATGTTGTGGCGTTGGAGGGCAGCAACACTGCAAAAACTTTCCCACAGTGAACTCCAAGTGGTGTTGTGACTTCAAAAAATAAATTCAGCTTCCATGCTGACAAACAATCTTCATGTGCTTTAATGTCCTTCCACTAAGTCTGCAGAAGCAGCATTAAAGTGAACTTCCCTACAAATTATGATGTTAGATAAGAATGTCCTTACTCAAATTTCCTGAAGCTACTCAGCAGTTATTTCTGTAGGGAACATGCTGGCTGGCTGGGTTTGTTAGATTAAAGTAAGAACTTAGGGCAAGGTTCAGTTTAGTTGTTTACCATTTCAAAATCTTAAGTGTTCTTAACTCTTTCATGTGTGTTTTTTCCATCCTTGTTTTGAAAACAATCACATTTTGTCTTTGAAGAAGCTTAAGGGGGAATGTGCAACAAGCCTGCTGATCCAAATGTGGTTTCTTTCCCTGAATCTTAATATATACAACATACCTTCTGACTGTTACTGAACTGTAATGAGCTACAGTTGTAGATAAGTACACCTTGATAAACATCTTCCCAAGAATGGAATGTGACTTCGGAAGGGGGTAGAATGGAAGCATAACATTAATGTTGTCATTGTTGTGGTATTTACTGAGTCAGGAGAGAAAAAGCTTTGCTGGAAGTTTCTGGGCTATCACAGCTATAAAGCCTGGACACTGGTTTTCAGCCTGAGGGATGAGAAATGGATGATACCCTGAGGATGAGTCTTGTGCAAGTATATAGTGCTCAAAATTGTCCCTTTTCTGCACTGCCCTTGCTTTTGGGGAAAGCCATTTCAGCTTGGTTTACTTGTATTGAAGCTTGCATTGATAGCTTTAAAACTGTGCACTTAAAAATGTTTAATCCAGTTTACAGGGGGTTAAACAGAAATTGAAAATACCAAAGTTAAAGATTATGCCTAATTTGCCTCAAATTCAATTTTGGATTTGGCAGCTTTGTGCCATACCTTTTTCAACTTAGGAAAATATATTTATTCTCATGAAGTAGATGATTTTCATTAAGTAATGGGGATCTCTTAATGGGTCTCTGTTCATCCAAAGCCTTCCCAACTCTGGTTCCTGAGGACTCAAGTAGTAGAAGGTGACCGTGCCAGTCCTCACTTAGTTTGTTGTCTGTTTGACTGCCTAACAGATCAGGAGAATCCAAAATCTCTTCTACAAAGACATTCAAAATGCCATTTTTGTTAAGAAGTGGTATTTACAAATTAGAGTTCAATTCTAGTTCAAATAAAGATGTCTTTCATGATGACATTTATTTGGTTCGTGCTCTTAAAGAAAGCATGTGATTTACTGTTCTTCTCATGGCAGCCCTTCAGATTCATACATATGTATTTTGGTTTGTCTTTGACCTTTTGCTTATTATTTTTACATTTGCATGTTTCTCATAAATAAAAGCTTTTTTCTTTTTTGGGCATTCTTTATTGTGATATTCCCTCTTTAATGTGGTATAATTTTGAGAACAAGAAGTTTTGCAGAAGACCAGCATGAAAAGAATGAATGTTGAGACATTAAATGTTTACAGATCAGTTTAAGTGGATATAATCCACAACAAGTAACAAAGTGGGAACATTTAACTTCAAAGCACATATGGCTGCTGTTACAAAATCAAAAAATGCAAGACTTAGGCCATAGAAAGTATTAGAGACACATTTTCCTTCTCTCTCATAAACAAGTAGCATATACCTTAGCTTTTTTTAGATGGGTTTTGAAATGAAGGCTGAAACCAGCTGAATTTCACGGCCAGATAAAGTATTTGAATTAATTGTAACTATTTACAATGATTTTTAGCTTTAAAGAAGCAAAAGTAAAGGACGTTGGGATTCATTTTGCATGAGAGAGGGGGCTTTTGGAATATAATTAAGCCTTTGAAATTTGGTGCTGCAGCTTCAGCCTTCTCACAATTCCACCAGGTATGGGTGAAGGCTTTCCATGTTGTCTGGATTCCTTCATTCACTAATGTCTGCTCAGGTTTTTGCATGCCAGTCATTGTGGCATATTTAGGAATATAAAAAAATAATAATAAGGACACCAAAACCATCTCCAATGAAAACAAGTCAGGATGCTTTACATGAAAGAAAGTTTAATGTGTGAATTTTAGAAAGCTGATTGACAATACAGAGTAGTAGTCTGCCAAATTCCTGGGTTTCCTGCACTTTCAGCTATAGTTTTAGGTATATGAATGTATATGTTCAACATGCAAATATCTGCAGCTCCTCCTGGGTGAATTAGGATGACTCTTGAATAGCATTTAGAAATCCTATGTAACCTTTGAGGACAGGAAATGAATAATACTCTATCCAATTGAAATTTCAGAGGGATTAAGCCTCTTTTTCACCGATAAATTCAACACACAAATTTATTTAATAGTACTGGAGAAAGTGAGAGCATTTGATGGATTTGCCACGCCTCATAGATCAATTTAATCTTAAAAAAAAAATAAAGAGTCTTCACTGTTGTACAATGTGTATTGCAGTTGCATTCCCATTCCAAATCTCACTGCCACATTTTACAAGATTATACCCTTGAAAGCTTTTCTTGGGTGTTAGGCATTCCTTGTGATGTGATGTTTGAGCCTCATCGTCTGAGAAAATGAAAAAGATTGAGCTGTCTGATAGAGGAAGTGGGTTGTGAACAATGTTTTGTGTTCAGTTCTTAAAAATAGTGATTAAAAGAGCTGCTTTAATTACACAGTAGTGTTAATGAATTATTTCCTTATGTTTTGTCTCTATGACTTACATGTGTGGATATAGTTTCAATGTACTCAGCTGTAATTTTTCAAAAACCACTAGATCAAAATCAGTGGAATCTGTGAATTTCTTCTAGCTTTGCACCAATTTAGAGGGAATTGCACCAATTTAGAGGAAAATTTATGGAGGGAAGCAATGTTGTTTTTGTATGAGATCTATATTTAGCTGCCAAATGATTTTAAATTACTCACTGATGGATTATTTTATGACCACAAGGGGTTTGGGGGGGGGGAGGGAAGCAATGTTGGATTCTTTTGCGTTGGGAAATACTAAAATTTTAAAACCTGATGAAAAGCTAATGTCCAACAAAATGAAGTTCTTCTGTAACTTGTAAAAGTTGGCAGTATGTTGTTGATCCTAAATGCACAGGAAAATGAATTTGTGTGTTACCAGTAGGCTATAGCCATGGTACTGGTTTGCAGATTTGGTTCTTTACTAAAATATAGTTAATTTTCTAGTGGAATGCAGTTCTTGAACTGGTGTGTACATCCAAAGATGTGCTTATTCTGGTCTCTTGTTCTGCTGAGTGATACAGTGACTGTTTTAAGTGTATCTTCACTGATCCACCTTACATCTCTAAGTATGCACCCAAACTTATTGTTGCAAATCTTTTTTGGAATATATGAAAATATTTCTTACTATTTGGAAGAAATAAGACACTGCTCACAAGGTTCCTTTTTTCTCTAATTTATTTTTCAGTTAGAAAATCCAAGATACTTGCGAGAAAAGCCGATGCCAATGTCTTTGGTAGGTATTTCTATTCCCTTGATATTTTTATTAGGGTGAATAAATATGCTTAATATTTTTCATTTCTGGTTAGGGTTCATTTTACTTAGACTTACTGCTTTGAACTAAATAAATTTTGTTTTTTTTCTCATTCCATAGATGACACCCAAAATGGACTTAGGAAAAAGTAGCACTTTCCGTGATGAGCACGCACTATGTCGAATGCAAGAAAAAGAGGTGAGAGTCTTTAGGAAAAGCAAATTGCATCCAAACTGGGAAGTTAGGGCATTTTCTTTGGAAACTGGATATTGACAAAGCAATTTGTTATAGCAGAAAATCTCATGTAAGAGAATTTTTGCTGAAGTGACAGGGCTTTTCATGAAGTACTTAATGCATTTCCCAATTACTTGGGGAATAAAAAAGGCTTTCTGAACACAGTTACTGTTACTTTGAAGGAATTTTTAGTGTAGAAGATTTTGATTTCTAGGAATTTTCCAAGCTTCCTTTTAACAGAAGCAATGGAACCCTTGATTTAGGGAGGATTTTCATTTACTTTTTATATCCACCTTTAAAAATGTGCAGATTCAGACCTTATTTCTGTTGGGACCTACATTATTTCTGTATTTGCCTCATTTAACTCCTATCTTCTTGCATTCACATGGGGTTTTGTATTGCTTCTTTTGAACATTGTTAATTGGTGAGATTACTGTCAAAGCTGGCCCATCTAAATCTCTTATGCTGTGTTATTTTGTATGAAATGTCTACAGAAGTGAAGTTTTGTGGTTGGTTTTCATAGTTTCAGGAAGTTGTATGCCTCTCATAATTTTGTCTTATACTACTCAGCTTATTTAAAAGATGAGATAACACTGAAATATGGTCTGGTGGACCAGGCTTCAGGAAAGGAAATTCAACATGTATTAGGAAAATGATTAAAAAACCCCAACCCAACACTGTTGTCTCTTTGCCCTTCAAGTTTTTGGTTCCAGCCATATGGTCTTGGAAATTCAAGGCAAATGTAACAGTTCCCTTGCTATCCACAAGACTACATAGGACCTACATAGGACTCCAAATATCTGTGATTTAGGAAGGAAGGGGTGTTATGTCCAAACTGAAATCATCCCTCCTTTTCTAGGATATATTGTAAGGACACTTAGGAATTAGAACTGTCTTAAAGTTACCTTCACGACGCTTTAGAAGATGTCTTTAACTGAGATAAAGAGGAAGGTAAACTTGGTTTGGATATTCCCATTGTTAATAAGTAATGTATATGCTTTCTGTTGATAGCTGGCAGTCAAAGTTGATGCTTATATGAGCAGCCTGCTCCAGGAGTTGCACAACACGTGGTCCTTTCACTTTCTCTGCCCTGGTCTAATATTGACCATTCATTTGTACTGACAGTATTCAAACCCCCGTTGCCTCAGGATGAGGCAAGGTTTCATAAGATGTGAAAATAGACCAAGAAATAAATAAATTGAAAGCACAATGTTGTAATTTAAATAATATTTTCAAATTAAATAAACAGGAATGCATGCCAAGTAGCTACATAAAATACTCGGCGAATACTTTGCTAGCTCAGTGGAAAAATTCTTTAAACCACACAGTAAAAATCCATTAATTTTTGCTAATGGTACTTGACTGTGGGCTGGTTTAAACTGGAAAGGTTATAGACAGGATTTCACAATCACCATGTGTGTGCCATTAAGTAGAAAACTTAAATGTGTTTTCATCTTATTTTGTTTGTGAAGCTCAATTAAGAGTAAAGCCTTTTCATTTAGAGAATGCAAATGTATTAACAGAAAAACAGTGCTGTACAAAAGATTTTTGGTAAACCTTTAACTGTTTTCAACTTCTTTGTAGTAGAATGGGAGAACATAAAATAGGATAACTGGGTTTCTTTGCTTTTAACCTTTAGACCTTTGTTCATAAACCATTCCTGCACCTGTTTTGACTCTCTAATGCTAAACACATGGCCATTTTCAATGATAACCACATCACAGATTTATGAAAATGTGAATATCATCAGGCAGTGGTTTTTAGTCATATTTTCCCCAAATCCTTCTGAAATGGATTAAACCATTTGGGAAACTGTCATTACTGAAAAAGCATGGGTTCAAACAAGGAAGATGCAACAAAACAGGAATCTCTCAGTTTTCAGCGGTGCAGCGAAACAGAACAGATGGCAGGACTGGCTTATCTTGATAAATAGGAAAAGGCCTCCCTTTGAACTTCACCTTCGGTCATCCTGAGTGCCACCCAGTGCTCCATGGAGCAGAGGAAGGGGAAAAGAAAAAGTTCTGATTTGTGATTTTTCAGAAAAAAACCCAGAAGCAATGCCACAGCTAAGATAGGGTTTGAAATTCTGGAGTTAACCCCCAGATTTAGCTCTGTTAGTAAAAGAAGAGGTTTTGGTTAACCTTTCTCAAACAATTAGCTTATATGATGTGTCCTCTAAAGAAGTTAAAGTGTTTCATTAAAGAAGTTTGTTTCTTTAAAGAAGTTCTGTTTCTTCATTTTTCATTTTGTCAGCCTTGATTTTTCTTAGCATTGTGCTCAATTTCCATCTGGTTTAATTCTGGGAGCAAAAATATTGCTTGATCTAGACTCAGCAGATGAAACCTAAACAAATCTGAGGCAAGACTATTGAAAATCATTTTCTCTTTTTATTCTTTTTAAATTGAAGGTTGTAATTAACACCAGGAGTAAATTTGTACTGAACTACATACCAACTCTTAAATAATTAATTTTTTTTTTAGGCAAACTGGCTGCTTTGTGCAGTAACTGTCTCATGAAGCTTCATCTCTCTGGGTTAACTGAGAACACTGAGTATTTCTAATGCTTTGGATGGTTTTATCATTGTCCTCCTGTCACTTTTTTCTGATTTGATTTTTGGAAATGCATAGATGAAGTCTTTGGACACTGGAGCTTGGGGGTTTTTCCAGCTTCTTCCAGGTTCTTCCAGTTTTCTGTCCTAGAGTCTGCTGGAGTGGCAGTTGTGCAGTGCAACTGGAGGAAGGAGCAATTCTGGGGAAGGCAATGGGTGAATTTTCAAGAGGATACAGAGCCCCTGCAGGAGAATTTCCACTCTTGGGCAACAGGGACTGAGGAGAAGAGAGTGCATGCCCAGGGAAAAGGAGAGATGAGCTGGGTAGTGACTTAGAGACTGGGAAAAACACATCTTTGGGCCCTGAACCTCTGAAAGTGTATTTTTATGGATGGAGGACTGGAAGTTAGATGAAGAGTGGGCTTGTGTTTGGTCTGTTTTTGTGGTTGTTGTGGTTTTTGGTTGGTTGGTTTTTTCTTCGTTTGCTTTGGTTTTGTTTTTGTGGGTTTTGTTTGTTTGTTTTTTATTTGTTTGGCTTTTTTATGTATTCAAGAATTCAACCTTTAAGGTGCAGCCTTTTTTTAAGAAGCTGTTTAGAACCTTCATCTTTGTAATCTTTATTTACTTTTTTTCTCCTTTTTTTTTTGTGAAGAAGCACCCCATTTGCTGCATGACACAAACTTTGTTTATAAGGATCCTCAAGCCACACAGGCAGCTTTACTGCCCCAAAAGCGTTGGGATTTAGTGCTATATTTACACTAAGATAAAATCAGTGTGCTGCAGTGATGATGTTACAGTTAGGTCTTGGTCTGGCTAAAAGAGTTCTGAATTGGAGGTGTTGAAAGCAGCAGATTTAGTGTGCTTCTCACTTATCTGGCAAGAGATTATAACATCAAATAGAGAGAGTTGCATAAGGACTGTGAGATGGATTTCCTCAAAATGGACCATACATTGAATGTAGAGGAAAGAATGCAGGGAGGAAAGATAGTTGTAGAACTTTGGAGGGAGAATGAAGAGCATGTGGCAGTGCTATAGAAAAGAGGTGAGGTTTTAGGGGGAAAAAGAATAAAAGGACACTCGATGGTCAAAATCAGTGTCCTGCATGTAGGAGATGGTGATCAGTGAGCATCACCTTTTTGGTTTTGATTTCTTCCTCTTAATTATTCTAATGTATTTAAATGGATTAATTAAATGTTTAATCCATGCTAAATTACAAGCAATCAACAAAACTAATAGGGAGACCATATCTTGTAATTAAGCTGAGCTGTTATCAATGTAAGATTAAAGTGATTGTGCTTTTAGCTACATCAGGGATTTTATTTTTATTTTTCCTCACTGAAAACATTTTTTTCACATCTTCCAAGACTAGTAACAAAATATCAATGTTGTTTTCTTGTGTATTATAGTATATAATATTATATATAGTGTATTATATATGTATCTTGTATATTCACCAGTATAGTATAAATAGTGTTTGTGTGCTCATGTCTATGTAAGTCTCTAGAGTTTAAATCTGCTTGATAGATGGATGTAGATTCATATGTGTATGGAACTGGGAAAGCTGAATACAGCTGAAGGAACCTACTTTGGCATGGAGTGGAGCTGGTGACCCTATTTATACATTTTAAGTTCAGAGGTATTCACCAATAATAGGAGGAGAGTATTTTTGATGGACTTTCTGAAAGCTTTTCAGTTACAAAGGTATCTGTAGGTGGGCCCAGAACTTGAGTCTTTACAACAACTGGAGCTTCATGTGTTGGTTTATTTTTTTTTCTTTCTAATCACTTTATTTCCACTTCCTTTACTGCTCCCCTTCTTTTGTCACCCTGTTCACCCAGAACTACCCAAGTCTTATTTCTGCTCATAAACATCTTGCTGTTTCCCAAAGGGTAAGAATTGTTAAGGTTTTTAATTCTGGTGAATATTCTTGCTGAAGTCTTAGAATGTATGTTGAGTTCTGTTCATCCAAGTGTGGCCCATAAGAAGGGGCAAAAAAATGCAAAGTAAAGATAGGACATAATTATTGCTTTCACCTCAACTTTTACCTTTCTATAACTTCTTTCTTATGACAACTTTGTTCTGAAAATAACTGTGTTCTTCCCCTTGAAAACAGTCCAAGCATTGTGACTGAAGCTTCTCTGGTTCATTTGCATTTTCTCCTTTTATCCCCAAACTTGACATCTATTCCAAATGCAGTATCTGATTTATATTGAGAATTCAATTGTAAACTGATTCTCACCACCGAGTAATCACCCTGAGTAGTAATCTGTTGGTTCATGTTTAAAAATGCACCAATCTTGACTTCTGTTAACATGATTCTCAGCTGATTAATGTCCTGTTTTTAAGAACATGTGCAAGTTGTCCATTGTCTTCCGTGTGAGGAAATCACATCCTGTCTTGCTTTGATAACTCTTCAGAATGTAATGTAATAAAACCCAAACCTTCTTTTATTGCTAGACTGGTGTGAGACATACAATGTATGTCAGGATGAGACATGTTTTCATGAACTGACTTGTGATTTATAATTCCTGATCCTAATTGGTCTGGTCATGGAGATCTCTATATGTGCATGTACAGTTAGTTATTTATTTATTTTGCACTCGTTTGTGAACTATGTCTTTAATTATTGCCCATATGTGCTGGAGACATTGAGAAAGATCAAAGAGGTAGGTTAGCAATTCAAACTAGTGTTTTAACCAGTAGAATGTCCAGATGGTTGCCAAGCAGCTGGGAATTAATCTTTTGCTGCATGATTAATCTCTACCTCAAAGTGTCTCTCCCTTTAAAAAAAAAAAAGGGAAGAAAGTTTGATTTATTCTTTTTTTTTTTTTTATGTGTATAGATCCTGGATTTTCAGGGAGAAAAGCCATTGACTGGAAGTGGGTCCTACACACTGCTATTGCTACACGTTGCACTTGTGAAACAAAGGCAGGAGTACAGTTCTACTGACTGGTTTAGGAGATCCTGAAACGAGTGTAAAAAGTTCAGTGGCTGCTAAAACACCACGTCAAAAAAAAAAGGAATAACCCCAGGGTTGCAAAGGGTTGTTGACTTAGTGTATACAGACTCCTTTACTCCACTGGACTCAGCACTGTGGAGAATTAGCTGAAGTTTTCAAGTAGTATGTACTGTTTTATTATGCTCAGTTTTTACTAACTCCCTTTGAAATCAGTGTGACTTCAGCTTGTTCCCCGGGTTCAACAGGCTTCAGTTTTCTGTGCTGGCAACAGAAGATACAGTTCACTGCAGTTTTGAGCTGCCTTTTATGAAATTGCATCTGAGAAGTTATTACCATGTATAAGCTTTCACAATTTCTAAATTTTTTTTGGTATTTAGTGATGTCAGTCTCTACTTCTGGTGTCAGATATATTTGTTGTGTATGGAAGTGGGACGCGTGCCACTCCAAATAAAGCTGTTAAGTAAGATGATGTGCTGTAGTGCTAATATGCATGTTATGTTTATTAGCTATAGAAAACATTCTTTAGAGTAAAAATACCATTTCCAGTTATTACAGTTGTTGAGATCCAAAGCTGGATGCTTTTCTTCCTATTCCCACCACCCCCAGCTTGGAAATCTATGAAAAATACATTGTTCTCTGTTGAAAGAGACTAATGACATTTACATATGAATAAGAACAATTGTCCATTCAATTATTTTTTTTCTGTATCCAGCAAATGTGTATTAATGTTCAGTGTCATTTAAAAAGTCAGGCGAAAAAAAAATCACTGGTATGATTTGATTTAGGACAAAGCTTTTAATTTTTAGTGGCCATAAAAATGGGGTGACGTCATATTCATTTTTTTCTGGAGAGTATATCTAGTTTCTCTTCAAAGACCACTCTGTAAAAATATTATAGCTGGAAGTAGCAGTTGTAATGTTTTTAAAGAGTAAAGATACAAAGAAGGTCAGATATATTGAGAGAAGTATAAATGTTTGTTAGGTCAAATAATATAGTCCAGATCATAAACATAGACTTTTGTGGAGGGACCTTTGAATCTGGGCAAAATGCCACGTTTATAAAGGGTCTTTTTACATTTCAATTTCTGCCTTGCATTTTTCACTTGACACTGCTTTGCTTTGTCTGCCTGGTTTGTCCAGACTGTAAGCTCTTTGCAACAGAGACTTTACAAGACATTTATTGCACCTTAGGCATTTAATCTCGTTTCACTTTGCTCTACACCCAGAACATCAGTGAGTCTTCTCTCCTCATGTACTTTGCCTGTTTTATTTGTGAGGATTTTCCAGCTCTTGGTTATCAAGAGAACCACAATCATCAGTGCAAGAGAGAGGAGGTGCATTTCTATATCCATCTTGCAGATTTTGCTTTTCCCACTGTAATGGATTTCTTGCTTCGGTTAAAAACTCTTCAGGAGTAGATATTGATCTACAAAATTGTTTGATCAAGTGGGTAGAAGCTGCTCATTCCTTAAAAAATGCAATATTAAATTCTATATCATGTGACAAGCATGCAGGTTGCAGCCATCTGACTGCAGTGAAGTTGGAAGTGAACACTTTTTTTCCACATCCAGTAAACTCAGTGCAAGTTTTTTCAGCTGGACTGTTTAGAAAATGGAAGATTAGTTGCAATATGATTAATTTTTAGATTTCCTGTAGAAATTGACATTCAAATAATTTATTATAAAGTCTGAATTTGTTTCCTTTTCTTTTTTTTTCCACACCAGTGATTTGCTTTTAGATACTTAGGTGGATAGTCTTTGCTGTTAGATATTTAGATGGTTATTCTGAATTTTAAATAGCTTTGAGGTATATTAATACCCCTAACATTTAAAGCAAATGTTACCATTTTTTGAGGGTGCAATATAAGATACAGAAATAACACAATGAAAAAAGATTATGATGTCAGACACCCTATTCCAAATTACTTTAGTCTGAAGTCAGCATGTCTTTTGTGTATAATCTTGAATGTTTTGCAAATACACCATCTCCTGCCTTGGCCTGCCTGCACAGTACAAAACACTGTATAAATTACCAAGATTTATTTTTTTTTAAACCCTGGATGTGAAAATTGAGTAAACACAATTCAGTAGAAAGTTCTAGTCGATTGTTGGCATTGTGGTTGGGTTTTTTTTGTTTTGTTTTGTTTGTTTGTTTTTAAGAAACCTTTTCCTTCTACGAACATATCAAAGCTTTGTATTGTGCATTGATTTCTTTTAGCAGCTGCATAACACCAAGACAAATAAGTTTTGTTGTATATTGTAAGATATACAAGTCATTGTTCTACATTGTTAGTTCTTACTTTGAAGTTCTCATTTATTGTTTACATCCCTCTCCCTCTTCCCCCCTCTCCTCCCTCCCCCATATATTCATAGACTCAGGGAAAAAAATCTGGCACGCAACAAGTACTGTTTTGTCAAATATCCCCCCCCAAATACTATCATCTCTGATGGATATTAAACCTTCAAGATGCCACCTCTGGCCTGAGGGTGATCCCTATGATGATGATGAGTGAACAGGGGTCACTAGTTCAAAGCTATCTCTGATATTATTAATCTACTTAGTGATTTTTAAATCAGGTGTTTAAATATTTCTACCAGGTTTTGTAAATAGTGACAAGGTGAACGTTTCTCTCTTGTCATGACAAAGCAGAATAGCACCTTTTTTTTTTCTTTTTTCTTTTTTCCCCCTAAAAGTTTAAAGACAGTTTGACAGGTATTTAAATTTTCATAGCACCTGAGCTGTGCTATGAAAATATAAACCAGTAATATGCTGAAACCCCCTTTTCAGGTAACTTTTTGCTAGTGTTTTGTTTTTGTTTTGGGTTGTTTTTTTTTTTTTAACTGAGGAAGAAAGTGTCACTAGGCACATAAAAGCAGTTCTGTTGATACCACCCTCCATGGCTTTAAATAACAGGGAGAGCACAGATGTTTGACATCAGTGTTGTTTACATGGCCTTAGGGTTTAATTGCCTCATACTCTTTGTAAGGAGAATAAACAATGACAGAAATCCAAAGGAATGATGTGCAGGCACCAGCAATGGCTGCATTTCATACATAGTTGCAAACTTCTCAACTATAGCTAAATATCTACACTATTTTTTATGGGTTTTTTTCCCCCTGAGTGGTACCATACCATAAATTTAATGTTTTCTGCTGTCTCTTAACTGGTAGTGAAAGGTATTAGAAGTGCTGATTAGCATGGGCACAGTTAATTGCTTCTAACAAGGTGAGTGACTCCTCTAAGATGTTTTCATCTACTTTCCCTAATACTTGCAAAAGTCTTTCTTACAATTATAGGGCTTTTTTTTTTGGTAACTTAATATGTGTTTAATAAAAGTCAAGCTGAAGTGTAAAGGGCACTTAATAGAAGAGGAGCACGTAAAGTTACAAAGTGCTATTCCACAGGAAATTGAGACAAACTTAGCAAATGAGGTTTGACATTTGGTGACTACAGATACGTGGTTGACTGGGTTGGGTATGGTTTTAATTTGAAGGATACTCCTCTATTGAAATCAGTATTTATTAAGGCATTTAAACTTTGAAATGGAAGGGGAGAAGTTTCACTCCCACTTGTGATGAGACCATTTGCTTCAACCCCAGCCTTAATGAGATCACATTAAAAAATGTGTTTACATGGCTCTCTTTTTTTTTATCTACATATGTGGTAAGATTGGAAGTCTGCCTTACACAAAGGGTGGGTCAAAAAGAAATGAAACCAGTGCTCCAAGCTTTGCTATAGGACTTTGGTTTGTTGTCCTTACAATTTCTGTCTTTTCCAGCAGTTTTCCACAGAAGAAATTGTAAGCCTAGGATTTTTAAGCCACTATATCTTTATTTTTTACAACAAATGCTCCAATTAACACTTCCAGAAGTTGTGATGCAGATACACGTGTGTTTTGGAGCTATGGACCATTACAAAATTCAAATGTTGGTGGAGATTTTTGATTTTATTGTTTCAGCAGTTATTAAAATCACAGCTTTCCTCTTCAGACTTACTGAAAACTCCATGTGCACATCAACTATTGAATTTCAAACACTTCAGTGTGGGGCTCCACACATTTATTTATATAGTAGGTCCTGAAAGCACAAAATTATGTAAGTTGTGGACAGAGCAGACAGGGCAGGAAAATGTCTGGGGTGCTGAAACTCCAGAATTTCATTATGCTTATAGAAGTTGAGGGCTTTGAGTGCTTTGAAAGTGTCACCTTTTCTGCTCTTAACTGATGAGGAGTTGGTCTTTGGGAACTTTCAACTACTGGGAATTTTCAACTAAAGATAGGGTGGTTTTCTTTTTAATTAGTTTATTTAATAGTCAAAGAAAAAGTGATCTATTTTGTTATTACATTGCCTTCATTAAAAGCTGACTTCAGTATGGTGGATGCATTTATCACTGTTGGTTGATTGTGACTTGCTCTCCTTTTTGGAAAGCAGTCCCAAAATCTGTGAGATTTTAAGGGATGTCTTCTCCTGGAAGGAGTACAATGTATTAATGAAGCAAAATTGATGAGAACTATGCAAGTGCAAGAGTGGTGTTAAGTGGAAGATGAATGACAAGGAGTGGGAGCCAACTTGAAGTGCAGGGATTTCTGCTGTCAACCTGTGGGAGAACAGCCATGTGGCTGCAAACAGTCGCCATCACTGGGAAAATATGTGGCCATATTTAATAGGAGACAAACTTTAGAGTTTGATTTATTTTTATGTTCGTTCAGTGTAACAAATAATAAAACATAGACCAGATCTCAGCTGCTGCAAACCGCCGAGGATTAATTTCCATCAGCCCAGACATCCTCACTTTATTAATGAGTTTTAAACGTAATGTGTTTGTGTGGATTTAAGAGCTATGTGAGTGTGATAGCTATACATCAGTAATTCATAAGCTTTTAATGTAATTCAAGTAGATTGGAGTCTCTTTCATGTTTAGGTTCTGGTATTTGTGTTTTTACAAGACCTTCATATTTATTTATGGAATGTTCACAAACTGTCTGTGTGGAATTGGATTACTGGGCTTTTTTTTTTTTTAAATCAACACTTATTTATCACCTGATACTAAGACTTCTATAATGTCACTTTGTTGGAGGGATATATGCATATATTTCTTTTCACATATACATATTCATATATTTCATGAATAGAACATGCATTTTTATCATGATGCTTATTTTGGGATGATAAAAGAGATGGCTGACAACTGCAAATACTATCTCTCTTCTTTGGATTAATTGTCAATCTAACTTTTCCCCTCTAGGTAATTTGCATAAGACTATCTACCTCTTTAGTCTTGGGGGATAGTGAGCCCCTTTATATGCAGTGTAGTCAGCAGATGTGTGCTTTGGGTATCAGTGGGTGTGGAGTCTGGAAATCAAAAGGATTTCCTGCTCTTGCTGCCTCTGGTTTCAGCTCTTGAGGACTCTTCTGTATTTACTGCACAGAATTTGGTATTTTTGAATTGACTTGGGCTCTTGTAGCTCATGTTTCCAAGTGGCAATAGCACAGCGATGTTTTCAAGTCACCATGAACAGAAATACACAACGTAAAGTAATTGTATAAAAGAAATGAATAAATTGCAGCATATTTATTGTTTGCATATGTTAGATAAAGATTCATGTCTGAAGGATTCCTTTTGATAACTCAAGAAGGATAAAAATAAAGGCAGAGTGGATAATGCTTGGTTCCCTTCTAGAGTTTGCCAATTGGAAGGGTTAGAAGTCAGGTCCTTTAGTTCTGTCACTCTGGGGAAACTTTTCTGTCCATTTTGTGTTTAAATGTAGAAGTGGAATAGTCTGAATCTGAACTCGAGGTGTCACTTTTGTTTTTAAGAAGACTGAGAAATACCCATCGTATTTTCAGCCTTTAATGGCATAGTGAAACTGCAAGAGATTTACAGATACTTTAAGAGGAGAACTTAGACTAGAAGTAAGAAGTGGCAACGTGTTGTTGCGTCGGCGGGGTTCAAGTGCACTACTTTGAACAAAGACAAGCAGGAAATGTATTTTAGCAATCGAATTCAGCAGCAATATCCTTAATCCCATTCTAAGTAAACTTGAAAAGGAAATGTGTTTATAATGTGAAATCTCTGAATAATAGAAGACGTACAAAAATAAACATGCATCTGGGCTAAAAGGCCATTCTTTGTATAAATGTAACACCTGCCCAAAGAGCAGAAGCGAGTTGACCAGACTTGGTACATTAACAGAAATACAAAAAAATTCATTCTGAAGTGTTTATTTAAGTAAAGGATGATAGCTTTCTCTGGGCAGTAGCAGTTGTTTTTGTTGCCAACTAAAACATCTTACAAATTCATTTTCTAAATAAATATTGTAGGTTGAGATCTTTTGTAACAGTTTTAGCAACCAAACATGAAAATACTTGAGAAACTGAATATAGATTTTAAGTAGCAGTTACTTCTTCCTGCCTTCCCATTGCCTTCTGAAAGACATAAATGAAGAAATTAAAAGGGTCATTAATGTAATTTCTTCTTTATTTTAATTATTTATCTGTTCTCTTTTGCTTTTAAAGCTGGCCATGAAACTGAAAATCGCAGAACGTAAATTTCATGAAGAAAAACTTAGATTACAGCAGAAACATGATGCTGATGTTCAAAAGGTAAGAAGTATTTTTATTTTTATCCCAAGACAGTATATAAAACAAAATAATAGAGAGTCTGATGACAGTAAATAATGTGTGGTTGTACTTTAACTTCATCACACTTCAGTTAACTTCATTAACTTCAGTTAATGTTTCTGTAAAGTAAGATTGTAGGTAACAGTTCCTATCAGCTTCTAGGAATGCAGAATATTGTGATAACAAGCTGAGGAAGGGAAAAATGCTCGCAGAAAGCAGATGAGAATAGAAACCTGTTTGTTTGTTTGAACAACACAACCTCTTCTACCAGCCTAACAGCTTGTATGGATTCACATGCTAATGAAATCAGAAACTCACAATTTTTCTTTTAGGGAGAAAGTGCTGGTGTTGCCAAAAAATAAAAATACTTTAAACAATTCTATTTTCCTGGACAAAAGCAAAAAATAACAGTAGAAAAACCTCATCAAGTGTATCACACATGTTCCCACTACTACAGCAGTAGCTCATTCTCATGTCTGCGCGTTGACACCGTATCTGGAAGCATAGGCTGGTCCATAAACAGTTTGTTATTGATGTTATTGCATTGTTAAAGCTCTGTGTGGCTTTTAATTCTTCTGGGCAATAAAATGACACCAGATACACTTCCTTTGGGTCGAGTTGGATTTGTCTTTATTGCGCCGCACAACGCCGCTTTTGGGAGGATTACAGCAAGACTATCAAAGACCATACTGTTACTTTTAATACCATGTTTTAAACATGTGGGGTCAAATTCTGCGTGGTTCTAAGTGCCTTCTGAAGCCCTCTGATCCCTGGAGTGTAGTGGGAGTTAAATGCTCAGCATCAGGATCGCGGTGACTTATCCTACCGTAAGCTTTGCATTACCCAGTACCAATGCTTTGTTTCTTAAGACTGAGTCACAGACTTGGAGGAAGTTAGTTGACACAACACTATGACACATCAAAGCCTCCTGAAAGGAAGTTAATATTTGGTCAGGTGCATATTTGGCTCATCTGTTCTCAGAGTCTGCAAGCGCATTGAAGCTAGCGAAGCTGAGAGTCTAAAGGAAACAGCTTTGTGAGAAGAAGAAATAGTTTAAATGCTTTCTCATCCCTTGAGTTGTCATCCTTTTCTAACTGATGTTAGAATTCTGTCTTTTGAAGTCATTTAATAACGTTGGATAGTTTAGAAAAGGTTAAATAGTGTCATATTAATCTGTAAAGACACAAAACATTTAATGCAGATGGAGTAATATTGTTTTAAGATGAAAGCTTCTGTTTGATGAGAGATTTGGAGCACTGTTATAAAATTTCTGTGGCTTTCATGTTTATCTTAAACACAAAGTTTAAATTAAAATACTATCTCAAATTGTGCAAATATTCAAGCTTTTTTTTTTCTCCTCTTCTCCCCAAATCAGCATGTACAGAAAAGTGAATGTAGTTCCACCTCCTATACAGGCTCTATTCCAACCCATTGTTTCTGGAATACACACAAAGAATTGCATTTGGTGAAGTATGAAAGAGCATAAAGAAGTTCACCAATTCTTTAAGTATTTCTTAAACCTGCTACAGCAGAAAAAATGAAAAGAGAAACAAATCCTTTCTGTTTCTAGAAGTAGAACCACGAAACTTCCAAAGCAACATTGGATTTGCCCAAGTTTAAAAGAAAACAAAAAGACTCCCCCTAATACTTGAAATTCCTTTTTAATTTACTCTACTGCCTACACTTATCTAAATCAGTCCTTTGTTTATGACTTGGAAGTCTTAGCTGTGAAAATGACTTAGATTTAATCACTTTGCCTAAGCACTTTTTGAAGGCAGCTTCATTGACAAGAGGTCGGTGTGTTGTGTGTTATTTTGGGTACTGGGTGTAGTTTGGGATTTTGGACTTTTGTTAAAGTATTGTGAATTTGCCCTACAGATTTTGGATAGAAAGAATGATGAAATAGAGGTATTGAAGTCCCTCCACAAAAGTAAACAAAACGAAGCTGAGGAGATGAATAGAAAACTGGAGAAAAAAGGTGATTTTCCTCTTCACAGTTGTTTATTTGGTGGTGGGATTATACTGCAGCCTTCTGGTGGGTGTGTGCTCCTGTTTCCTTCGAGGTGCTGATGTCTTATTCCCCTTCACTTGCAAGTCTTGACCTAATTTTGCCTTTAGATTTTTAGAGGCTTGTCTGGTTGTCTTTGCTATCCAGTTTCCAGCCCAGATTTTCCAAGAGGCAGTGTAATCTTGTTCTATTTAATACGGGATTTGTGAGTGCCACCAGCAACTGTGTCTTTGATGATACCAAAGTATTTTGACCACATTTCTAACTCTTTTTTTGAATCTCTGACTCAAGGTTAATTTATTTTTACATTCAGTACATTTTAATCAAGCCACAGTGTATTATTTATTTAGGACTATTGCAACAAGAGATTTCAGACACGAGTGGTAGTCTTGAATATGTCATAAGTACAAAACTTGGCCTGAACGTGGCTTGTCAGCAGTTTCTGAATGTTGGTTTCTTTTAGAATTCTTTGGAGTCCCTTTACACTATGGACTAAACCACAGTGTAAAATAATACTCCAGTTTGGTAACCTACATACAAAAAGGGGGAAAGTTCTGTGTCTATTGTTTCCTGCTTCTTGGAAAAGTAAATTGTCCAGCAATGAATCTGCTTCTGTTGGCGGGCTGGTGGTTGCACTCAAATGTAATGGGTTGTGTTCAAGTCACCTCCACTCTTGCCAGACAGTGAAAAGTAAATATGTACCTGCTTTTTTTCATTTTTCTTTTCTTTTTCCCTCACAATTTGTTAGACTTTGAGTTCTTGATGCAACCACTTGCAATTTAAATTGTGGACATGAATTTCTTTGTACATCTTGGGCATTCAACCTTCACAAGAAGGATACACATAAAATCAGGTTAAAAATGCCTGTTTTCCTTAGGTTTACAGAATGTTGTTGATGTGTAGGTACTGCCTCAGTAGGGAAACTCACTAAGAAATAAATAAAGCAGACAGAGCACCTTGTAAGATTTTAGTGACACAGAATCTAAGTGCTAAATTTTTTAAGCAGCACATGCATGAAGTATTTTTAAGAGTCAAAACCAGTCAGAAAGCTAGGTCAGCTGGAAAACTGATGTTATCTGATTGCATCTGTTGCCAACACTGAAACATCCCAAAGCTATCTCTTGAATGGTTGTTTATTTTCACATTTCTGACAGTTCAGACCCTTGTTCGTGAGTCACAAGTCGTCAGAGAAGCAAAAGAGAAGCAGATTGTGGAGTTAAAGAAGATGTGCGAGCAAAGCAGTGATTCTTTGAACAATGAGTGGGAGAAAAGGGTAATGAATAATACTTGCTTTCTTTGACAGGCTCCTACGGTGTAGAGCTGGGATAATACACTTTGTCAGTTAAACTAATAAAGAAAGATGGTACTTTTAGTGGTATTTTCTAGTCCTGATTTTATTTTATTTCTGCGGTAATCTCACAAGACTCTTGATACACCCACACCCACCCAGCTGGCCACTGTTCCTGGGGTTCTTCTGGCCCTCTTGGCAAGGCTCTGGATGTATTAGGGAAGTGTTTACTTCTGGTTGACCTGACATGGAATTTTAATCTTGGTAAACCTGCTGCTACCTGCTGCCACGGTGATTCCTTTGAACTATTATTTTTGCGTCGGGTCATGAATTCTTCAGTGCATTTTTATTTATTGTGAGGCTCAAGACAGCAGCAAAGCAGAGGGAAAAGCTTGTTTATTGCAAGACAGCTTCACCCTTGTCCAGATTATTGTCAGTATTTGTCTTGCTTATCCCTCTCAGGAGAGGGAGGGTCACAAAAAGGGCAGAACCTCCTCCCTTCGTAGTTGTATAGCGCGTAGCTTAATTTTTTTGCAACCGTGCATCTGGAAGTGATGTTGGTTTTAATTCTTGCCTTTCAAGAGAGAACTTCTAAATCTTATCCCTTGTGCTTAAGACCTTGAGGCTTCGGTGTTAGGTGGGTCTTCTGGTTTGGTTTAGAGAAGCATTATTTTCAGTCTGAGGTCATCCCAGTGGTTGTAGTTGCCCAGCAAGTGCTGTGCCTGCAGCTGTACTTGTCATCCACGACGTGTGGAGGGGAAGGCAGTTGAATTTTAGTATTAAATTAGTAATTAGTATAAAATTAGTAATTTTAACTTCATGAAATTACAGAAGTGAATTCAGAGCATGTGTCTTATGGAAAACCATGGATAGTGGGAACCATGATGGAAATATAGTACCAGTGGTTGTATTTTTATAACTCTCTAGACTACTACTTCTGTGTATTTTTTCCTTTGAGTAGATACTGGTTATTTCAGTAGAAGTTGCTGACAATAAAGCAAATATTACTGTAGCCTGTTGTACAGGAGGTGGAGACTTTCCCAAAATATTTACTTTTATTTATATTTTATGTACCTGGGGATTAAATAATAATCTATTTATTTTCCTGGATTATTTTTTAATGGCTCTTAAATTCAGCTCATCTCTGAATACCACACTCCATGCCTGATACTTAGAATACAAATTTATTACCATTCTTATCTTTGGATGAAAAAGATGATGTTAAGGTACTGCAAAGTGCAATGGTCTGATTCATGGACACCTCCATGATTTTTCTAGGTCTACATGTTGGAGAGAAAAATCAGCCTGATTTTAGCAGTGTGTTTGGAATGATGCTTTTACCTCGTGTATTGCAACTTTCAGCTGTGAAACGGATTTGTTAGAAACTTCAGAAAGAAATAATACCTGTTACACACCACCCAAGTTTTGCATCCTAATTTGACATGACATTGTTCTTACCTATTGTAGAGATAGCAAATTTAGATTGGAGGCTGCTCAACTAGAAAGGGAGGCCACTGGTGTTTAGCACATAAATCAAGGGTTAGTAATGATCCAAATAATCCTTTCATTAGACAAGGAGATAGTCAAGGCTCTCCAGTTTCTTACAAATTGAGAGGCAGATAAGCTGGCAGTCTAAGTATCTGGAGAGAGCATTGGTGTTTCCATCATAGAAATTCATTAGATTTATGCAACAGTCATCAGTGTTCAGTTTGAACATGTAAACAAATAAAATAGCAGAAGATGGCAAAAATAAATATGTGGTTTAGTATTCTATACAGATAAGTTATGCTCTCTATACATTTTAAATGACTTCTAAATTGCCACTTTATAGAACTGTAGAGTTCTTCTGATTGGAAGAAACCTTAAAAATCATAAAATCCAACCATTATCCCAGTGCTGCCTGGTCACCACTAACCTGTGTCCCTCAGCACCACAGCTCCACAGATTTGAAATCCCTGCAGGGATCATGGGGACTCCACCCCTGCCCTGGACAACCCACAAGGGCCAGAAATTGTNTAACCTGTGTCCCTCAGCACCACAGCTCCACAGATTTGAAATCCCTGCAGGGATCATGGGGACTCCACCCCTGCCCTGGACAACCCTCAAGGGCAAGAAATTGTTCCTCAGCTCCAACCTCAACCTCCCCTGGGGCAACTTGAGGCTGGTTCTTCTTGTGCTGCCGCTTTTTCCTTTGGAGAAGAGCCTGACCCCACCTGGTTCCAACCTCCTGTCGGAATTGTTGAGAGTGAGAAGTCCTCCCCTGAGCCTCCTTCTCTCCAGGCTCAACAAGCCCAGGTCCCTCAGGTTCTCAGGTTCTCCTCACCAGACTTGTGCTCTAGAACCTTCCCCAGCTTCATTGCCCTTCTTTGGAAATCCTCCAGCCCCTCAGTGTCCTTCTGGGAGTGAGTCATAGTAAAGGTTTGTAAAGAGACAATGATCTAGTTTTGTTACAGAGGACAGAAATGTGTCTGTGCTTTTTAATTATTCTATTTGTCTACTAGAATACTTACAAATGCAAGGAGCTTTTTTATGCCATTTATTAATATTTTTTGATTTAGCTTCACAATGCTGTGGCTGAGATGGAGAAGGAGAAGTTTAACATTCGGAGGAAGCACACGGAAGACATGCAGGAACTGCTGGAGGACACCAATGCTCGTCTTAGCAAAATGGAGGAAGATTATTTGGAAGAGAAGAAGTCAACTGTAAGTTGTGGGGTGGTTTTTTTTTTGTAAACTTGTCACCACAGCCAAACAATTCAGATTTCACACAGAAGTTGTATGTGCTGTTGAGGTGAGAAATGGGTTTTGATGGTGCAGTGCAGTGGTTCTGTCTGAGGAGAGAACAGTCTCCTGGCAGCCAGTCCACCCAAGGATGGAATTCCCCCTGGAGAGAATTCATTGAAGTTCAACCCCTCGATGAGTATTACACAGATATATATTTTATTGAGGGACTATTTCCAGCATTTCTCACTCTTTTTTCTTTTTTTTTTGATCCAAGTTAGCAGAGCTTTTGTGTCTCTGTTTGTAGACTCTACAAAAGGATAGTCCATCTATTTTCATAGGTGCATGTGACTTCTTACTCTGTGAGTGATCAAATGCTTCTGTTAGATGAAAGATCAATTAAAAAGGATTCCAGCAATAATTATTTTATTATTCTAATTGATTGCTGTGCTTTCCTAGAATAATTAGAAATATGTAATCTGAATATTAGGCCTGCTATAGAAACAATGTAAACAGCAAAAATTGAGCAAGTATCTTCCAGAAAGCATCCTGTACCTTTTATCAGGATGAGGGATGAAGAAAATTGTATGAGTGAAAAGACAATGTCACACAAAATTTATTCCTTTATTAATGAATGTTGAATTTAAAAATTAACATTCGGCTCATGTCATAGGTAACAGTAAATAGAGAGGAAAATGGACACAGTCTGTCAGCAGGATTGAATTTAAGAACCATCAAAACTAGACAGATCTTGCTGAGCAGCTTCTGATTTAATAATTAAACAAGGTAGAGTTCAAGGCAGGGCTTAAGATGAAAGACTAGACTGTCACTGGAAATTAGTTTTTCTTTTTTTTTCCTCTCTCTCTCTCTTTCTCTCTCCTGATTTTTGTTGCTTTTTTGTTGTTGTTGTTGGTATCTCTGGGTTTCCTTGTTCAGAGTTTCCCCTTGTGAAGAATGCCAGTGCTGTCAGCAAGTCAGACTGGCTGAAGAATTTAACTAATACCATACAACTGACCATAGAACTAATACCATAGAACTGGGTTTTGTGCACTGGACAAGTATTAACTTCCTTGAGGGCTGGGGGGACAGGGAGGTATTATGATATTTGACAGCATGTTAAGTACAAATGTTGTGGGGTTTTGTGTCATGGTGGGTTTTTTTTGGTGTTGTGGGATTATTTTTATTTCTCTCTTTATTTTCTTTTCTTTAAAAAAAATAACAAACAAAACCCAAGGAAACCCTGCCCCCACTACTGTGCAGCTGGCTCTGCATCGATGGCAAAGTTTGCTGTCCTGTTTTCAGGAAATCTCTTCAGCCAGTGGCCAAAGTTCAGGTGACCATTCTGGCCGTGCGAGGTTCTTGCATTGGTCCAGGCTTGTTTAACAGTCCTGTGACAGTTGGAGTGCTGACTTGAGATGGCAGATGTTTATGTTTTTATTTTCCTTTAACAGAGGGTGAAAATACTATTCCACTTCTCTCATCTTCAGATCTTTGTTAATATAAAACCAACTATGATATGTACATCCTGGAAGGACAGCTGTGGCTTATTTTTTGACTCCAGTCTCTGGAGGAATTCTCTTATTTCTGTGCATATTAAAATAAATTTAGGGAGGAATGAGAAGTGGTAGAATAATCTCATGCTACCTGCTTGTTCATTCTACTCGTTTTTAAAACTGTTTATATTAGGAGATGAAGTTCTGGGAAAAAGATACAACAACAGATGTTTGCAATTTATTGAAAGGAAATCACTGTAATTAAATAATATGGAGAAGTGGATTAGGGAAAGGTACACCAGCAGAGACTGGAGGAATGCACCCTCAGTCCTGAGAGTGATTTGCTTTATTCCTATGTGCAACATTTCCTTCTCTGTCTGTCTCTCTTCTCCAGTAATAAAATGGAGTTGATACACTTACCTTGCAAGATGATTAATGAATTATTTAGTTAATATTTGTTAATTGGTTTGAAACACTAGAGAGCATTTGCACTGTTAATGTAGCAGTTGTGTTATAAGCATTGCTCTTACATCATAGCACATATTACTCTTATTGTGCACATCCTTGGCTGCATTGTGGGTTTTTTGGCCAAAGTGTGCATGGAAAAGGCAGTTGTTAAAAAGCTGCATTTCTCCTTGGTTTAGTTTAGAAATTTAATGCATGTATATGGCTGTAAAAGTACTCAAAATAATATTTTTGTGTGAGCAACTACAGATTTCCCTGGGTGCTCTACAGTTTAATATATTTCTAGCTGACTTTTTATAGATACTTTTCACCATAATGGCCAGTGAAATATATATATAGGGGTTTGTCCCCCAGAATAATGTCCCACACCCAGACTGTTCCATATCCCTAGTGATAACACACTTGTTGGTTAATGGAAGGTCTGAAACTGCTTTGTGTGTTACCATCTGTTAGAGTTTTGCACGGGAGTATCTGGCAATGACAGATTTGTAGTTGAAAAATCAGTTGCACATACTGCTTTGCTTAGGGCAGAAGACACATTAATTTGGGTGGAGCAGGTTAGACATTCATAGTTTGAAGGTTTAGGTATTTTTTTTTTATATACCAACATAGAATTTACTGTCATGATTGATGACAGCTTTGCTATTGTAACTCTTGTGTCTTTGGACCACCAAAGCACCACTTAGCTCTGGGCTACTGAATAAAACCAGGGATATACCCTAATTTATTCTGGTGTTTTCTCAACAATGACCTATTCTTTCAGAATGAGACGGTCAAAAACCTGGAGGCTCGTGTCCAGCAGTTGACTGTTGAGGCTGAAAACAGTAATTTACAACGTCAAAAATTATCTCAAGAAAAGACTGATGCAGAACAACGTTACCAGGTGGTATACTCTGAACTTCAGGAAATGAAAGCAAGGTAATTAAAGAACAGTCGCTGGGTTTTTTTATGTTGGAGAGCATGGAATTTCTAAAAGCAAATGTTCCTAATTTTATTTGAAGAACTCAGTGAATGGTAATTGGCATGAGCTAATTGTCATGAAAATGTGTTAGCTGATGTAAAACTCATTTTGGAACTGATCCAAATGACCATTGTAAGTAGTATGTAATCTTTCTGTTATTTAGAAGCATTTCATTCTGTTCCAACGAGCACGTGGCCCAGGCAGACCTGCATGCTCTGTAGGATTGATACTGAGTGGGTAAGATGCCAAAAGAGGAAAGCAATTTCCATATTCTGTTTGCTTGCTGCTTGTAGGCACAGCTCACTTCAGAAAGACAAGGACCATATTATACAGGAATATGAGAAGAACATTCAACAACTACAAAGTAAATATGATGTTGATATCAGTTTTGTAAAGCAGGAACATGCTCTCTCTGCAGCTAAGGTATGCTACCATCTGTAATAGCTATTCAAATGGTCTTTAGTTTTTATGTGGTCTCCTCAATATAAATATAATGTTTATGAATAAATCCAAGGACCTATTCTATTCCTAAAGTAATTCATGTGCATAAGTATATATATATAAAAAAAAGTGGTTTAATTTTTCATTCTTAAATTTGACTCAACCACCATCTGAAGTTGAACTGATAATTCTGGTA
Organism: Chloroceryle aenea; assembly: GCA_013399075.1. Taxonomy (NCBI): domain Eukaryota; kingdom Metazoa; phylum Chordata; class Aves; order Coraciiformes; family Cerylidae; genus Chloroceryle; species Chloroceryle aenea. Next base: position 88,341 of record VWZY01000793.1, read on the forward strand.
CATGTACATAAAGGTGGCATTTCCAAACCTGATTCAGGTAAGGTACATTAATATGCTGATTTTCTTTGTGCTTCTGAAAAATTTCTGAGTACCAGAGGCCATCAGCACTCTTACAAATATTTTCATAAGGCCATTTCAATGAGGGAAAATATTATTTTCCAGAAATAAACTGTTTTGCAAGCCTCTTTAATGTGAAACTTTATGTTAAATATTAAGGAAATATTGTAAATTCTGCAAGTGTATGTTCTACTCAATGTAATAATTCTTACATGTTTCTGTGAAAACATCTATCAGGTTGGTATCTGCTAATATGCACAGGTAGATATATAGTATATCTTTAATAAAATAACTGTGTTTTAAATACCATCTTCTAATCCTTACAGCAGTAGGACAAATGGAATCTCTTGCATTTCTTTAACTGCAGTTCTGGGAGCTTTGGTCATACTTTACTCCATTTAATTTGCAAGGTATTTTTCTTTATTTCAGTAGTTAGTTCAAAGGGGGTTTTTAATTATTAGGGTCTTGGTGTGGTTTTGTTTACATATCTAAGTTCACCAGACTGACAGAAGTGCTGTATCTGGAGTTCCAAACTCATGCAGGTTTTTTTTCCCCCCAGGTTGATGCCATTTTCTGGTTTCTAGGCACCTTTGAGAAACAAACTGAAAAACACAAAAGCTGTATCTGTAGAGCTAATGAGGAATGCAACACAAAAATTCCTTTTTTCTGTTAAATCCCTACAGGCATCTGATGCAATTGAAGAATTACAGCATAGTGTGTCTCTACTGAAACAACAGCTACAAGAGTCAGAGCATCAAAGACAACAACAGCTGAGGGTGAGCCCTGAATTTCTTACTCAAGAGTGACCAACTTGTTTTACTTCTCCCACTGATCTAAATGTTTATATGGCTATGTTAAAATGTATTCTACTGTATGTATTCATTGGAATCTCTAAGTGTCACCTTATGTTTAAACATTGATTTTAAAAGTAAAAGAGATCACTTTATGGGTAAGAGCAGAATTTTCCCAGGACCTGTTGTGATTCACATGTTAAATCAGTATAAATAAACATGGCTTATAGAGAAGCATATCAAAGAATTTCAAATATTATGGTTTTTTTTCCTAAACTGTAAATATTTTTAAAGTAAGTTTCAAAATGGTTTTTCTTTTTGTTGCTATTAAACAGTTGAGTTTAGTATTCCATCTTTCTACAGGCATTTCAATCAATCATCCCATCTCAGGATAATGAGTTCCATGTCTGTATCGTGTATCAATCCTGGTTGAGTTTTGGTATCTACTTTTCCTCCTGTGTCTTTCATTTCCCAGTTGATGAGTACAGAATGGCATTTTAATAGCTCAGGAAAACAGGTTGCTGGTTCTCTTTAGAAAACATGAATCGTGTCTTTCAAGACATTTTTGTTATATGATAATTTTGCTGGAGGCTGAAATTTTTTTTTTATATGTCAGAAAAGTTTTCAATGATGATATAAAGTGGATTTTTAATTTTTATGGACTGTCCTGAATAACAGCAACTCTGTGTGTTTTAATGCTGCTTTGAAAGGAAAGAAAAATGTGATTTATTTAGAATACTCCCCTCTTCCTTTGCAGGATCAAGAATACAAGCTTCAACAGGACAAACTTCACTTGGAGCGTGCATATGAAAAACAGGTAAAGTTTACAGGAAAATAAACCATCCCATGCACACTTCCAGTGTTGTTGTGTAGAACAGCTAAAGGTTTAGATTCTGAAATTTTGGAATATAAGCATTTTGCATGGATTGGAAAAATAATGGGACAAATTCAGGGGAGTTTTTAAGTACAGCTATTTCAGCACAGAGATGTTGCCTCTGATTCTAGGGAACCTGTTGCCAAATGATGGAGGCTGGAAGGGTGTTGCCAAAGAAATGCCACTGTAAGCCTGTCCTCTTTGTATTCTCTTTTTTTGTTGGCATCTGATGTTAACTGCTGTTGGAGAAAACATAATGAACTAAACTGAACTTAGCCTGACCCATTGTCCCTGTTCAGATGTTCTTCTGTATTTCTTTTTCTCCAATATATTTTCATTCCATACTTCTCTGTGATTCAAATGTCTTTTCTATGTATTGTCAACATGCATTGTTTCTACATCAGAAGCTTCAATTAAAAAAAAAATACAATTTTCATCAACAGCAATTCACTGTAAAGCACTTTGCAAATACCATCTACATTTTTAGACTTAAAGCATGAATAGGTCTCAAATTAAAGTTCAATTTTAGTGCCATTATATGTTTAACTCGTGCCATGGTTAGGAAGTGGGGGCATTAGATGCCTCTTTAATTGAAAGGATGTGTTATTCAAACATGTCATTTCCAAATATGACCAATTTATAACATAAAATAATGAATTGTGATCATAGTGATGTGTCACTAGGTAATAGCATTCACACCATGAAGTGTAGTGAGTTTTTGGTTTGAGTTAGTGCCTTCTGCTGACTTGAAGTCAAATACTTCTTTATTCCAAGATATATTTTGGCCTGGTCCCAGTCTATGTTTGTCATGATTGTCATGAGTGTTGGCCTCAAGAAAAGCCTAGGGTTGGAATAATATTGCAGGTCAAGATAAAACTATATTAGCATAATTTGACTATCATCTAGCTGTTGAAGTGTAGTGGACTGTGCTCTAGAGGGAGTATATTTGGGAGAATGGTACTTAGCAAGGGCTCAGAGCACATCAGCAATTACTCTGCATCAGTAAGCAGAGATATTAAAGTTGTAACTCCCTCTCTGTACACAAGAAAGCAAACCCTTATAAATAGATAAATTTCCATCCGTTTGCCTATTCATAAATTCTGGTGGAACTGTTTTCGAAGTCAAAACTTTGACAAAGGAGGAGGAAAAAATACATGTGGACAGTCTGTGGCTATAAATCCATAAACCAGTATAGATGGGCCCATAAAACACTAAAACAAGCTTGCCTTCAAGTAAAGGAATTGTGAAGTCTCTGGTGCAATCTGTTCACTTAAGAACCTACCCATTATCTAATAATCTTTATTAGGCTACAGTGGCTATTGCCTGCTAGGATATTTAAACATCAAACAAATAATAGGTAGTAACCCTAAATGTCACTGTTTGATTAAATGTGCTTATCTGCTGGATCAGGAACCAGTTAGGCTAAATGGTTTTACAAGCAAAGGAAACACCTGCTTTTTATAAATAATCTACCGCTTGTTTTGCAAACATTCAGCTGAGCGTAAGAACACTGACAGATATTCCTCAGAGCCACTCTGGAGCCAGCTGTTAAATATATATCATTTTGCCAGGTTTGGCAATACCTCCTTTACTATCCAATAGACAGCCCATCAGTTTGGAGACTTTCAAACCAGCTAAGTAGTCAGACTTTCATGTAGTAAACACCTACGTGGAACTGCTTACAGTGGGGAATGTCTAGATTTGTTTCTGATTGGATTATACTCTTCTGCTTCTGACTATATTCTTGTTAAACACATTTTTCTTTATTGTAGTGACTTAAGAGCATGTAATGTTGCAGATGATTGTAGGGGAATAAAGGATTTCCTGTGCTCCCCATCCAGTGAAGAAAAACATGCTTAGTACCTCACATTGCCACATTGTTAGTTGAGCAATCCTAAAATCAAAACAAACTCTTGTGCTTAATCTGCCTTTGGCAAAAAATATTATGAAAACCCATGGTGTGGACCATGCCTGGGAGGTTGCCAGATCTGGAAGCTGCTCTCCCCTCTTGATCCAGAAGTACCACAGAAAAGAATTCTTTGTAAAAAAGTGCATTCCTGGTTAGTGCCTTTAGGAAATAGGAGTCAGATTTTATTCAGTGTTTTTTATGACTTCATTGCTTTATAGGGAGGGAGGGAAACCATTTCTCGGATTGCTAGGGTAGGTTCCTTGTGAGGTCTTAATTTTTTTCTTTCTCCATTGATTAAATTTTAATAGGAATTGAAATATGTCAAAATTAAATGGTGACTAAAATATAGTGGGAAAAAGTCAAACATTTCATAATGAACTGAAATCAGTGTAAAAAGAAATAATTACCTTTAATAATTTACATTTTTTATGAATTTCTTAAACTTTATTTTGATGATTTTTTTTTTCCTTTTCCTTCAAATGGTAGGTTCACAGCATCCAAACTGATCTTGATAAAGAAAGAGGGGATGCTCAGAAGAAAATTCGCAAACTGGAGGAGACTTTGAAGTAAGTGAATATTGAACAATTGTCAAAACATCTCCAATTTTTTACTCACATTTAGTGAGTATAATTGTGTCTTCTCTCATCTTATTGCATTCCTGTAATTTCTCTGGGTTATCTTCCCATTGTAAACCTGGTTCTAGTCAGCCATGAAAATTAAAAGTTAAGCAAGAATCAAGCCACCCAAATCTGTTGATTTTCAAGTGTCAGGAATAAATCAGAATTGAAGTCAGTGATGTCAGCTGGTCTTGCCCTGTCAAATCAATGAGTCATCATCCATTTAGCAAGGATATATAGTAGGAAAATAATCCACACTGAAGACTACTTGCTTTGGACTATTTTAGAGGAAAGGGTAAATCTGAATGATTATTTATTTAAATTTCATTTTAACTTGATTTAGTACATTATGTTTGTGATTAATTTTTTTAATTATTTTTAAAAATATCCATAAATTACAACTTCAATGTGGTCTTTTCCTCACTGATAGCACAGTTTTGTGTGAATAGGTATTTTTCAAAGGTAACTAAGGCTTGAAGAAATGCTCTGTGGCAAACAGAAGATGCTTTTCATTAACTAACTTGCAACAGCTTTTTTTGCTGACCTTGTACATTAACAAACTAATCAGGATGCAACAAGCTTGATGCTTTCTGAGCTGAGGAGTGGTTTAGTTACACACAGGACAAGATTGACTCTTGTTCTGCTGCTTCCATTTCTGATTATGTAAAATATTATTTCCATATGTTTATACAGTTTAAATTCAAAGTTATGGCAATAATTTATAGGGAAACCAGATTCTTCTGAAACAACCCAGAAGTTACTTGCTAAAACTACTCTGCTAAATGTTGCAATGTATCTTATCTAGGCTGATAGAGGCATGGTGAACATCCTTTGATTCAATAAAAGTCATGGGGCTGAAGTCTGTATTCCTTTATTTCTATAATCTCTTAGGTATTTGGCATAAAGAGAGATGATCTTAAATCTCTAGGCATTACTAAAAACCCTAGCTTTTAATCTTTAAATTCTTTACACTGACTATTATTTACCATTTTAGGGAGATTGAATTGTTATCAATTGAACTCAATCTTTTCATATTTAAAGTCCCATCTATTGATAATGCAGTTGCATTAATTATCTTCCATGTCTTTCAAGTAACATCTCAGTTTGAGCTTACTTATGTTAGTAAAATAAGTCCAACTTTACAGTGCCCTGGCTGCTCAGAGTTTATGCCCCACGTGGTTGCTGTCAGTGTGGGGCAAACTCAAGTGGTGGTGCCCAGCTTGTGGCAAGGCTTTGGCAAGTGGGTTGGTGTGCTGTGGAGCTTAAACTAACTCCTTAGTAACAGCACTGTGCTGAGAAGCTCTTGTACATGGCTGAGGAGGCCCTTGGCTATTTGAGATACACCCCAGCTGGAATTAAGTTTAGGGTTAGAGTAAGGATTTGAAAGACTAAAATTTCAAGAGCTCAGTTAACTGGTGGATATTTCAGGGCTCACCAGTGTTGGTTTGGCAAAAGCCAATCCCAACCTTATGCTTCTTAGGAGTGGGTCCTTTGGCCAAAACCAAGGCTGGGTCAGCTCTAGGATTGAAGAGCCCTGGAGATAGCATCACAGGTTACAAGATATTTTTTATTATTATTATTCAGGGTGTTGAAAATAATGTGGCAGTCTCTAATATTTAATAATACATCACTCTTTTCTAATTTAAAGTGGAAAAAGTTTTCATTTTGGAAAGCTTACTCTTTAATAATGAATCTCTCTACTGGTGCTGTTCTTCTGGTTAGTTTGTAGATGTGATTTGAAGTTAACTTCAAGATTAGTAATGGAATTAGTAATGCTGATAAGTAATACAAATAAATACAAATGAATTTTCATCCGTGTTTTTGTCCGGATGGAGGCAGACGTCGGCAGGTTCATCAGGGTGGATTTGTGCTCTTAAAGATCAAAAATATTGTATTTACAGAAATCCAGTGCCCTAGTGTAAGCCCAGCATATGTTCTGCTGGCCAGTTCTTTCAGATTTCAACTCTGGTGCAAAACCTCTGGCTCTTCCACCCTTACATCTCTGACCACGGACGTGTCGGTGCAAATGAGTGTTCAGAACAGGCTCACGTGCCCTGCACACAGGAACTGCTGATCCTGCCAGGCTGACGTTCTGGAAGCCAAGCCATTAATTTAGTACCAATGTTTCTGGATGATATTAAGATTTTACATGCATGTGTTTCTAATACATAACAAGCAATAATATTTTTTTGTCAGAAATGGATGGCTTCCTTATGGCTGCTGCTTTTTTTTTTTTCCAATACTGCAAAAATGAGTTCTTTTTAACAATCTCTTGCTATGAATATGAAGTCTTACATGAAAATGCTTTCTTTTGCTCTATTTCTTTGACTGTTTGCAGAATCAAATGAAGTAGTTCCAAGCTAAGGCAGACACAGTAAACTTTCAGAAAACAACCTTCTCTTCCTTGAGGTGGGTGAAGGTAGCTCACCACCTTCAATAGAAATGATGCCTTGTGGAATTGCAGCTCAGAACCCAGTAGGTGCATCAGTGATTCCTCATAAACTACTTTGATCTGAATGCACTTTGATTCTGCAATGGCCACAGGATCGTTTCTTGAGTAGCTAGTCAGCTACAAACACTTGCAAAGGGACTATCTGAGTGGGTTGTTTATGTTTATTATTATTATTTATTATCATCCCAATCAGCATTATTTTTCCAGTGGTGCAACAGCTAATGCTGCTATTGCAGTTTAAAATACATGCACAGAGATGCATAATAAAAGTGATTTGAGGCATTATGTGGACTAGTAAAATCCATATTTCTAAAATTATTTTTCACTTAAAAAATGATGCCAGAGTTTGTGTTTTGTTTTGTTTTTCCACGTCCATTCTGGAAGCTCTGTGAGTGAATAGATGTATAAAATGTGTCTGTCTTGAGGAGGAGCTTTTGGGTGAAGCTATAAATACAGGTAAGAGTTGAAGCTGTTGGCGTCTGTCCCCTGCATGAAGTGCACACCACCTTGCTGCTGCTGGTTTCTCAGGATAGTGGTTGTGATGGTTCTCCCATACTGGAAATAATGATAGCATCTGATTTAATGCTTTTTTGATTTCTGTGTTTCATACACAAAGGAATATTATTTCATTGTGCTACTGAAATACAGCTTTTCTGAGTTCTTACCCTTCAATTCTGTGGTGCAATCAAAGGAAACAATTCTTAACAAGTCCAGTTAGGAGAAATGGGATGAACTGGTGCCTCTGCAGGTGCAGACGTTGTAACTGGACATGGAAGTGTCAAGGAACGAGTGCACACACTGCAGTTACAGGCTTCATAACATTCTTCCTCTCAATCTTTGCCTTTTTTTTTTCTGTTTTTAAACCTGCCCATGGAGCCAAATCTCAGCACTTTGCAAGTGGTGATGATACAGAGCAAATGTTTAGCAGCTGGTTTATTGAAAGTCACTTAATAAAATTGTTTGTTTACATAAGAAACTAGCAGCACCTCTTTTCCATTGCTTCTCTACCCCTCATCTGAACTTGTTTAAATCTCTTTGGGGGAAGAAAAAGGGGCTAAACTTGCCAGAAACCAGCAAAGCTGATCCTGTCTACTAGATTTGTATCTTGACAACAGTTTCTAAAGTGCTCACGTGCACAGTACTTAGTGGCTTGTTTTAAATGGCAGACCAAAATGTTTCAAAGTCTTTTCAGCCAAAGCTGTGGTGTGAAGGTGGTGAGTGTAGGTGTTCCATAGATGAAAACAATCTACTGTTCTTTTCCCAAGTGTACTTGTGTACGTGCATGTTTTTTCTCTGGGAATCATTGACATGAGAATCAAGTAAAAGAAGCTGATTTCTCGTTGGGGATTGTGCCCTGGAGTTTCTTTGCTGTAGACTAAAAAGGGCCTATTTCTTGCTTTTTGTTATTCCCAGTGTGAGAGCTGTGTCAGTTCTCGATTCCTCCACGGGCTGATGCTACACTTTCCAGGGACTTTGTCAAATGTGGTTTAGTGACACAAATTTGTATTTGAAGTTTCATTCTTTTTTTGTGTGTAAAGTACAGTTATTACCACTGCAGGTTGTTGTCTCATATCTGATAAAAACACATTTGCACTTGTATTTACTAAAACAAGTGTGAAGAGTGCTGCATTGGGCAGGAAATAACAATTTCTTGTGATTTCTTTATTCAGAAGGCTTATAGTTGTCATCTCCTAGTATGGTTTGCCAATCGTTCAGTTATTTGGAGTCATTGACATCATCCCAAGAGATACAGAGCTGGAGCTCTTCTCAAGCTTGTCCTGTGGTTTTAAATTTGCAGCTCCATGAAGGTTCAGTACATTTCCATTCCTGTTTTGACTTCCACAGACTCTGGTTCAGTGGATGATTTGAGATGAGGTGATCCTGTTAGCATGCTGCCCTGAGTATTTTGCTGCTGCTGTTGTTCTGAGATGATTTGTCCACCTCCAGCAAGCATTCTGCCCGGGGTTCACCTGTGCTGGTGAAATGGGAGAGGGCAAAAAGGGGAACAGGGTGAGATGGTCCTTTGCAGAATCTCTGTTCTACTTTTTCCTACGTTTACCCACAGCTATGGCTGCCTAATGACTGTCATTGTACAGTGGATTCTTTGATATACAAAGAGAAGACTACTTGGATTTGTTTGGTCTGAAAGGCTCTCTTCTCTTCCTTCAGAATACATAAAAATACATCACTGTTTAGCACCAGAAATTTTATGCAAAGGTCTTCTAGTCTCTGAGATTGCTAATCTCCTGCAAAATAACTGCTACTTCTTCAGCATACTGTCACATGGATCAGGTTGTTGGACTTCTGGCAGTGCTGGATGTCAGAAATGCCATTGCACACGGAAAAATTAAACTGCATGATAACTATCAATAGAATGATAAAAAAATAGAGGGATAGCTTTAGCTGCAAGTTGGTTTTTTAACTTCCTTTTTTCCTTTCTTGCTTCTCTAAGTTGAATCCAGATTCTAAATAATTGCTTGTTGTCGTTAATATTTTTAGGATAATTACTTAAGTGTAGCTGTTTTCCTGTAGTTAATTCCATTTTTTCCTTGAAAATGAAGTATTTGTGTGTGGAGGAATTCTTGGAGGAATGGAAAAGCTATTACTATTTAAAGCCGGAAATAATTAAAGAAATATGAGAAGGCATTGTTGTTAATTGCAAATGTTGCAAGAAAGAACATTGCTAAGAGTTTGCACTCATGTTCCTTGTGTTCATCATTCTCTTTTATTAAAATGCTTCACCTTGTCTCGTTGCAACAGTTGCAATATGATGAAAAAAGCAAAGGTTGGGATTTAAAAGCAGTGGTAATGTTAAGTGGCTGAGGAGTTTGGATATAATTTTACTCTTTAAAACAGGGCTGTATGGGTTTGGGGTTTTTTTTGGTGGTGTTTTTGTTGTTTTTTATTTTTTTTCCTTCTCCTCGAAGAATTAGTGGAAAACCAGCCAGCTGTTCTCCACTTGGTGCTGTGTTTGAGCATCTGAAACCTTTTAGAGCAAACCCAGTCAAAGTTTCCAGCATATTGTAAACATTCCTGCAGCCCTGGTGAACATGCTGACATAACCCTCGCTCTAGGAGGCACGATGTAAAGTCTGAACAGAGGACACAAAAATGTGGTAGCTTTATTTAATAGTCTCACTTAAAAGAAAAAAAATAAAGTGTTCTATTAACTATTTACAGCCTTTCATTTTCTTTCACTAGTTTCTCTGGAGACCTACTGGCAATAATGAAATATGTATTTAAAGGAGAGCTCCTGTTGTATGAACAAAAAGGAGCAGTTGATTTTTAATCCTTGTCTGTGGGACTGTTACATCCCTCAGGATGGTTGTGGAGGGATCGTAGGACAAGGATTGGGGTTCTGATAATTAATCTGCTGTTAAGGGCTGCAGATTTTGACCTCACTAAATGAATAGAGAAGTAGTTAACCCAACTGTGTTACACTCTTCTGAAAGGCTTCCCTTCCACGTGTGCAGATCTTTTTAGATTCAGTGCAGTTTATTTCAAGAATATTTAGTGCCGATTGGGTGACAAGAGAAGAGCCAAAGTCTTACAGATGATTGAANAACATGGATGACAAGAGAAGAGCCTTTGATTGGCCAAAGTCTTACAGATGATTGAATTAAATTACTGATCTTCAATAAGTATGAAGTATTATATGTGACCTTTTTTGGCTCAGGTAAAAAACTATCTACAAAAATAGGAATGACCTGGTTCCTTTTGTTGTTGTAGCTTGCTGGGTATGATTGCTAGACTTCAGTTACACTTGGTAATCTTCAGTTTACTTTGTATGACTTTCCTCCAGCTTCATCAGCAACACTACCAACCTTCCTTGAGGAATTAAAGTCAGTATTTCAAACAGTGCTTTTATTGAAAAATACAATGTGGAAATCTGTGTCCACATTGGAGAAACTGATGAGCTGAGTAGATACTCATTATTCTTCAGTACTGAGTTACTGCGTTGCCTCTTACAGCACGGGTAGTATTATTATGAATCTTAAACTATAATAGTACAATGATTTTAGCCATAAAATTAGTTACCTTAAATATGTAGGATGACAGAATGAAGACTGTAGCCTTGTACCTCCTTGTATAGGTGATTATAGGTGCTTTTTGGACTCTTTTACTTGCTTATTCAAAACTGTTACTTGGTGGTGTCACCACCATTGTCTAAGGGTAGAAGAGGAACAGGATTGATGGAAGATAGTTTAGTTTATTAAGGGCTTTCTGACCCAGGACGTTTTTATCAGCACCTCTTTGTAATAATAAACCTGGTGTGCTTTAAGCTGAAGTAATTAGTTGGATGTTTCATTTAGAATTCTGTATTGGAAAAATTGGAGACAGTCTTAATATTGTTATTTCATCCTCCACGTCTTTGATTTGCCAACAACTGTTGGCTCTGTCACTCATAGCACATCTTGGGCTGTTCTTTGTTAGTGTTAAGTGATTCTTCTTGCCTGGCTCTTCTCCTCTGCCTGGTGATCTCTCCCATAGTTTATCCTTCAGATGGTTTATTTTATTCACCCTCCAGCTTTCTGTGCCACAGCACTGCTCTCTGATCCCTATCTTTTCCCGCTTCTCTTGGTATCTCATGAATCTATTTACTATCTGTGCTGCTGACTTTCTGGTCCACCTTTTAATTACAGTCTTGTCTCCTTTTATCTAAGGCATTATCTCCACCTGTCTCTCTAATTCGCCCCTCCATGTTCTCCTTGTTGAGGTTTAGCTGTCATCTCAGCATGTAAAAGCCATGACTGTTAATCTCTGTTCTAATCCTCCTCTCTTGATAGCTGAGCCTCTGTGGCCTTTCATATATGTGGTGTATCTAAATCTTGGAGACAAGTTTCTGCAGTGTTGAGCAAAATTATAACGTTTTCCTTTCCAGCCACATTTCCAACACTTCCCCAGCCTTTTAACCCACGTCTCATTCATCATTTTGCAGTTGCTGGGTTTATTCTGTTTGCATAGCACCTAGCACAACAGCACCCTGTCATTATTATAATGAGAAATAGTTATAATAATTATTAGTGTGTTTAACCAATGTCTGGTTCATTTGTGAGCCTTTAGTTCTGAATGTAATGCCTTATTCTTCTTATTTCACAGCCGTGTGATCCTACACACGTGGAATATTATTTACTCTAAATTCATTAACGGCTTTAAGTAGTGGTTTCATTTGTTAATGTTATCTCATGATTTATTTAAAGCATAAGTATACAGTTTAAAATAATAAGCATATTGTAAATATCATTCATTGTTAAAGCTGACTTGAAGGAAAGCAGACCAGCTTTTTGATGTTAACCTCTGAAATTATGCAAACTGTTAACAGCACCAATTCACTTGTAAATTGTTGTCTCATAACAACAAGCTCCTACTTAAAAACAGGGAAGGAAAGATAAAATTGTTCTTTACTTTATATTTTGGGCTTTATTTCTTGGAAACGATGAAACAAGTTAGAATGCTTTCTAACAACTCCGAAATATTAAAGTGCCCAGGGACAGGATAGGGATGATGTTTTGAAGGCAATAAATATTTCAGCTTCACATTTCAGTCTTTCTTCTTTGCTCCTTTGATCTGGCTTTGGTTTAGTTATCATTCCGCTTGAATGACTTCACACTGTCTTTCTTCCTCTCCACACCAAAAAGAAGCGTTCTGCACATATTCCATATGTTGGAGGAGAGCCCTCCTCCTTCCTCATTGTTTGCTGATAATAAACTGCCTCTGTAGTAAGATACTCTCACCACAGCTAAGGTGGGTGTGTTTGGGCCCAGTGTGGAGGTTTTTTGAGTTTCCTGAGTTTTGCTTTAGCATGGGAAGACTCTGGATGTTTGGATGAGGGTTGTGTTTTTAGCTACTCCCTGTGCTGTGTGTTGTGTTGTGTAGTGAGTTGTGTTCTCCTTTGGAACATGTGTTTATATAGCTTTTTTTAATCTGTGAGAACTGATCATTTTTAAAGTCAGTAATAACTGATTTTCTTTCAATACAGATTAGTATAAGAGTCAATATTTTGTTCCTTGTATCAACAAATAAAAAGGAAAGGTGTTTAGAAACCAAACCCAGCAATATCCTCCTTCAGCTGCCTTCCAGCGAGGGAATGGTTTGCAGTTTGGTGGGTAGTGAAGCTGTGTTCCCTTAGAAGGAATGGGCAAAGCACAGCAAATCTCAATACATTACATCTGTGCCTATATGTAATGTAAGAAGATGTCCACATGGAGCTCGTGGAGTTCCACATTTTGAACATGCAGTCTAAAATGTATTCACTTGCTGAAGAGGCTGAGACCAAGACAGGTGCATCTCCTGCTCATGTTTGCTGTTGGTCAGCCCTTGCTGTCCTGCAGGGAATGGTGAGAACCCCACGAGTGACAGCACTGGTTTGTGCTACATTTGCTGGGACACCCTGGGTTTGTTTAACCTCTCCTGTAAATCACTGGCATGCTCTCTTTCATTAACTTGACTTGCAATGCTGTAGTGTCTTACTGTATTCAGTTGTTACCTCCTGGAAGATGTTTTATGAAGCAAGGAAAATATTTATGATTAAGCATGAAGAGGAAGTATGTAAGATGTTTATATTTTCCATTTATCAGTACACTTCAGAGTGCTGCTTTCTGAAATTGCAATTCTGGACTTCACAGTCAACTTTCACTGAGATGGTTTGTGCTGTGTAAGATTGCTAATTCTGTTGCCACATCCTTTATACACTGAAACAAGAGGAATTTGCTGCTTTTTAAATTGGGGCCAAAGAGTGAATTCACCCTATTTTTATATTCAAGCCAGCTCAGCTTTAGGGGATTTAAGTGATATAATTGTATTGTATTCAGCCCCACAACTAGTCCAGCTGAAAAAAAAAATAATCTTCAAAGTGAATATTTTAGTGCTTCTTGCAAGGCACATTGCTCAGTGTCTTGAGGGGAAAAAAAAAAGTAAAGCTTTTCATATATTTGTGAACTGTGGTCCATTGTTGTGTGTGTTTTCTAAGCTTCTGTACAAATCTGAACTGCACAAAAAGTACAGACCTGGCTCCTACATGCTAAAAAAATGCAGTTTTATTCCTGGCTATAATGAGATGTTGCATCTATTCATGGGATTAAGTCTTTAAAAGAAAGGAAAGTGCATAAAACCAGATTCCCCCAAATTTACAGCATGATATTTCAGAAATAAAAATGCATTCCTCAGGAAGAAGATGCATAAATTCAGAGGCTCACTAACAGGAAAAGGACTGACAACAGCTCCTTTTAGTTTACATTTGTTACATTTCCATCTGTCTGGACCCAAAATGCTGCTGCTGTCCTCTCTTTCAGGGTGTTGAGCTGGACATAGGTCTCAGCAGATACCTCTGCCTCTTCCACCTTCTTTCCTGTGAACTGCTGGTAGATTTTGTTGTGAAAGAGGGGATCAATGCGCTCACAATAATTCGCTATCAAACAGCCATTAACTTAAACAGGTTTATATTCAGCAGCTCCCTAGTGCATGGGTTTGGGGGGAGAGTTGAGCCAAATGCCTTTGCAGCGAGAGCCAAGGTGTAGCTACCTCAGCAGCCAGTTCATAGCATCTTTAGCTCTGGAGGCATCATTGCTGTGCCTATTTGGAGGGGTGTCTGAGGATTTTTGGACTTGCCATTTTGATTTTTTGGATCCTCTGTAATGGAAAGTTAAATCCTCTAAGGTCTTTCTGTCATTTTAATTCAGACAGGGGGGAAAAAAATGTTGATTTTGGTGGTGTTGGTTTTTTGCTGTGTGATTTACTTCTTTTTTCTATTGTCTTATGTATGAATGAAGGATGTAGTAACTTAGATTAATACACAGATACGCTCTCCCTCAAAGGAGTTAAGACAATGGAACTGCTGAGGCAGTAGAAATAAAGCACGTGTGCATAGGGGTGATGAATGCTCTAACAAATGTAAAGAAAATTTGCACGTGGTCATCTTTTACGAACACAAACCCCCAAATCCTAAACATTTATGCCAAAAATGTGATACAGGATTTTCTTCTGTTTTGCTCCAGTTTCTGCTGGGTAAGAAAGGTATTATCCTTTTCCTGTAAGGAAAACAACAGTTTCCTTACGTCTCAAGTATTCTGTCAGCTGTAAGTCACCAAAATAAAATATTTTTTAAAATTCTGCATCAAAAATAAACAGTAATATACTTACTCAGTGCTTGTGGCATTTCTTTGATCTCTTTGCTAATAGAATTACCCTGCTCTCCTACACTGCAAACAGACGCTTTGTGAAGATGTAGGATTATGTTCTTTGTCCCATTGTCAAAGTCTGGTATGAAAACCACAGAAGAGGATGTGAAGACTGTAACTTTGGGCTTGGCAGCTTCCTGACCTTTATAAAAGGCGTGCTCAGTGCTGTAATAGCTGGTTCAGTGCTGGCAAGGTGACAGACTAGATGAATTAGCTGGTCTTTTCCGTCTCCTATGTGTCAGATTCTTTGTTTTATATGGAAATAATTTCTGTCAAAATGGGAAATTTATCATGAGGTACTTCCTCTGCCTGCAAAATAAATGTCAACCACAGGTCTGTTTGAATGTGTCTTCTGTTACAAACCACTGGTGGAGCCAGCTTTGTCCATTGATAGCACCATTGTGCTCCCCGGCGTTTTAACACCACCTCGGGCAGCTCCACTGACCTGCTGTGAGAGAAATGAGGAGTAGAAAGTTAACCTGATGGTCCTCTACGTGAGCAATCACCTCCAAATTTCTCTCATATTTAGAGGTTATCAGATATGCTGTCTGTGGCGTGTCAATCATGTGTGTACATGTATGTGCATCTATGTACATCTGATGTTATAGATGCATGGCTGTTGATATCTGGCTTAAGAAACCCAAACTGATGTCTCTCTAGGTATCGACCTTCACATGTCAGATCATATAGGCTGTTAATATGAAATATCTTTGCATAAAGATTTAACATCTGTCATTACTTTAGAGGCTGAATAGATATTAGAGCATTATAGCTTTCGGATAGATTAAGAAGGTACCATGTGGTACCCTGCTTTGCATTTTGATACATGTCAGGCAGTGACTAATCCTTCATCTTGTCTGGCACTGGGATATTTTTCTGTTTGTTTGTTTTTAACAGGAGAAGATGATCATGCTAAAAAGAATTAATTTAAATATTGGGGTGGAGAGGGGGGCAATATGCTTTTAAAGGTGAGGTTGAAAAAAGGGGGTTGTACAAGGGGTAGGAAACCATTCAAGTCAAGGCAGACCTTGAGGATGGAGGCAATGTCGTGAGCTGTGAAGGCCCTGTTTAGATGTGTGAAATTCAGTAAGAGGAAGCGAAAATAACTCCTCCAGCTTTCTATTCCCTTCTTCAAAGTATTGCTAAGGGAAGTTTGGCAGAAGCTGGGACAGGAAATTGAAATCTGAATACTATTTTAAATGGGTAGGGTTAAAGGCCTCTCTTTTACACTAGCACACTTGTTCTTTCATTTGATACTTGAACTCTGAAAATTTTCTGTGACTTTCTAGGGAGAAGGAGGAGCAGCTGACTCGGGTGACAGAGGTACAGAGGCTGCAGGCCCAGCAGGCAGATGCTGCCCTGGAGGAGTTTAAGCGGCAGGTGGAGCTGAACTCAGAAAAAGTCTATGCTGAAATGAAACAGCAGGTGAGAAGGTCACAATGCCAGCCTTTCTGAAACTCCGTCTCAGTAGGATAGCATATTCTGATCTTATAATGCCAGAAACATGCTTCACTTGAGAGTGCTACATCAAAATCTTTCACAATGTAGTGTCTTTGCTGGCGAGTCAGAAAGGGATGTTAGCAGCTGTTTCATCTTTCTAACAAAGCCAGATTTGTCATTGTTATAAAGATATCTGCGGTTATGATACTGATTAGGGATTTTTCAGGAGTGAGAGTAGAAAGTGTTAGTTTATTCACCCCTATGGAGCAATGTTTCTAATTTTCCACTTTAAATGTGTGTCTCTTCCCACTCTTTTTCTGCACGCCCCTGTCCTCTGCTAATGAGGTCTTGTAATCAGGCTGAGCCTAAACAGGGGCAGAGCCGGTGTGGCTGCTGGCAGTCATGTGCAGAGGGCAGAAAAATCCATTTTTTCTCCCTGAAAATTAGTAGTAGGAATTTCTGTAAAAAGATTTTAGTGCCTGAAATTCTTTATGGAGCAAACAGTAGTTAAACCCTTGTCCCTGGGATTTGGCAGGTGCAGCACAAGGAGTAAAATAAGGAACAAGTAACAGGTCATCAAAAAGAAGGGAAGAGAAGGGAGGATTTCCTTAACTTGCTCCTGAGATCAAAATCTCTCTCCATATTTCAAGCTTGTAATTCTACCTGACTGTACACTCCCCATCATAACCAGACCTTACTGTTGACAGTAGGATGCTGCAGTCTGATATCCTAATGGAATTCCAATATAATGGCTGGCCTATAATTGAACAAATCCTCTTTTGTTGTTCTCCTGAAGACTTCTTTCTGAAAATCTTCAACAAAAGGGAGAAATTAAGTAAGGCATTGATTTTATTTTTTAAGACCCGTGCAGACAGCAAATAATAGAATTTGGAAATTAAAAAAAGCAAGAACAAACATAGAAAAGCCAGATTTGGTCCACAGACTAGGTCCACAAGGGCAATACAAGAAGTCATACAACTTCAGTTTGACATTTTCTGTGTTGTGTGACACTCTTCCAACTTCTTCAGGGTAACTTAACATAATATCTTAGTTCTGCTCCAGAAGGGATATAGTCTAATTCCAGAAAGACTAATAGTTTCATTCACTTGAAAACAAAAACAAACAAACAGGCAAAAAAGCCCAACAAAACCAACCAAAGTATTTGGAAAGCTTGAAAGTCAATTGTCATTTAAAAATAACTACAAATTCCTTGTAGAATATTGCTGTGTTCTTGGAAATCTTGAAAATCCATTTTTACTGTACTCCAGGCATCAACCATCAGCTTATTCTGTCCTTATTCCGTCCCTGTTCGTGTGCTAAAATAAAGAAATAGTAAATGGTATTGTATGATTGAGCAGGATGGTTCTACAGGAACAAAGGTTCAAAGAAATACACCAAAGGAACACTGCTAAAGCTGTCTTCATAGCTTTATCCTTTCTCATTCTCCTGCATATACAGGCTCTTCAGATAAATCACCCGTTAAATTGTAAAATATTGGAAAATTCTATTTTTTTTTGTGGTTAGGTGGAATGTGTTACTTATAAAACAAAACCTGTAGTAGCTATAGCAACAGTGTACTTCTAGCTCTGCTAGGAATACTGTGCTTCTAAAACCATTTTCTGGTACATGGTCAAGTTAATTCTGGTGATAAGGAAGATGGGGTCTGGCATTTTCAGTTCTTGTAATCAATATTTGATTAATTAATTTGGCGCTGTGATATTTTCTTGCCATCTGCTTTCTATTTTATCAAGCTTGTAATTATTAAGAGTCACCTGATGCCCACTGATGGGCGAGTGGTATATTTTTTTACTGCAAGATCTGCATTTTTTTTTCTAATAGTAACTAGCAAAAAGAGAAACCTTGACTGTGTCATGGTACTTTAAATCTAGTGTTTCATGGGTTTGGCAAATAATGATCAAGGAAATGATGATCAGGAAATCTATGAATGTGACCTAATGAGTAAAACACAGAAACCAGTCGAGTTAAAGCACCTTTGCATATGTTTCTACTGTTTCACTTTTTAGAATGCTTTAATTCTCTTAAAAAAGAAAAATCCTTTAATAAAGTAACAAGATCTTTTATTTTTCTGGGGTTTATTGAGCTGAGTAAAATATGGCTATGAACATGCAACTTGAGGAAGTTTGGAGGCAGAAGAAATTATTCATAAAATATTCATTGAATTCCCTTTTCTTAGTAGCAGATAGTAGCAGTGAGATTCAAGAGCACTGGAAGAATAACTCGTTCCTTTCTATTCTATTTTTTCTGCTTTCTTTCTGGCCAACTATTCCTAGGCCTATGTCTTCCTCTCTTGCTGCAGTATTTTCCAATAAAATGCTTTCCTCACTCCGAGTGCTGCCTTTTCTCCTCTTTCCCTGGCTTAGAAGTGATGTCCAGGCCACTTGGCAAAGGCATCTGTTGAAGACAGAGCACTCCCTTAGGCCAAGCAGGATTTTGGCTTGTGGCTCAGGAATTTGTGTTTCTTCTTTTGGTAGAGCAGATGGGCTTGTGGCAGCACTGGTCCTCCCGACAGCTACACCCCTTGTCTCCCTTTTTTAGAGGCGTGGTGAATTCACAGCTTGTGTTGGGATCTAGATCTAAAAGTAATTAATGAGTATGCTCTGCAACATAGTGCTATGTGTATGTATCTAATAGATATATTTTATATATATTCCCCTGGAAATGTGCCTCATGTACAGCTACCAGTTGTGCTTTTGCTACAAAAGCCTTTGTTAATTGAGTTATGAAATTGCTTCCTTGATGCTGAGTGCTGGAATCTGAGGGACTCATTATTCATAGGCGATGACTATCTTCAGACAACTTTACTTGCAGCCAAATAATTCTCTTTTAAGTTATTTTACTGTTTTAATGCAAACTTACTTTAAATGTGTAGTTTGTGCACTGACTCACATGATTTCCCTTACATTTCCACAGGCAATATATTTTTGAGTGAAAGATATTTGAGTCTTAAAAAAAAATATTCCCTTAATTTTGGTGAAATGTTCACCACCGTCGAGTGAAAAACTGAGCCAGTGCCTTGTCACCAGGGAGTGGCATGATGTAGGTGATCGCTATATCCTGAAATAGCTAATAATCCTGCAGTGAATATTCATTTTCACTACGTACAAATAGTGTTGTTATCATTCCCAGCAGGTCGCGTTCGACTCTTTGATGGTTTGCAACCAACTGTAGAAATGTCAGAACGTTTCAAGTTATGCTGTTTAGAAAAAAAAAATTCAATTAAATATTCCCTTTCTTTTACCATGTAGATGGAAAAGGTTGAAGCAGATCTAAGCAGATCAAAATCACTCCGGGAAAAACAATCCAAAGAATTCTCCTGGCAATTGGAAGAGCTCAAGCAACGCTATGAGCAACAGGTCAGTTGGTTTGCTCCTTTGGGTAGAGGGAAGAGGGACATCTTTTTTTTGCAGGTGCAGGTCTGTTCCTGAGGCAGTTCTAATCCTGTTCTCCCTGCATGTTGCTGTTCTTTGTATAAAGGCAAAATTTATAGGTATGCAGAGTTTACACGATGAGGGGTGGAGGGGGAAGACTCTACCTAGAAAATATTATTCTTTCCTCTTCACAACCCTTTTGTACCTCTGACTTTTTCAAATTGTTTCCCAGGCTTACAGGTGGCAACACCTATTTTCATAATTGCCAGATGAAATTATTTAATGCGTTATCTGTTTTTCTTCTTGACAAGATTTTAGCCTTTTTATCATTTTTACCATGGGGAGCGTTTGTAGGAGTGCTTGTTTTGGCCCACTGGTAGTGATGTTCTTCATTGTAATGTAATTCTGGGCTGGGAAATATTCAGGAAACATTTGGGTGGAGAAAAGCAACTTGAGTTCAGTAGTGTTGTGAAGTGTAAAGGGGAAAAGCAGAAATTGAAGCAGACAAATTATTACATGAAAATGGCTTGGGAGCCACACGGGTCAAAACAGCCCATCAAACAGTTGTGGAAGGTGGGACTTGATCGTGAAACTGAAGTGCCATCTGTTTGGTGACACCTGTTAAAGGACTGAATCATTTATTTGAGTTACTTTAGAACAATGGTAGGGTCAGTCCGTAGGCTGAAAGTTGTCTCTTATCAATGTTTTTGTGTGGGTATGTTTACATTTCCACTGGGGAATTGTACTTTCCTTTCTTTTTATCTTCTGTGCTGCTCCGAGGATGAAATGCTGCAGTTGGCTTGAAGTATGAGACCTGCTCTGGTCCATCTGGAAGGGTCTTTTTCAAGTAATTAAGGAACAAGATCACTTGGGTAGGTGTTGAGAGAGACCTTTGCCTGCACTTAGGAGGAACAATAGCGTGTTTTGTGCACGGCTCTGAACAGAAGAGAGTTTGTGGGTTCAGATCAAAGCATTTTCCTTATCCTCACTCAGAATTGTCAACATTACTAATTGGGTTGCCACCTGACAAAGGGTGAGAAGCTGTCCCATGTAACAGTGAGATGCAGGCATTTGCTTCAACTGGGTGATATTTGGGACTCTTGTATTCAAGGATTCAGGAATAGTCTGGGTGGCAGAGATATTGGAGGCTTTTGTTTCATGCTTGCAGTAAAGGTGAGGAAGCTTGATGTGTTATTAAAGGACATACTGAAGGGAGGATGATGGCAAGTGTTAGGTTAGTTAAGGTGGAACTTATGCAATCTTGGTTTTGTATCATTTTAGTGGTATAGTCAGTTTGCTTTTTTCTTTATAGTTCTCATAATTTGTAGTGCATCTTTGAAGTCCAAAATAAGCATTTATTCAAAGATATTGTTCCCAGGTTTAGGAACATGATCTATAGTGATTAAATGCTAACCTGCAATTCATCAGATACTGTGGTATCTGCCATAGGTACAACTTTCTCCCAAATACTCGCCTAGTTTGGGGCACTAAAGGCAAATGATAATGCCTGGTAGTGTCATGGGGGTTTTTTGTTTCATTTTTTTTCTTGTATTATTTTTTTTCTGGTTATATTCAGACCTTCTGGAGACAGGATACAAAAAAATAAATTAAAAAAAAAAAACAAACCAAAACCAACCAAACAAAAAACAAAATAAGAAATAAATGTGATAGTTAAAACTTCTGTGGTGAAACTTTTTACATTGGTATTCTGTAACGATGCTGGTATTGTGGTAAACGTCAGTGAAAGCATTTTCCACTAAGAGGAGATGTTTGCTGCTTCACTTTTATTTAGGTTAGCTACTTTTTACTGTAAGAAAGAGCAGCTAGATGTTGTGAAACATCACTGAAACCCAAGGAAAGGGTTTCAGCACTAAACAGCTGAACAATGAGGGCCTCGGAACAATTTTCAGAGGAATCCTGTTGATGCCCTTTTAAAAAATTTATTTCTCTTCGTACTTCAGTTGGCCTGCTCTTTGAAAGCTTGTGAACATGAAAAATGTGTGTCCCTTCCTGCAGATTGCAATGGGTGATCATTGGAGAGGAGGGTCTTTGTCTTGTCATTTCTGCAGTAGAAAGCTCTTTCAGCTAGGCCGCAGAGCAGCGTGAGATCAGTTCTTCCACTCCTAAAATTTCCTTTCACTAGTTCCAACTTCTCTTTCTCTGTATTACTCTCTATTTCTCCTTCAGAACTTCTAAATCATTTTTAAAGCAGACTTTACCTTGCCTTGTTTTACTGCAGATCTCTTTGGTTGTTACTTGGCGAGGAATAGACTGATTGCAACTGTTAAAATAGAGCAGTAAATCAGAATTGCTGGTGCACTTCAGCAGCGTTCTAGCAGACTTCCAACTGGGAAATAGACACCCAACCAAAGAAAGGGTTACTTCAGCTACCTGAGAAATCAGCAATTGCTTTGAGATATTCTGCCTCAAGTGTCTGAATTCTAATTGTCAGATTGAATGAATGCACAAAGGGAAGGAAGCTTGACCTTTAGCTCTGTTTGCTCTAGATTGGCATGGTGAGCACCAGAGAGAGTTCTGACAGCAGACTGGAAAATTCAGTTCCCCTTAAATTTAATCAAGTTGGTAATGAAGAATCCAATTAACTAATGTGTTACCCAGTTCTCCAGTCTGAGAAAGATCTTGGAAGGAGCTCGAGAGCTGTGGTTTTACCTCTTTGTTTCACAGGACTCTCCTTGAATATTAATTTCAAAGACACTGCTGGTGTGAACATGGACTATTGGTTGTGGGGCTGAAAGATGGTTCCACCTGCAGATTAGACATACTGTACATTATATATTGATATATCTAGTATTTATATCAATAAATAACCTGCTATATACTGATGATTTTTTTAATTATTGTTTTCCTTGAAAAAAGACGAGGGAAAAAACACGCAAAACCATGGCAGTTAATATTTTGTTAACTTTTCAAATGCACTGGAATCCAGTAATAAAGCAAAGGAGAAGCTTTGGATCTTGCACTATCTGGTTTTAGGTGTCACGTGTCCTGGTTCCAGCTTCATCTGATTCAGTGCCACTTTCTTTTGAAGTATCCACTGAGAACACTCCGAGAGAAACTGGTGGCTCCTTTTTTTTTTGACTTTCTTTAAATATACTTTAGCTCAACTTTGTTCTACTTGCAGCTGTTAGATTTGAAAGTGTATTTTGAAGAAAAAAATAACTCCACAGCACCACAGTTCCTATCTGCTGGGAGCAGCTGCTCTCGGCACTTCAAAGCCAATGGACACCACAGCGAAGGCCTCAGCCTTTCCTGCCTTTGAAATGGTTGCAGTATCTATAGTCAGGCTTTATGGCACCAGCAACACAGGAAAAAAGGTTGTTTGGTTTTTTGCCCCCCCTCCCTTCCCCCTCCCCCCTTTTTTTTTTTTTTCCTACTAAGTACATCCTCAGTTTAGCTCAAAATACCTGGGAAGTCTCTGCTGAAATTATTTTCCACAAGCCCAAATGTTTGAAAGAGCACGTGCCCAAATTTACCAGTAGTGGGTCTTAGGCAGGCAAATTTGACAGAGAAGTTGATGAATTTGCTTAGTTTTTTTCCCTATATCCATATCAGTTAGGCACTTTGAGTGCACATGTCTTGGGGTGAGCCGTGGTACCACTCATGGTGTGGAATAGGGAGGTTTTGCAGCACTCAAGCAGCTACTCTGCTTTGTTTGAAGCAGATTTTCATATGAGTGGAACATTTGCGGGGAACTTTCTGAGATCTTAGTGTTTAAAGTCATTAGCTTGGGCTTTTTTTCTTAAAAAAAAAACCAAAAACCAAACCAGCAGATCACTGTGATCGCTGTCACACCCATTTCTTTTTCTACAAATAGTGAAGTGCTATGACTGACTGAGTGTGAAAAAACTGAGATTGGAGATTAGTAAGAGAGCCAAAATCTATTCAATTTCATCTTCCAAATGGTGAGAACACTCAGTTAATTATTATCATGGCAGGATGATGTTACTTGCTGAGCTGTGTACATACTTTCTGAGATTAGATGCCAACCTGAATGTATAAATAAGGTTTTTGTTTATTCCATTTCAAAATAAGGACTATAAATGCTTCCATAGCAAAGTGGAAATTATTGCGTGATAGCTAAAGAATCATCTTGTATCTCAGGAAATCCTTTCTTGTGACATTTATTGTTGGGTTCTGACTGTAAAACTCACGAAGGAATGATTAGAATTGGCGTCTTGTCCTATTTAGGCACAAAGGGAAGAAACAGGGCACCTTCAGAAATGTTTTACTGGCTATTTAACAAAATCACATTGAGATGGTGTTAAAGCTGAGAGAAATTATCTGCACTTTTTTAAGTCTGGAGCAAGACAAAGGTGTGGTTGAGCTTAAATATGCCTTTTATATTAAAGAAAGAACTGCAGAATCAGCTGGTTAAAAATCAAAAAAGCATGGCTGTGATCTCACCTGCCAGCAGCAAGGACAAGTGTCCCAGGTAGTGTTGGGAAATTACCCTTATTTTAGCAGTGTGCTGGAGCAGAGGGAAATATTATGAGGAGGAGAGGAATAATATTCCTCAGGTTTTTCTGTATGTCTTTTACAACTTTTCAGTCAGGTTAAAGAAAAGAGTGAGGTTATCTCAGGTAAAATACACATTTTTCTAATCTCAACCATTGTTTTTTATACATAACTCTATAGATTTAATCCCAAACTGTATAGATTTAAACCCAGACATCTTATTCAGCACTAGTTTCATGTTAAGGTTCCTAGCACAATCTCATGCTCGGTGGCTTAATCATATTCTAAAGTGTTATTTAGGTTAATGGTTGGACATCTTCCCTGATAACTTTTAACCCTTTCACTTTGTGGCAAGAGATTTGATTTTACCAGTGTTTGGATTATCAAGGCTGAGATTACATTGTTTTGCTTTTGCTTCGAATTGTAGTGATAATTCCTTGAAATGCTGGAGGTAGAGTGTTTTTTACATGGGTATTTTTTTTATTGTTCCTTTGAAGATCTGCTCGGGTGTATTTGGGTAATAAACACTGCTTAAGGCAGATGTTCAAGAGTTAGCAGCTAATTGTTCTGAAGACTCTCACTGAGATGCTCCATGTCCTCTCTGGGGAAAAGAGCCAGAACAGTTTAGGTGGGAGAGTCATGTAAAGGCTGTGACCTTGTGAGAGGGAAGGGAAAACACAGGATCAGGAGGACTGGAGAGGCAAGTCCTGCAGAAGGGCTCAGTCAGCTGGAAGGATGGCATGGGTTGAAGGGCCTACTGAGCATGAGCTGGCTCTCCAGGAGCCAGTGTTCCTTCTTGCCTCTGGCTTGAACCATGCTTTTCTAAGTCATGAAGCAGGGAGGATAGATGCTGCCTCTATGTTGGATGCATGAGGTTTGCGGTCCTGTCGTGTTTGACATATTTTACCTCAGTTGATCTTCCAGATAGTGGTTTGGTCTTCAGAACCACTGCAGACATCACCAGTCCTATCTTAGTAACTGTATGTGCACCTTCAACTCCTGACACCAGTGTCATGCTCAAGCCCTCAGGAGTCATTCAGCTGGACGGACTAATGGAGATAAGAAGCTTAACATTCATCTTGCTTTGTCCCCTTACATTTTCTCAGTTCAGAGTTTCCCCTGCCACACTTACATCCTAGCTTTTCTTCCTCTTCTGTCTCTTTGAGCTTTTTGACCACTCTGCTCCCCACTCAAGTGAAAAAAACCATTTGCAAAGATGTGCTTGAAATATGGTTTTCCTCAGCCAGACCAACGTTCCAGGCGTTTCTTAGCTCTGCTTTACACGGTCCAGTTATATCCAGGGATTCACGATCCATTTTTAGTATGCTGCTTTAGTTATAAGGATGCAGTCTTTGTAAAAAGCTTTGTTCCTCTCCTCTTTGTCTATAGTCGAAGATAATTGAAATACGGTCTGCTCTTGCGTGGAGGCCAAATGGGCACGTTAGCAGAGGCTCTAAATTTTTCATGTCATCGGCAACAAGCTGCATAAATTTCATTTAATAAATTAATCTAGGATGCATAAATGCTTCCTTTGAACCATCCTAATACGCAGATGAATGTCATTTGCTTAGAGTATCTGAGGAATACTTTCTTCACTCATCGACATCAACTTTCCACTTTATGTTATTAGTTAAAACTCACAAATGGGAAAAGGAGACAAATTTAACCTCCCAGTAAAGAGTGGATGGAAATCTTCTCCCTGTGCCATTGCTATTTACAGAATTGTTAACCAGACAGATGGGTATTTACACTGTCTCCTTCAGGCATCTAACTTGTGTGTGATTCAGAGTTAAAAGCCTCATCTCCCTGTATAGACAAGAGAATCAACTTTGGGGGGAGGAGGGAGAGGGGAGATGATTCCAGGAACAGAAATTGGTGCCTGCAGTAAATAACGAGTCAGGCTGCAAAAATGCCTGTGAAGTCACTTCTTGGTGTTCAAAGAAGTCCTTGGATAAACTCCGAATCCCTAAACAAAGACTATGTACAGGAAATTCTGTACCAGAGTCTGCCACAAACAGGCATTTGCAGTGACTCAAAGTATATTAGTCTGAAAGAAGTCTCTCTGTTCACAGACCGTGTTGGCTTTGCTGGAGCGGGTGGGCTGGGGAGGGGGGTGAGGGACCTCCTGACCTTCATCACGGTGCTAAGTGTGATGTAATCGCAGGGATGCAACTTCATCTCCAACCTGCTGGGGATTTAAAACCAAATCTACTCATGGCAGGAGGAGTGAGAAGATAGGAGGATTGAGGTGAGGTTTGTGCTGCCCATACTTGAAAATTATTAAAATTCTGGAAGCCTACGTGAGGAAAAAAGTTCGGATCAGGCGTGTCATTTTATATACATCGTGAGACCACTCAGGTCTGGTGTTGTCGTGGGAAGGATAAATCCATCTGCAGCTTGACTGATAGGTCAGCGTGTCTCTTGGAGCAAATTTATGGCAATTCTTCATTTGCTGTTGGAATACAGTTATTAGTGGTTGATTATGAGGTGAAGTACAGCGGGAAACACAGTCATGCCAATTAAATTATTGCAGCCTACAATGAAATAGAAAGTGAAATGCATTCGCTATGCATGTACATTACCCTATATGTATTTGCTACTTCAGTGGTAATATATGGTTCTGCACTGATGTATTTTTCACTGTCCCATTTGCCCTCGGCTCATTACAGCTTTTATATCTTGGGAATATTTTGTGTTATAGAAAAATCTCAAAAAAAAAAAAGTGTACTTTTAAAATCCATTTAATTTCTCTGCTGCACAGTAGTTGTGGTATGCTCCCTTGCCTTGCAGTGAAGATTCTTCTTTTCTCCCCAAAGTTATGCTAAGCCAGAGCCCAGCAAGATTAACACTCGATCCTCCAGCCTGTTCTATCAGATTACTTTTAGAAGCAGTGTATTTGCAGAGATGGGTAATCCCCATATCCTCCTGAAACACGCACGTTTATTTATAGGCTTAGGAGGCAGAAAACGCTCCATTTTACCAGACTTGTAACTTGGGGATAGATCATGTTGTGTGCTGTGCTGGGCAGAGGTTGGGGCTGGTTCTGAGCAGAGCAGTGATTGCGGAGGCACCTGATTTACAAACCCTCTTAAATGCTCCCAGAGTTGCTGACAAATAGACTTGCTATCCGCGTGCTCTGCGCCCGAGTTTAGTGCAGTTCTTTGCCATGACATGTGTAACTTATTGGTGGCTTCTCCAGCCCTCAGAATTTCAGTCATGCCAGAACAGTGCTAATAAAATCTTCCTGCCGTGCAAAACGATATTTTATTTAGGTGTTGCTTATAATATTTCGGGAATCGTGGACATAAATTTACATGAATTTTCATACTTTGGTGTCAAATATTTATTGTAGCAGCTCCATTTTTCAAAGAGGTAGTGAGCTAACTAATTTCCTTTCCCTCCTTTGGGGACTATAAAAAGAATTTCAAAGGCATACTTGTTCTTGAGAACAAGTCGAAATTGTTCTAAAATTGAAAAGCCTAAACTTAGTGTGTGATGTAAAAGCAAAAACTGGATAGTAGAAGGTCTTGTCTATATTAGGGACTCAAAAAAGGTATTTGCTGATGTTGATCATATTACAAGTATTTGGCTTCTGAAAATACCTTCTGCAATCAGCAGCCTATTTACTGTGGGTCTTTGTTCTTCGGATGTGCAAACTGAACCAGCATTCACAGCAGCGTGTTCTCGCTTTAGGTCTTTATTAATAAAGATCATCTCTCATTTTAGCAGGTTCTTCTAAAGCACCTCCACCTCTGGGTGCAGTTCAATCTGCCTGCGTTAGAGAGCTGTTGTTCCTGGTTCTTGGTGTCCTGTGTGGGGTGGGAACCTCACAGCCAGATCTGTTTTGGTAGCTCGTTTTGTATTTATGTGAATGAATAGGGAAAGACTGTCACAGTCCTTGGGTTAAACTTTTTCACCTTTTATTAGTGATTTTGTTGTCTTTTTAAAATTATTTTCTCTGCAAGAGTAAGGTAATATTGTTAAATTTCAGTTAAGAGCATGGATTTAAAAAGAAATGGTGTAATTCTGGTGATGGCCGAGTAAATCAGCTGTTGGCTGTTGCCTTGAGCGTGGCTCTGTCATACTGGTGAGGAAAGAATTTGAAAAGAAAATGAAGAATTCATAATCATCACTCTAAAATACTTGTGTTACTTGGTACTAACAGTGTTTCACAGTAAGAAGGTCAGAGAGCCCTGCTTGCTTTAGTTTCCAGGCCGTGGTGGGAGATAGGAACAGATGCGCCGGGAAGAGAGTGAGAGATTTTCATCTTTGGGAGGGCAAAATGAGGAAACATCTAAGCCACGATGAATACGATCTGATTATGGTAATAGGGTGCACACTATTATTTAATGAATGTTTCTTTTCAGCGTCGCCCCTAATTCCCTTTGTGAATATTGTGTTGCCTGTCTGTCTGAAATGTATAGCACCTAAAAGTGTCTTATGCACTGGATTTGAGTGGGCATTTTAATGGGAGCTGATGAAGTACTGAGCATCTAGGGGTAGATTCAAAGTGATCTCAACACAATACAAGTTTTAAAGGAGGTAGTTTTGTTATAGCATTCATAAAGGTGCTCTCTACCCCAGAAGAGACAGAATCCATACTCATTTATGAAGAATTAATACAGTTTTTGTGCAGCATCCTGTGATGAAGTCCTGTTGCTGCTGAAATCCAGCATGGATGTTTTTTTTATCCTTTTGTTGGTATACAGTAATTTCTTTTCCTTTAAAAAAACCCAACCATCAACAACAGTACAAGAAAGAGAGAGGGTGGAGTGGAAGAGAAACCGTAGCGCTTGGCAGCAGTTCAGAGGAGAACAGGGGGTTCAGGGAGTGTTCACCAGCACACTCAAGTAACTACTCAGTCAATTCACATTCTTTGTAGAGGGGAGCACGTTTTGTTGGTTACAATTGTGGAGTACTTGTTGATATTCACTAGAGAAGATGGGTTTTCTAGGTCTTTGAACTTGAGGGGAAAAAAAATGCTCTTGTCCCCATCCTTTGTCTCCTCCCTGTCTCTCCACCTCTGCTCCTTGCCAGAAATCTCTGAAGAGCCAAACAAAGCCAACATGGGGAGTAATCTTAGCAGTGAGGGTTTTTTCTCCTCAACAAATTTGCCTTTTATAAAGCTCCTCCCCTCACACTGCCATCTTTTCTCTTCCCACATAGCATACTGGGGGGGAGACTCCTCCTGCGCATGGAAGGACTGGTTGAAGTAGCAGGATCTGTACCCTGCCTGCTGCTGTTCCTTCTCTTCAGTTAAAAAAGTGAAAATTTAAATAAGTGAATCTCCCCACAACAAACTCTCTGACCTCAGACCTTACATGACGCGTCCAGCAGAAAATCCAGTAATTAAGGAAAGAAAATGTTTCAATAAAAAGACTTCTTGACGCGATTTCTTTCTAATCAGCTCTGATTAGTGAGAAAAACCTCACATTTTTTCCCCTAAGTCAGGCAAAGCCTTTACCTTTATTTTAGGGAGCAAGAATTCTTTCATTTTGGCACACTAAGGACACCTCCATCATCTGAAAAGAAACCAAACTTGGGTAAAAACCTGACTTGGAGAACTTTGTGTAGGGATCCCAGGCCCAGTGTGGATAATGTGTGCCTCCTGGGGGGTTAACTCCTTCAGGGCCTTCAGATGCCTCTTAATGAGCTCTTTAGTGTTATTAAATAATGTAGATAAGTTAAACCATAGAATATTACATCTCTTCTCCTCTCTCTGTTTTCGGTGGGATGCTCCCGGCCGCAGCACACCTGCCCTATTTCCCTTTTAAACCCGGAATACGCCGATCCATAGTTGGGGAAAATTGGAGAAAACGCCTTTTGTTGGACTTCCCTTCAATTTTTAAACCCGAAAGCCACACAACCAGCTAATATTATTCCACAATTGAATGCTACAGCTTTAAGATAAGGTGCCGGGGCGCTCTCGGCGCGCACACAGCCGGCTCCTCCCGTTGGCTTTTTTTTTTTCCCTTTTCTCACGCTGGAAATAACCCACCATATTCACGATAAGAGCATTATTTTTTTTTCCTCCTTTTTTTTTCCTTTTTTTTATTTTTTTTTTCCCCTCTCCCCCCCTCCTCCCTTTCCGAAATCCACCAAAACTGAAGAAAAATCCAAGTGACTGTTCTTTAGCAGCTGTGTGGCCCGGAGTTCAGTGGGGAAGCGGCTTCCTGCCGTCCCTATTCATCACCTGCTTCAAAGGCAGCCTGGCTGCTCCAGTGTGCAGGCCAGGTAGGGTGCCATTGTGCGCAGGCGGGGAGGATTAGTATCAAAGCTGCGGCAACCAGGCCCTTGGTCTCGGGCTGCCATTCAGTCNCCGTCCGCTCCGACATTTGTACCAACAAATTGGTTAAGGATGCGCTGGATTTGCTCGGTTGTCTCCATTGTTGGAATTGTCTGGAGGAATTCTGTCACGCTAACAGTGGCTTTTTAAAAGGTGAGGTAATAGTGACGTAAAAAGAAAATTGCCAACTTGATGAAATTACGGGGAAAATTAAGCTGTAGACGAGTTGTCATGACGACAAGGATGTTCTATTGATGAACTGTACTC
>VWZY01000793.1:120232-212732 GCA_013399075.1 Chloroceryle aenea
CGCTTTCCCCCCTCCCTTCCCAGTGCTGAATAGGGCTTTAACTGCAAAAACCACAGGTAGCCAGATTAAAAATCCCATGGTGCGCTATAACTCGGCCTGTTTATAATCTTGTCTCATTTTCTTTCATGATGGATTTGTTTAGGAAAAAAAGGTATCTGTTCTTCTGCCCCCCCTCCAGCCCTCACACTCACCCCTCCTTTTCTCCTTCCTGGGCAAATCCATATGAATTATATCTGCTTCGTTCGTATGCTCTATTTTTTTGTTGGTTGTTTGTTTTAAATCTCTGCAGGTAACTCTCAAATGGCTTTATTTCATTTTCTTCCTGTCTTTTTGTTTCAGTTTTGCCTTCTAGATTTGCATTGTGTGTCGGATATTTGCTAAGCTGATGTGGTTTGGGGTTGCTCACCATCGTGTTTATTTTCCTCCACACACACGCACCCCTCCCATCCTCCATCTCTGTGGTCACTGTTGGAAGCCATTTGGCAGAATAACCCCCAGCTGGGGTAGCATTTGACTCTTCAAACTTCTGGACGAAATGCACGCTGTCAGCATGGAAAATGATCTTTATGAGTTTTCCCTTCAAAAAACCCATCTTATTGCATTTTTTTCAATATATTTTGTGAGGATGGCATGGTGTATTTTCTTAAGAGCCTGTAGTAAAAAGGCCTGGAATGGCAATATTAAAATAATTAAGGTGATTTTGTACTTTAAAGAGTAGCCAGCAAATAATCTTTACTAATCAGCATTAGAATTACTTATCCTGCATGGATTATTTTATACCAAACCTGGACATTTTGGTAAGGCATCTTTAATGACACGTTTTCCGCACACCGCCGCCTTCCCTAGGAGATGTAAGACTCTGAGGATATTTTCACCTTATTTCCCTGTAGACTAGTAGGCTGTGTCTTTTACTGGCAACTATAATGTAGTTAAATGAAACTGAACGTTTCATTTTTAAATTAATAGTTATTTTATCTATTTTTCTTACCTTTGGACAAGCTGGACTCTATTGAAATCTGGCTTAAGTCAGTCTATTGGAAAACAAATGGCTGGTTGGGGGAGGCTGAGGGATATATTGCAGAGCCAGGACTTGCTTCTCCATTTCCACCATTACAGTTTTCCAAGGAAAACGGCAGAAATCGTTGTGAGAACGCTTGGGAAGAGGATAGTCAGGTGCCTTCTGAAAAATTAAACCTCACCTTTTATTCTCCACTTTATTGTAAGAGTGAACAAAGGCTTAAAGGGATTGGTTTTTCTCTTTCTTTCTTGGTGTTTTTTTTTCCCCTTTGGCCCAAGCGAGTTGTATCTTAACTGTATATAGCTATTTCCTTTTGCAAACTTGTGTCATCCTCTCACCTGCATCCTTGATGTTTTGTTTGCCTACAAAGGTAGAGCTGGAGCACTCAGGTTAAAAAAAGCCCCCAGTTTTAGAATAATAATGAATTATTCTGCCTACACGCCAGCGTTCGTTACGATTATTGCATCCCTCTGGGTACCACTGAGTAGAAAGGTAACGGGACTATCTTAAATTCAGAGGATCCAGGAGGTGTCTTGTGAGTATCTCTCTGCTTCCTTCTGCTGTGGGTCTTTTCTGGCAAAGCTTGGAGCCCAAAGTTTGGTTGTGCTTTTCAGTGGGATATAAAATGCTACTACAGGTGGCCTGCAAAAAGATGGGAATTATCCCAGCTCTTAGGAAAATCTGAACGGTCTGAGCAGCAAAAAACTTTGGCCTTTTTACAGGGTTTTTCTTTGTAGTTTGAATATCCCTGTACAGTCACTTGAACATTGCTGCCATGAGAATGACATGTAAATCAGGGAAGAAAATGCTGTTGCCTTTGACTAGAAGAGCTGGTGTTTATTTAAATTCTGGTGAGAATCTATCAGCTTGCCAGAGCGCTTATTTATTTTTCTTTCTTCTTCCCCATTTTGAAAAATAAATCATTCTTCATTCCTTCCTCTGGTCTCTGTGTTAGGATTCACTTTTGTCTTCGCAGCGAGCTCGATAGACAACAGTGGTGTTTCTTATGGAATTGTGGCATGTATTTTTTAATCACATTTTTTTACTCTTTGCATATATTTACTAAAATGTGTGGTTTGGACATCGAACGTGACTAGTGGCCAATGTCCTTTATGAGACATTTGCCAATCTCTTAAAGATATCACGGTGATTTAATGAGTTTCTGTAGCCACAGCTCTTTAAAACCCCGTTACATCTGAACCTTGCTTGACAGCAGTAGTTTTGAGGACTGCTTTATATGACAGTGAAGGTGCAATCAAAGAGGAGAAGAGGCCATTTTGCTTCGCTGAACGAAAAGTAGATTTGCTGGGTATTTCAAAAAATTTCAATAATAATTAGTGTTAATCACACACCAGTAGCGTGGTTTGAAGGACCTATCTGTTCAAGGTTTGGTGAGTGCTGTGAAAGCACCATTATTAAAGATCTTCCCTGTTATTCTCTCTCAAATCCTTTTCCATATGAAAGAGTAAGGCATATTTAAAGTAGGTATTTCGTATTATATTCCTCATTATATTCTTATTATAGTCCCAATAATGAGCTATGACTAAGTACTGTGGAACAATTCATTATACCAGTAGTGAAAAGACTGATTTATTTTCTTTTTATTGCCTATCCAAGGTCTCTCCTTTCACACAGGTCTTCAGTGCCTGTGATAGCACAGAACGGTTTGATTCCAATGTGGATATATTTATTAATGCTTTATGCAGAACTAAAGGATAAAAGTTAAGATTTTTAAATATAAAATAATCTTTCTGCTTCTTTAAATTATAGTAAATTCTTTAAATTATATATTCAATTTATTGAATATATTTTCAGGAAAAGAACCTGACCTTTTGTATTACTGATGAATTTCTGGATAACAATAGCATCCCACTTTAGCTCTTGGATTTATCCATTTCTGGGAGGCTTGCTTTGATATTTTTTTTTTTTCCCACCTAGGGTTGTAATGCTCGGGGAGGAGTAAATTGACATGTAGGTCAATAAAAGTCAAAGCAGTACAATGGCTTTTATACCATGCTGTGTTCTGGTAGTCTTTTAAATCCTGTACGTTTTTGGTGAGCTGTCATAATATTGTTTTTCTTTAAATAGTAGCTAATAATACAGGAAGGTTTGGGGTTTTTTTAAGTGTAGTTTTGAATCACCACTTATATTTTAATTTAGAGTTTTTAATACCTGTATATTCTTTATGAGAATTTTTAAGCTACACTTTGGTTGGTCATTTATTCCCAACCTTCCTAAATAATTTTAGCTTATACCTTAGTTCACAAACCAGGGAACTCCTTGGATGCCAGAGATCTTCCTCTTGTTTTAATCAAACCAGCCTTGCTACTGAATCGGCGATTTTCTGAAGCAAGACCTCTGAATACTGAGCAGAATCCATCCAGTTTGCTTCTGTGAAGTAAGACAGCAAGGTTAGGAAATTTTAATAAGCGATGCCCGATGCGGTGGCCGTAGTGCCAGTTGTGCCCTTATATTTTCCTTTATCCTGCCACTGTCTTTCTCTCCCCAGCATCTGACACATGCCCTCAACCAGCTCAAAGATTTTCATGTTTCAGCTTCTGTACAAAGCTGGATCATTTTTGTGCTTGTTCTTTGACCGTTGACCTTTGGGCAAGAAAGAAAAAAATGCACCCCTGTAACTTCAAATACAGCTCTTTACACTAAAGCGAGGGGGGGGAGGGTGGAAAGTTTCCATGAGGAAATGGAATTCTCTTTCCAAGTTCTGTTAGGAGATAATTGGCAAGTCCACAATGTTCATCCGTTGGTAATTGGGTCAGGAGTAGCTCGAACGCTGAGGCACGTTTTGCCTCTATTAGGCACTGATGTCCTGGGGTTTAATTTTAACAGATAATGTTTAGGGTCTCCAAAGTGAGGCTGCTTTGAGAGCAGATCATTGGTGTTTGGGGGTGTTGCATGGCTTTCGATAAACCACTATTGGGAGGGGAAGGAAAACCTCGAGCAGTTCTGAAGTCGTGCGAACGCACGTTGAGAATGGAGGTTGTTACTAAAAAAAAAGCCCAAGAGCAGGCTGGAGGTGGTGAGAGGAGCTAATAGGGTATTTTCCCGTGGCCAAGTATCTGTTTCCTTTTTCCTCTCTTGCTTTTTGCATTTCCTTTAATCCCCTTGGCCTTTGCCATCCCAATTTGCTTTACCTTCTCAGAAATCAGCAGCTCCTTCCCTGGTGCCCAGTGTATAGGGCATCTTTTCACTCCTCCTCTGGCTTCTCCTCCTGGAAAGTTTGCTTCTCTGCACTTTTTAAACACTGATCTTTCTGCAGCTGTTGCTTTGCACCTGGTTTTGACTGAATTATTTCTGAGCTGTTTGAGCCCATTGAGTTAACAATATAAAAGAACCCCAAGCAGTAATGAGACTTTCTTAAGCTCTGATCTTAAAGACCCTCTTGTTACCATGCAGATGAAGCACTGATCAACTCTTCTGCTTCATGTAATTGTTCTAATATCTCCATACACCAGTTTCCACAGGGTTATTCTTCTAGCATCAGTGGAAGCCTTTTGCCTGCTCGTGTCTGGAGGCTACAGACAGACGTAGCCTGTGAAATACCCGGGTGTTGATGGTGCTACTGAAGTCACTTCTGTATACAGTTTTGAGTAAATAAATTCTATGACTCATTTTTCCTTTGACTTCTTTTTCTTTTCTTAATAGAAGCTGTCTTTGGCATGAGAAATGCATTGTTTGCTATGCAGGCTTTCTCTGCTGACAATGTAAATGTTTATTTGTTATATTTTACTTGGAGAGTAGCTATTGGGCTGACAGACTTCTGCAGACAGACAGACATTCCCTTTTAGGCTTCCTTAAACAAAAGCTTTTGGCTGTGTTGCAGCATGTTTAATTTGCCACCAATCAAGCCAGCCTAACAAACGTGGCTGTTGATGTAAAATATGTCAAGTAGCAGATATTTGTCATGGTACTTGTGTGGTTTCCCTCAGTTCTTATTTGTAGTCGGCTGACTTGGGATGGATCCCATCGATGGGGAAGATTGACTATGACCAAGATCTGATGATGGGTCTTACAGAGGTATTCAAACTGGGCTCTAAACTAATCCTGTGTCTGTGAAGGTGAGGGTTCAGTGAAATGGGCAAATGCAGCAGTGTCCTGGGGAGATACTCAGATCCTGGTGGACTCTGGTCTAGCTTCAGTGGGACTTGAGGAAATGAGGAGCTGTGGGAAGAATTTGGACTGTAGCATAGGCATAATCTTTGTGATTAGGAGGGAAAAGGAGCCTTTGCTCTAAAACAAGCCCACAGCTCAGGCTCAAGGGTTCCCTCCATCAAGCAACCCCACTGAGGTGAGAGTCTGGGCCTCCTGTGCAGTTTCCCCTTCCCTGCTCAGATGAAGCCACCTTGACACGTTTGCTGTTTTACACCAAGCACTCAGCTTCTGGTCCCCACTGCTGAGCTGCTGCTTCTCTGTGAGATGCCTTTCAAAAGACTGTTGAACGAGCTATAAACATCTGCCACTTCCTCACTTAATGGAACCATCAAAGTGTTCTCATGCTGTAGTGGGTGATCATCTATGATCTCTTCCACATTCTGCCTCGACTCTCACTTCTTACACAGAACTGAAATTCAATAGTGAGGAATTCAGTGCAGGAGGTGTGACTTGACTTGCTGCTCTGCCCTTCTAGACTTCAGGCTGTTCAGCAGTTGAAATATTTCCTAGAGACATTTTTGGAAGCTGTACATAAGGGTGCATAAATTATCATTTGCTGATTAAAAGTGTTAAGTTAGCTTAGGAGGGAACTGTCGTTTTGTGCTGTCTACAGTGCATGTAAAGGAGAAAGCAGTTGCTATAGAAACTAGCTCATCACATACCACGAACTCTGATTCTGAGATGGAGTTCTTTTCAGCAAAATGGACTTTCTATAATACAAAAATGAATATATATGGCAGTTATTATTACATTGTAATCAACATTTGCTATTCTTGTTTCTTTTAATTTTAATTATTGGCAGCTGAAAAGGTGAAGTACATCCATCATTTCACATGTGTGGGGGCAGGGTGTGTCTTACATGGCAGTAATTTTATTTTACACCAATACTCCTTGTCTAGGAAGAAGTGATGATTTCCTGCATGTATCTTAATAAATATAGAATAATTCCTCCGGGGAAAAAATGACATCTGTCTTGCTCATCAGCAGGATCTTTATGTCTGTTTTTAACAGGTACAGTAGGTGTGGCTTTGTGTGTGTTGGTTACAGTGAATGATTAGCACTAAGAGACACCAAGCTACACGTGGTGTGAAATAATTTTTAACATTAAAGCTATATAAAGGAATAGGGGAGTCATAAATGATCAGCATCAGTAAACACAAACCAGGGGATAGTAACTGCAGCATTTGAGATGGTGGAGTGTAGTTTCTAAGCAGGGAGGCAAAAATACTGAGTTACTCTGCAGAAATGGTCAACTTACAATATAAGCTCTTGATTTTAAAACAAAAGGAGCATGTTCTTCCTATATGAAGTTCAGGGTATGGTAAAGCCACACTCTGAAGTTGCTTATTGATATTACTTCCAAGTATAAGCATCTCAATCTTCTCTTTTGAATGTAGTTTTTGTCTTGTTAAATTGATCCAAATTGTCTAAACTTGCTTGGTGAATGTCTGTGGTACAGAGGAGGAGATGCTGACTCACAACATTATTGATACAGTTTTCTTTTTTTAGTTCTTTTGAAAATTGCTTTTAGTGCTAGAAGTTGCTTGAGAGAGTTGCTGGGTAGAAGGAAGTTGACTTCTCAGTCCATAGAACAAGTATGGCAGCTTGGAAAGCAGCAGTGATGCCAACTTCAAACACTCTGCTGTGTGGCTGGAGGCACATCCTCTCCTGGGAGATCAGGATTCATACTGAAGATTTTTCACTGTGTCCTGGAATAGTTTGATTGGAAGGACCTCTGGAGGTCATCGTGTCCAACCTCCTGCTCGAAGAAGGTCTAACTTCAAAATTACATCATGTTGCTCAGGGCCAAGTCCAACTGAGTTTTGAAAATCTGCTCTGATGGAGATTTCACAACCTCCCCGGGCAACCTACTCCAGTGCTCTACTAATCCATTGCGAAATTGCTTTTCCTTTATATCCAGTTGGAATATCTATTGTTACAATTTGGATCCGTAGTTTCTCGTCCTTTCACTGCCACCTTCAAGAAGAGTCTGCCTCTGTCTTCTCTGTAGTTCTTTACACTCAGCTGAAGACAGCAATCAGATTTCTCTTTAGACTTTTGTTCTCCAGACTGAATAGACCTCCTTTGGCAAACCTTCAGAAGGTCCTAGTGGCCCATTCCTCCAGCTTATGGAGTCTGAGGTCCATGTGAATGGCAGCACAACATTCTGAGCACTTCACCCCAGGAGATGCCATCCACAGTATTGCATTTGATAAATGCTGTCCTATCATCCCCATGACTGGGGGAGATGTTAAAACCTCTATTTTGATAAATGCCACCTGTAGCTGGTTGCCTGTGAGCAGCCTCCAGTGAGTTCTCCACTCATGTTGTAGTACATCCATCTGGTCTATGCCTCTTCCATTTGACACTGTAAAAGTTTGTACCCAGAGCCTTGCTAAAGTCAAGATAAAGACATTGCCTATTCTCCCCTTTCCACAGTCAGTCTTTTCACTTTAGAAGACAATAATTTTGGCTGAGCATCATCTGCCTTTGGTCTATCCAGACTGGCTGTTCCCAGTGACCCTTTTATTCCTCATATGCCTGGAAATTAATTTCCTGGAGGTTTACTCCATAATTTTTCCAGAGGTGGAGTTCAGGATATCCTGTCTGTGGTGCTCTGTAGCACTTACTGAGGTGCTATGTATGGCAAATTAAGCAGTTAATTTTTTTTATTTTATTTTTTCAGAGTGTGCTTTTTCTCTTGTCCCTTTTCTGGAGAAAGATTATCCAAAGTCAATTTAGTCTCTTCCTTAGGTCAGCAGATGTTAATTCCATTCACTCACTGCCACCGTAAATCAAGTTTTGAACAGTAGTCTAGCTGTTAAATGATTTATCTGATAGGAGAGAGTTTATGATCCCATTCAGTTCCTCAATTCAAAGGTATTATAAATACCAAATGAAAGAATGAAACATGAGATGAGAAATTATGACAATGTGTAGTTTGGAATGTTAACACCACTTGTTTTGGCAGCGTTGCTGGTCTTAAAACAATAAGATCCATATGGATGCTAATTTTCCCAATTTTGAGTAATAAATGCAACCTCTTTATGGTTTAAGTAATGATATTACTCAATACCACTGCAGGGTCCAGTAGACAGTTTCATGATGAGGTAATAAATAGCAATTTTGGAGAGCTGATTATTTGTAGTTTTCTTTTATGTGGTTTATGATGGGGGAAGAAGAAATCACAAAGGCAGTGAAAAGCCTTGCCCTCTCCTGTAGCTGACATACTTTGGCTGAAGATATGTCAGCTGAGAAATATGAGACTATCCATAAAGCTCTGCACGCTCCCACATTAAAGTCTTATAGAGAAACCTTCAAGTGGAAAACTAGTAACAAATTGCAGCTGAGCTGCTTGTGGCACACTGCACTGTCCTGGGTGCCCTACCACCCGTCTGCTTTCTCCTCCGTACATTGCTTGAGCCAGGAAGAAAAGCAGAAGACCTCGCTGCTTTTCCTCTGTCTCACAGACAGGAGCTGTGAGGGTGGGAAATAAACCCTCAACTCCATCTGATGATGGCAGTGGCTGAGTACTTTACAGTTGACCATCTCTGCAGCTGTTTGTCCACTGGCCCGACCCCAGGGTCTGTAGCAACTCCTCGAAGTCTGCATTTCTGCCTCAGATGTTAGGAATTTGCAAACCCATCAGCTGGAGGGGGAGCCAAGTGTTCTGCACTGTTTCAGCACCACTCTTCATGCTGCTGCCATGCTTGGTGTGTGCTCCCTCTCCTCACTTCAACTCCAGGAGGCAGTTTCAGAATCACCCTTTCCAAGATGCTCGACCTCCTGTTCTACCAAAGCACCAACTCTTGGCTCTGTGTGCCATGTGAGGCGTAGGCAGGGGTTTGTGTCCTGCCAGTTCTCAGCAGTGAGTTACAAATTGTGTAACTAACTGGGCTCCACAGGCCACACAAACCAAAGAAATGGGGCAACTCGACACAATGTGAGGACTCATGGCTGGTGGAACCTGTTGGTCACTGGTCACCTGTTCTGGCCAGCCCTGCTGGGACCCACCTCCTGCAGAAAATCAGCCAGGGAGACATCAGGGCCCATGCAGGCTTTTGTATTGCTCCACATTTCCCATCCTGATTCGTTATTTCCATGTCATTTCTGCTGCCACTTCGTATGTGTGTGTTCCCTTGCCCTGATAAGAGCTGGGTCTGCATTTGGGGAAATCCCAGCTAGAGAAATCATCACATGTCCTCAGCTACAGGCTTTGGACGTGTGTAGCCTTGCATGTTCAAGCTTACAGAACTGTACGTGCCTTTTTCTTTTTGCAATCTGTCTTTTTTCTTCTTTTTTTTAAAGAAATAAATTAGAAAAGACATAATTTTTAAAACCCAGTCAATATTTTCAGTATGAAGTCAGGCAGCAGAGCTGTTCTTTGGTCCAGTCACCTTTGAAGAAATGATTGTCATCTTACCTTAACAGGTACCACTTCTTCACTCGAGAGAGGCATGGGCTCTGACAGTGATTTAAGGTCTTCAGTGTTGATTTCATGTGAAAACCTCTTTTTTCACAGTATGACTTTAAAGTAGACTTTTTTCCCCCAATTACTCTACATGTTGGCAGCAAATTAGCTTTGAGGGAATATCGTGCACATCATAGTTCTCTGTTGATGTACTTGGAGAGTCACTTTTGGATCTTTTAGCTCCATCAGGCCAATGACTGACGTTGCTCGTGTCTTCTGCTTCTGTGGATTTGAAAGACTTTCTTTTGACAGGGAAGGTGATGTGTTAAAAAAAAAAAGAAGGGAAACCAAAGTACAAGAAATGATTGGCAAAGTGGTGATATCATCAAATGTTCAAAGACTTTGCAAATTGAAGCTTATTAGGCTGACATTTTGTCTTCTATTCAGCACTAATTGGAATCATGCCTGGATGCATGATGTGGAAGTTACTTAATACCTGAGTGTTTATCATGACAAAATGACAGAAATCGATGTCAAGGATGCTGTAGATTTTTGTGTAATGGAGAAAACAATATATTTCAAAGTGCAATTACATATCTCATAGTAATTTCTATTCATATATCTATGAAAGTCCTCCTGAAATATTGCAAATAAGAAAACTTTCCTTTTAGCCCCTTTGGCCTGATTGTCAATACTCCATTTTCAGGTTTAAAAATTGTTCTTTAGAGTTCATAAAAACAACACTGATGTAATTAAAAGAAAAAAGAAAAAAAGACAAAAAAAAAACCCTGACATGCTGTTTTTACTTGAAACAGATCTGAAAATCCCACGAAGGGTGAACTTTGTCTTTCACACGGGTGATACAGTTCTTCTAAAGTTGTCTCTGACAGCTTGAATTCTTTTGTAGTCTGTGCTTTCTGCTGTATTGGCATCTGTAAAATGAATTCAGCAAAGAGAAACGGGGAGGAAAGTGATTTTTGGAGAGGCAGCCACTGCAACCCCACTGGAATATTGGAAAATAGCTGCATGTTCTCCTGCTGTAGTTGGTAACTTTAGGGATTTCTGAGTTTGAGGTGCCTGCCACTTTGAGGAGACACGTGTGCTGCCTAGCATAGCAGACCAGAGTGCTGGTCTGCATCTTCATCCTGGACCTTAGGAAGTTGAAGTCAGATCACTTAAACCTCTAGTATAATATAAAATGCATATTTATTCAATAGTCCCTGGAAACAAGTAGCTGATAGTTGAAATCATTACCTGACTTACTATTGCTAATGAAGCAGGGATTAATCATTGCAAAGTAATATTTATTTATTATAAAAAAAATAAAAATGGCATCACACAGGAAAAAAAAACAAATGGAAATTAATATTGTCTGAATGCTTAGAGGAATTACTGGTCACTGTGTCTGATAGAGCTGCTGTGTGTCACTAAACTCAGCAATCCTGTAGCTAATAAGATGTTGAGCAGTAGTTTAGGGGCTGATGGTAATTACTTTATTGCTGGAGTCCTCTCAGGGGTCTGAGTCCATCTTGTGTTAGTGCAAATACACCATAACAGACCATTCCTGTCCCAGCAAGCTCGTAGCATAACGTGCTTCTAGGATATTGGAGTTGGGTGCAGCAAGCAGAAGGTTGAGGACCTGTGATAACCAATGAGGTTTATCAGTAGGCTGACATGGTTGGGGCAGGAAAGCAGAAGACACAGCATGTGAGCTGCTTCCCCCAAGTAGCTCTCCTACCAACACTAAAAATGCCCTTCCCAGATTTGTCTGTAGTGTTAAGAGCCATCTGAGGTGTGTTGGATACTTGCCATGTCTCTACTTGCTGCTGTTATCACAGGTTTCTTCTGTGACTCAACAGAGAAGGGAAAGTGTTTGACTTTAG
Source organism: Chloroceryle aenea (assembly GCA_013399075.1). Taxonomy (NCBI): domain Eukaryota; kingdom Metazoa; phylum Chordata; class Aves; order Coraciiformes; family Cerylidae; genus Chloroceryle; species Chloroceryle aenea. The sequence goes on from VWZY01000793.1 coordinate 131,715, forward strand.
GTGGGAGATGAGCACGTGAAGAACATTTTGTTTGTTGAAAGCAGAGGAACCCTTATAATGATTTCCATGCTTCTTATAAATGCTTCAACCTACTCAAGCTACACTTAATAACACCTCACTGCAAGCCTTCTAAAACTGAGTCATGTTGACCTCCTCACAGGAAAGCAAATCTAAAGAATAATTTGTTATTATAACTTTTGATCTGCTGGATACTGTTGGGGAGTGGAGGAGGAGAGAGTGGAACAGGACCCAAGCTGTCAAGATACCATTGGTAATAGTAGAGAGAAAATAGCAGTTTTCCCAGCTACAGCCAGCTGGAGGTGTGTTAGGGAGTGTGTTTGTGGGTATATGAGTATCTGCACGGATAAATTATTGCCCTCTAATGGAAAGAATCTGAATGGCTCAGCTTTGCCTGCTTCTACAGGTTTCTGTAGCAAAACATTATTTTGGTTTGTAAAATGATTTCCCATTTGAGAAGCATCTTGTAATTTTTATTCATCCATCTAACAGACATCTTGTGTGTAGCGTTCCTTTGGTTTGTAAAATGAATTTGAAATTCAGCAGAAAGTCCCCCAGCTTAGAGAAGTGCCTTTTCTTCTCTGAAGTTTTATTATAACTAAATGGTAGCTGCTTAAAATATGCCATTTTCTTTTCCTATTTTTACCATAGTGCTCAAATAATTACTGCATAAGAATAGAAAGTACCAGCTCTCTGCCCAATGACACCATCAATGGCCTTTGTAGAGAAGTAGATGAGTAGAGCTCACTCCCCTTGCTTCATCCCACCCACAAAACCCCTGCTGAGAGCCCCACATAACCAGGACCTGCCAAGCTCCTGAGATGCGTGTGGCAGAGGGGGGTGAGCTCTTCATCTCCTTGCTGCAGGGGACACCTGGGCTGTCACAGATGGTCCCTGGGGCTGCTCCCACCCCATCCTACTAAGCAGCTTCCTGGCTGCTTGTGCATATAGTTTGTTTTCTAGGAAAAGAGGCAAAAGTGTGTAATGTAGCATTTGTAGATGGAAAGTACAAATCTTCATGAGATTCCTGATAACGTATTCTAGCGACGCACGGTAGATTAGATTTTGCTTTGCTTCTTCAATAAAACTGTCTTTGAAGGTAACTTTAGAATAACCTTAGAGGGAAGGCTGCAGGTTAATTGAAAATTGGATTTACAATTGTTTGTACTGAAGGTAGTCCAATTCTACCTGTTCTTTATAGTCCTAACGTAGTCGTATTTTTTCCTAGCAGGACTCTTGTTTTTATTCAATAAATACCTTTGGGAGAATTACATTTCAGAATTACATTTCTTCTCTCTGGAGCCATAGACACTTCCTTTACAAAGTTTCCAGCACTTGCTTTTGATAGCTACACAGCATTTGGAACACAAGACAGACCCTCCCTGGCTATCTTCATCTCCAGTGTGGATGCACATGGTTTCAGAGTAGTGGTGAGCATCCAGCAGTTACCTTCTCCCCTCGAGGTGGCTCGTGATGGTGGTGGTAAGCAGCAGGGTTATCACAAGAGGTTCCTGCAGATGAATTGCAGCAAGCCAAATATTCATACTCTATGAAATCATGGAAATGTTCTGGGGAGACCAGCGACTGATTTCCCAAAGCTTTGCTAAGGTACCTCCAGTCTCTCTCTGTGTTCAGTTTTAGCTGAGTCCATCACATTTCTGTTGTGATCCAATTAACAAGCTGAATCTAGTTTGGAAGAGCAGAAGGAGCAGTATAATAATGCACTGCCTTCATAACGACTGTGTTTTCATATGAATGACTTCTTGAAGGTGTGATACAACAGCAGGCACTCAGCCCTGGCTTTTCCTGTCCCTCTCTAGGGCTCTACCTGCTCAGCTTGGCAGGCACGCTCACAGAACACTTGGAGTGATCTCAGAGCTCGCTGCTGAGAGGAAAAGAAATTGTCCCTGGGTTTTGGGCTACTATATTTTCCATTTGTGGTGAAAATAGAAAAAAAATTGCATATGTTAATGGAGAGATGGGTGATTGCAGGAGCATCTTCTCAACTGGTGTAGGGACCTTATCTGCATTGATAAACAGTGGTGTTTTTCTTCAGAACATGATGTTTCCTAGCAATGTTGGGGTTTTTTTTCCCTGTGAAAAGTTATTTTCCATTTACAATACATTGGCAGCCATTATTTGTATTGTTTAGGATCAACGGGGGAATTTCTCTGAATGTTCTTTTGATTTGATGACTTTGTTCATCAGTGAATTCTGAAAGCTCTGATTGTTTAGGGCAAGGAGAAGGGTACAATACATTCCTGGGTCACCAGCTCCCTTAATGCACGTGCGTTGTGATGGCAGTAGGAATAGCACCATTAAAGAACAAAAGGTAGCAACACATAGTAGCTCTGTATCTGGCCAATCCCCTCAAACTACCATAAATATTTGAGCAAGCTGAATAGTTTTGGACTCTGTAGTAAAGCTTTCCTGTTCTTATCTGGCACCGAAGGAATGTGGAATAAAGTATTCATTTAACAAAGTATAAAAATATGTATGCTATGCAGTTATAATCATGTGTCATTAATCAGAAAATACTGCAGAAACTCTGACAAATTAAAAACACAAGGATGTGTCTGCAAGGGCTTTTTCAGTCATTAAAAAGCTGCTTCACCTCTCAGGCAAACTATTTAATGGCAACTTCTTGCTCAGTGTACTGACATCTTCAAAGGCTCTGACATCTGTCGGCCTTTGAACTACCATTAAAAAATATTATCCCATTTCCATTCTTTTATGCCCATTTTTTTAATTATAGCCCTTCTTTCAAGTTAGGAACATGGTTGGTTTAAATGATGCTGTCCTTTCGTTTTCAGCCACCCAGCTGCGGTTTGAATAAATTGATGTAGAATCAAAGGCGGGACTTTAAAGGGAAAAGGTTTGATGGACTTGGACTCCGAACCAGATGAGGTTTTATGATGAAAAGGGTTTAATCCCAGCACAGGCATCGCTTCTATCAGTCGAGCAGTACAAAGTGATTCATATATATAGGTTCATGAGAAATGATCTATTTTTTTTTTCCCTATTTTTTTTTTTTTTAAACAGCACAGATCTCTTCAGGACTTGCAAATGTGGCATTAGCTAATATTCAGAGAGCTGATTTCCTTTCATCCACCAGAAGCTTATGATTATAGTACAGTTCTCGAATTGGAAATGAGAGCTGCAACACAGATTTAAAGCTATGCTGTCTGATTTGTATTCAATATACATGTCACTGCGGGACAAGCGAGTCTAGGCCAAGCTCGTTCAATAAAGGGAAAAACAGTTTCAGCATCTGAAATTTGGGGGGTAGGGAGGGGGAGAGGTACCAATTAATTCTTAGCCGCTCTACCTGCGTATTGTGTTGGATACTTAGCAGATTAGCATCGTTTCTAAAGCTATGCAAACAAACCCTTGTGATAGCATTTCTCTGGCATCTTTTGCATCAGAGGCTGTGAGAAAATCCATTAATCAGCACGGCATTAATCAGTAATGGCTTCTAATGGAGTCATTTATATGGAAGGCAATGTTTGCTTTGCTGCACGTGAGTTTCAAGGCAGTTTAGCAGAGACAGTCTTGCTGTTTCTTAATAGCAATAACCTTTGTTAAGGTGGTAATTAGGCGTGGGTATGGAGAACACTGAAATCTCGGTCTCAACAAATGCATCAGATGCCATTTGTCAAGAATACCACCTCCTGGTATTCCTGAAATAATAGCTCCCTCATCTTTGCTCTTCGCCTTAGTAGAAATGCAGTACACAGTCAGCATTTCAGTCTTCTGCACAAGTTTGTGCCCTTGAAAACAGCGATGCTTTCCAGAAAAGTAAAAGCAATGGATTTCAAAAGCCTGCAAATGATGTCCTCTGAAAAGACTGTGCCTCATTGTTGCACAGAAAGGAGACCGCTCCTTTTGGTGCTCTGCCTCCAACCAACAGTTTCTCCTTCAAGCTCTTCCCACAACTGTTGTTCCCTGCCAGACTATTCAGTTTAGGAGTAATGCATTGTTCCTGCTCTTAATGCAATTTTGAGGTGGTTGGTTGGTGGTTGTTTTTGCAGGGGTGGGTAGTAAATATAAACCTAGACCTGTATAAATCAATCTATTTGATGGGCTATTTTATTTTACTGGTATTTCACAGAATTTATGTCTTTATGTATTTAGATTTTGCATTTAAACTACATATTAATATTTATTCCAAGTACAGTAGATTCAAAACAGTTGCATAAATAAATCTGAAGAAATTCCTGCCCCAGGATGCAGTGGGCTGTTTGTCATTCAGAAAACACCGTGGCATCCACTGAATTCAAGGACAAACTGAGAAGGATGAAAAGGATAGAGATCAATGTAAAGGTGCCAGAGGAAGATACTGAGCCAAAAATACTCTCAATTCCAAGAAAAGAAATGTTATGCACACAATTCTCATTTATTTTGTACAGATCATCCTGTGATTGATCGTGTGATCTTTCTGAACTGGCAGCTGTGGAGCGTGATGCTTCCAAAAGGTCTCTGAACTCAGAGGATCTGCTGTCGAGATGATGGGAACAGTGCAACCAGCACTTGAGGATAAAGGTGCAGAGAGGAGGACTAGAAATGGTGTCAGCTGTGTGTGTCTGCACCAAGTGCAGAGCAGGTACCATCCGCTGATGCCTTTGACACCAACCTAATGCCTGGGCTGGAGTAAAGATTTCCTTCTCTAGGATTTTCATCCTCAGATGGAGGTGACAAATTAATCTGTTTGATGTAAGGATTGACACTAAAGATAGGCAACTAGAATATGCTTCTTCCAATTAGGTGTTGATATCAAAAAGGAGAAAGCCAAAAGCTGCACATGTGAGTGTAGTTCTGCATCTTACCTGTGTGAGCAGCTACTGTACAAAGAAGAATTTACCCCAACTCATCAATTAACAGCAATACTGCAATTATTGTTACAGCCTTGCAGCAATGAGGGGGTTTTGAAAGTGAGAGGTTTAGACTTTAAAGAAAGAATCAGCTTCTAAGTGACATAGTTTTTCCTTTCTGAAGCTACTGGATTTCAGGATTTCTGCCCACACATATTGCCATTCATGACACCAAGAATGAGGACTTCATGCTTGGTTGAAGACTGTCATCTTCAATATAGCAGCATGACATCAGTAATGAGAGAGTTTCCTGGTGTATTAGGTTCTTTAGTAGAGCAGAATGGTACAGACAGGCTAGTGCATTGAAGTCATCTTTAGTCATCAGCCCAGAGAATAAAAGAGTTATGTTCCTTAGTTGGCTTCCTGTGATTATGCTGGAGTTGTGAAAAACTTCTCTTTTTCACCTTGATTAATAGGCAGGGCAGAGCTTGGACAGTGGCATGAACTTTGAGTCTTCCTCAAGTCCCTCAACTGCCTCTTGAGGAGCTGGTGGTGGCAGATGACCTGAAACAGGAGTTGGTGTCCAAAGTTTCCATTTCTACAAGTACTCATTTCAGAAGCTGAAGATGATACCCGATGGGGGAACAGCTTTTTACTTAGGCTTTGTATCTCCAGCTGGGCTTAAGTTTGTCCCATCAAGTTTTGCAACGGATTCCTTTTCCATTGCAGTCATATATTCAAAGGACAGATGTGTTTCAGGCAGTAATTTGCACTCTGAGACAAGTGTGCAGTGGGGTTTTGGGCAGGGTGGGGTTGGTTTGGCTTTTGTGCTTGGAGTTAAGTCCTCTCTTTAGTTGACAGGGCAAAGACATTTCACAGACAATACAGCCTGTCCCTCTTCTGGGGACAAATTAGGAATTATAATACGTTTAATTTTGCTGCCTCATAGAGATGAATGTCTGTAGTAATCCTTAAATCTGTAATACATCGTGTCTGCATTTAAATCAGAATTGCATGTTGTTCAGGAAATGCTAATGCTTTTAAATTTAATTCGTGGAAAATCTAAATGCAAATGTTTTTCAAAAGCTTTGATTTAGGGGATGCTGGACACAGAAATGATGAGGAGTACTTCCCAACCCACTGCAGAGCTCCTCAGCCTCCATTTCTGTATTCCATTGCAGGAAAGTCTTATCCTGCCTTAAATATCAGTAGCTTTTCTTCACTTTCAGAGCAAGCTTTGCTCTAATGTTATTTCAGAACTGAAAATAACATTCATCCAAAAGGAATATTTTCCTTTCACGTCCTGAAATATGGAAAATAAAGCTTTGTAATTTTTACATTAAGAAAAATGGGGTGGACTAACCACCTACGTTTGGTGTCCTTTTCAGCAGTCATTGGTGAGGGCTGGATTGGTATCATTTCTATAATTCAGCAAAGCTGGTATTTTATTTATCTTCTGCTCCCACGAGTCATTTTAGGGGATCACTGCATTAAGCAGGTGTTTATGGCAGACAGATTTTTTTCATCTTTATCATTTTTAAGTTACATTAATGCAGTTACGTGGATTGTTCGGTGCCCAGTTGAGTTAAAGTTGTTAGAAGGACTGAAGGGAATGAGTCCTCCACCCAGTCCTTTCCAGGTAGGACTTGTAGGAGTCTTAGTCAATCATTTTGTTTGCACAAAGGAAAATACAAATGTAAACATTTCTTTCATCAGATAGAAAGAGAGGAGATAGATATTAAAGAGAGGAGAAAGAAGGCTGGATGCTTTAATGCTTGGCTCACTAATCTAACTCAAAGCAAATACAGTAAATCAGGCAATAAGAAACTGTTCTGGATCTCTCTTCCTGACAAGAGGGCCAAGTCTTTTCCAGGTCTTAAAGCTGTTAAATGGACCATTTATTTACATTTATCTCAATTTCAACTGGGGAAGCAATCCTTTCACTCGGCAGTGCACTGTAGTGTTTAGTTACACATGCAGGCTCGAGGTTCTTCCATTAGACTAAAAATCATTTTATTAGGAAGGCACTGACAATGACCAACCTATATGAAGTTCTGCTTTCTAGCTGCTGTTAACTAAATTAGAATCAAGTGTGCTTATGTAAATGAAGAAATCAAAATAAGCTTTGTTAATTTTAAGCTCTTTGAGGAGCTGTTCAAATGGATGTCTGATTTTCTTTCTTTCTCTACCCTTCCCCCCTCCTTTTTTTTTTTTAATTTTAAAGCCAAATAGTTTGTAGCTTAAGTGCCATTTACATTAACTGAGATTTAGGCATCTAACTGGCTTCTTCAAAAGTCCAGCTCTATTTCAGTGCACTCCTTTTGGATAAAAGAGATCAAAATTTGTCTTTTGCTTAACACCATGTCACAGCAGATGTTGAGAATTTGCTACCCCTTTCTTGCTTGTAATCCCAGATGTAGAAACAAGGACAGTGCTGATATTTCCAGTGTAACTTTTCCTGTTGGCATTTTGATAGCTGTCTTGCATATTTCTTTTCAGCCCTCACCCATGCGAGGCAAAGCGAGTGAGCAGTTTGGGGTTTAGATTACCTGTGGAAATGTTGCCTGAGCAAGTTTCTCCATAGGAATGATGTGCACAGACTCTTGTCATTAATGTCATTGAAAATGGAGCTAAGCAGAAGGTAACTTCTCTTTATTGTTCTTCCCAAGTCAAGGCTTCCATCGTGTCTCAGCAAAATGCTTAAGCTCTAGTGCAAGAGTAGACAAGATACAGCAAGTGCATTGATAAGAAATACAATCCAGACCTAAAGGGTGCTGGACTTTTTTGGGGACTAGTTTAAGTGCAGGAGCTGGGACAGGAGGGGAGATTTGGGTATGAAGAAGAGTGATGTTCAGCCTCCAGCAGCACTGTGCAGGTAGCGTGGTGTTAAACCTGCCCCCACCCCTGTCTAACTCCCTAGTAGATGCAACATAAGCAAGGTTAGTAGGAATATACTTTTATTAGATTCAGAAACGTTAGAGCCATTTGGCAAGAGCATGCACAATGCTGAGACCTTCCCAGTCCAGAATTTTACAAAGGAGGTTTGACTTTTAAAAGCAGCTTAATGCTATTAAAATTAATGGAATAAATATGTAAGTTAGCAGCTCGACACCTCACTTTACACGTCCTAGTGGATATTTTCAGAAGAGATATCAGAGGGGCAGTGGCAAAGGTGAGAAAAGCTGGGATTGTGTTGAGATGGAGTTGATATACCTTTGCCTAAGCCCCTGTAATAGGGGGATTCAGATTTGACACTGCTGAACAGCAAACATTTTCCTGTTAGCTCTGTGCTTGCCATCTGCACTACTTCTACAGAAAGTTTTTTGATGCTGGCATTCATCTGTTTGAATGTAGAGAACTGCCACACTTTGTGTGCTGTGCAGGTTGAGGAGCACGACTTTGCTTTGTGTAACTGTTCTCCTCCAAGAAAATAGCTAACCTTGGTATTATACAGTCTGATTTGCAAACTCTGAACATTTGATTAATGAATGTAGCAGTAATTTCACCCCCTTGCTGCAGTGTAGTCATACACAGGCTGAAGATTCTAGTTATGGCCAGAATTTCTTTCCCTCAAGACCAGGGGAAACTGAAATATGTACAAAATACTACATAAGCACACAATAAAAGGCATCTCTTCGAGTACTGAAGTTTTAGCTTTGCTGATATTTTAGTGTTTCCAGGAAGTGCCAGGCTACTGATCAGGACTCCTTGTAATCCTGGTGGTGCTGGCAGAGCTCCTGTGCTTCTGGGATTGCCCCTGGAAGAGCTTGGACAGCCCCAGAGGATTGGATCAGCGCTCACAGGAGGGACCAACCTGTTGGTCATTGAACTGTTGTTCATTTTCACTTCGTTTCACACCATTTAATTTATCAGCTCCCTTAATTACCATATTTATGGGCCTATGTGTTCTTACCCAAAAGGCATTTAAACTTGACAGTGTAATAGGTTGTGCTGTGAGAGCTAAATAGCTGTTTATTACTTATCCCTGTTCATTTATGCTCTGCCACATCATTACCCATGTGATAATGTGCCTTGACATTTGCAGTAGTTTTCTTTGCAAATCAAATCTGTCTTTTCAAGGATTCCCACTCTTGAGAAATCATTGGTTTTACCAGTCCTAAGAAAAAATCAGATAACAAATTCTTAACGTGCTGTAATTGCTGTGGTATAGAAAATATAGTTGGTTAAAATGGACATAATTGAGTTAATTACAATGCTCTATTTAGAAGCTGACATTAAAAACCTGAGTTGCTAAATTTTAATGACTCTTTCTAATTCAAAATTATTCTAAAGTATCAGTTTAGATTTGATATCTCTTTAAGGCTTAGATTGTAGCTTAAACAAAAAGATTCCTCTTTTAGCACTGCTGCTTGCCCTTTGTATCCTTGTGGTGTTAGGAAGGAGCCACAAATATAGCTCCCAGCTGGCTGAACTGGCCAGCTGAAATTCATCTGGCATGGAGAAAAGCAGGTATACTGGGACCAGTGAGTCTGACTCAGTAGGATGCTTTGCAGACAAAAAGATCAGAGAGCCTTTAGGACTGTGCCTGGCCCTTGGCTGTCCCTTTTATCTCTTAAGGGTAAAAATCATGGGGATAGTTCCCTAAACCCAGGATGAGATCAAGTATGAGACCGATTGTTGTGACTTGCTGAAACTACAGTAGTAAGACTCATTAATATAAACAAATTTTGTTTTAAACACAAATCAGCATTACACAACTTTGAAGTTCTTATGGCTATGCTTTCTTCTAAGCTTAGAGCTGCAAACAAATGATATTTGTTTACTTTTTCAGCATTCTTTTATGTTCGATGCATTGCTGCTTTTTCTGATGGTAGAGAAGCTTGTACTATCTGTTTCTCAGCACTTCATAAAGCTTTGGGTATTAATGAGGAACCTAGAGTAGCTCAGATTCCCACTTTCAACAGATAATCCCTTCTAAGGTATTTTGCAGTAAATTTGTCAGCTGCTGTGGGACTGGGATGGGATCCTTCATCCACCTCTTCTGGGACCTTCTGCTGATGGTGGTAAAAAGGGACTCATTGTCACCACTGAATCACTGGGTGTTTCTACTTTGTTCCTTATTTTCCTTTTAATTCTTCATCTTCAAAGTGAGATTTGTTTTTACTACAGACTTCCTTTCCCTGACTGAACTGATCTCCTTTCAAAAATAATCCACTACTCAATAACAAGTGTTATGTGGACCTCATCCATCTCTGTCACATCACGCCAGCCTAACAAGACATAGAGAAACAAATCTCCCTTTCAGAAGGGTTCAGCTGATGGTTTCACATCTTGCACTGTTCGAATGCATGTGCTGATTTTAATGTTTTTCCAGTTTGAGGAAATACTGAGGAGGTCTTGGCACGCAGGGGCAGAAGCTGCCTATCGGTGGTTCAAGTGCAGCTGTTTCTTACAAGCTGATGTTTTAGGTTATCATCCTAGGAAGGATCATTGCTGTCATCTAACCTAACAGTTCATGTCTGAGCTAAGTCCATGGAACTGCTGAAAGGTTTTTGGGGGGCTTTTGTTGTTGTTCTGGGTTTAAATGCAGCAATGCCTACGAAGTCATCTCCAAATGAAGCCCAGTGCAGAAAACTTTTGCAACTCAGGTTGAAGAGTTGCCACGTTCCCCTTGAGAAGTGCAGTGGTCTCCAGAAGTGAGTACACTCAGCAATGAGGAGCCATGGAGAGTTTCTGCAGCTTCATCTGCTGGGAGATGTTAGTCATTTACTGTAAAAACTGCTGAACCAACACCTAAATGACTTGAGATCTGAGCCTCAGGGAGTAGGTTCAGAGCAGATTTGACCTTAACTCTGCCTTGCCTTGTTTTTGTGACTTTAAAATGCCCTTTATTTTATTTGAAGCTGAATATGGTGATGGGGTGGATGTGGTTTGGTGTGTAATATGTTGAGAGGGAGACAGTGGACTGCGTGTGTTCCATCACGGTGAGTATAAAAGATGTGGTCATGCTCCAGCTTCATCCTTAGAAACTGATCCAAGTGGATGCTTCATGGGTTTGAAGTAGGAGCTCCTGAAAAATGAAGGGAATATTTTTTTAATCTTTTTTTTTTAATTAGACTCTAGTCATTCAGCCCATTTCTCACCACAGTTGCATGTAGCTGTAGCAGACTTTCAGACATCGGCAGCAGATTTTAATTTAAACTTTTTGCCAACTTTATATTTTCTTATGCAATTTACTTTTTAAAATTAAGAGCACATGTTTTCCTTCCAAATAACATACAGTACATTTATTGGCTTTTTAAATAGGCCAAAGTGAGTGAGCAACCTTCTTTTTTTCTTTCAAGTCTATTTTTTCCCTACAGGCAAATTACTGTGGGCTTATGACCCACCCTTTTTATGACACTATTTCAGCACAGATATTCTTAGTTAGAATTCTGAGTTATTCCTTTGAAACAGAAATAGAAATCACCATCTCAGCTAGCAGTTTCCTCAGCTATGGGATTGTCATCTGTGCATACACATACGTGCAGCTAGGCCACATAGACTCATACTAAAGCTTTGCCCTGTCACACAGTTTACGTGTTTGTGTTTGTGTTCCATTTGGGATACTCTCTGCTAGTGGTTTTCTATTTATCTTCCTGTCTGTGGATTAATAGTCATTGTAGAAAATGCTTTCTTGTATGGCATGGCAATCCCGTGGTATTGCCACAGAGTTCTGCTGCCTTGGTGAAAATCTCTCTTGTTTCATTTACTCGTACCTCTACAACTGAAATAAAGCCTCTAATATTTTGATTGATAAAAGTGTGGCCCTATTCTATACTATGAAGTCTTCATTTCTTATGTTTAAGCTGTATGTTTAGCACAGGAGTAATTTGCTTTGGTGGAGAGTTTATTTCCACGTGTATTTCTCACAGCAGCTCTTGTACTCAAGTTACTGTTTGGTAGGTATGGTTCAGAAACATAGATCTGAGCAGCCAGAAAAATAATTTAAGAAACCAATACTGAGAAAGAAGATTCAATTTTACAAAGAAACCAAACGAGCATCGTGCCTTCAGATCTCGAGCATGAGAAGTGAGATTTTGTAATTGCATCTTAAGTTTTTCCAGAGGATTGTTAAGAGAGTTGCTGTTTAAGTTTTATATTTCATGGGTTTTTCCCAATTCTGTCATCTTGTTGTGTTTTGTTTTTTTTTTTTTCCTAGTAGTACTAATTTTCCTATGCTTAAGTCTAATAATAGTTTATTAAACCTGGCATGTGGAATAGTAGAATCTTAGTGATGGAGACTTTGGGATTCATTCCCTTTAGCAGTTTGAAGACATCCATGTCACACAAAGTTGTTTTATGCAGCAAGTTGTTCAGCTGTAAGCTGCTTCTGCTGGTGACTTTGTTTATGGGAAAAAATAATCTGGCTGTGAGAACTAGACTTATTTTAAAGTAACTGACAAGGACTGTGTCTGTGATCCCCAATATAAGCTTTTTCCAGTCAGTTTGGAGAGATTAGATGTCTCTTAACATCATCTTACCAGCAGTGAAGTTACTCCAAAAGGAGTCCTTTAATCATATTAGTTTCGCTGCCATCACCCCGTCTTCAGATTCTTTCTTCTTTCCTAATAGAACCAAATCTGCTTTTGCCATCTATTAGGTCCAACATTAATGCTCCTTTGCATGTTAATTACTGTTACTTTACCTAGAACATTCAGCCCCCTGTCTTCCAGCTCCCTAGTTTTCAATCCAAAGGCTTGGAGATGTTACTTTTTCCATGTGGCAATAGAAAACTATATTTTGCTAGTTGATTTTCTGATGGCTTTGTATAAGAATTACTGAATATAGAATGCAGTAAAGCAGAAGGACGTAGCAGTTGAGTCAGGAATTCACTCAATCTCCTCTATTTTGACTTGTAATATGATTTATGAATGAATTTTCCCTGTATGATAAGAAATTAGCCTTGGCTCCTTATCCTAAATAGTTTATCAAATATTTTAGGACTCTTCTGAGCAATGCAATATCTTCGTTTTACTTATGTGGAGCAGGGGTCGGGGGGGAAGTTTAAGGTAGTTTTTCTTCTTGTGTTAAAAAGAAAAAAAGAAAGAGGGGAAAAAAACCCCAGGCAAGTGGTAGTGGAGGGGGAGTAAGCTCCCCAAAAGAGCTCTCCCAGATTAAAAGATAATTGGTACTCACCCAGAAAGAACTGTTTAAAACCCCACATGCTACATGTGTCAGTTCAGAACTCTGACCGTATCGTGCTGCAGAAAGTGTAGCTCTTATCTTCACTGACAGAGCATTTCTTTGGTTAAGTGTAAGCCAGTCAGGCTATCACTTTTTTATCAGCTTGAGGTGAAATTATTTTCCGAATGAACGATAAAAGCCTATTGTGGGTTGTAATTCTCTATTAAAATGTACATTACTTTTTTAGTCTGTGTACACATTTATTAAAAAAATTAAACACGTGTAGAGGAAAAGATGAGGAAAGGAAGGAAAGGATCTAGTGCAGATTATACTATATGAAACATATGTTTGAGATATTGCTGATACAGCTGAAGTATGTGGCCTCTGTTATACTTCTGTATACAAATGATGTTCTCATTCCATCTCTACACATACCCAGAAAAAACTTTACCTTTGACATAGTAGGGAATAATGCCAGTGAGTAATTAAGAAAGCATGGAAGCAAAAGTCAGTCCTGTGATAAGTTTCTGAGGTGGGTAATATTATTTAATACAAGTTACAGCTGTGATAGTTGAGGAACACAAGGGAAGGTTTGAGTGGAGACAACATGTCTTTTATTACACCATATAGTTCAAATAGTTTGAAGAAAATAGGCAAATATTCAAGCCTCGATTTTTCTTTCTCAGATCGTAGTATTTATAACAATCTGTCTTGGGATATTAATGTACAAGGCAATATATGGGGTAGTCATTCATTTCCCAGCTCTGGTCAGAAATGAATGTTTCTTTTTCACAGATTTGTAGTAATGTGGTTCTCAGAGATGGCAAATAGCTGGTTTAGCTGAATACAGACAGTGTATTAAAAATGTCTGAAGAAGAAAAATAGTAGTTGGAGAGAGAAATCAGTTCAGAGCTCTAGAATGAGTAACTGGTGTTCCAGGGCAATGGGATCTTTATACTGTAATATTAATCAGATTTTGTTGTGGAACCTTTCATAAACTTGAGCTGAGTCACCTACATCTGTTCGCTAGAACATCAGTTTCTCATCTCATTATCATCACATTCTCTGTGAAACAATTCCAAGGAACTGCAAAGTTACTTGTGAAGCAGGGAGGGGAGAAAAGGGGGAAATACTGTGTGAGTTGTCTAGTGAAAATGCTCATTTTCAGAACTGTATTTATTAAAGAATACATACACATGCTTGCAACATCCTACATTCCAATCAGCTGTAAGGACACAGGTTTATGTGATGCTCATGTACTTTGTTTAAGAAGCTACAGAAGAAATGCAGTGAGAAAAGGAATCTAAATAAGAGCTGTATGCAAGTGTAAATCTAGAGTAGTCGAGGAGTGACAGAGCCTCACCACAGGTATCTTTCATTCCTTACCCTTTCAAGTTCCCCCGTTGCAGGCAGGCACTGAGCCCGCTCCCCGCTGTTCTCCCGCCGTCCAGAGTCCCCCCGCTTCTGATGCCACTGCTCTGTCACACAACAGAGTCTGCACCCGAGGACTGAAGGACAATCTGTGATCACAGAAAAGAGCGCTGTGGATTCTGAAGACTGTGTCTTGCTTTTTGAAGGTCGTGTGTCTTATCTCTGCTGTGTTTGCAGAATCTAAGGGTTCTCCACGTTGACCCGTGTCATCCTCCCTTGGCACGTTCTGGTTGCCTCACCTAAGGAGGACATTCTGTGATACATTCCTGACACACGTTAGCACCTTAGGATGAAATCCTGTCTCTAATCTGTAGCAGTGATTGATGAGTGATTGATGATACACTGATATCTCATTCAAAGGTGGCAGGGGGAAAAAAAAACCCAAACCAGAAGGCACAGACATTATACGTGGTGATTATATGCCATAAACTAAATTTCTTCACCTAGGGGGACATCCCCTCCAAGAAGGCAAATCTTGCTTCATCCACGCTTTGGACAAGGGGGAGCTGTGTTCATCTGCACGTATGAAGAGAAGGGGAAGAGCAATAAGAGAGGCCAAGAAAAGGGATAGAGAATCCTTCCAGTCTGCTTCCTACCCCAGCTAACAGCCTGTCTGAGAAAACCAAGTGGTTTTTGTTTTGTCGATGGCTTTGGGGTTGTTCTGTTTTGGTTTTTTTACTTTCTTTGTTCTTTATTTCAGGTTATCTGTGATATGGAGAACCAAATCCGCAAGCTGAAGGAAGAGCTTATTCAGGTAAACTCTCAGTGGACACAGCAGCTGCGGGAGCTGAAGCACCAGTGGGAAGAGGAGAAGCAGAAGGAAACTCGGGACCATGAGACAGCGCTGAAGAAGCTGAAAGTGGAGGCAGAGAAAATGACATTAGACCTGAAAAAGATGCACACGGCAGAAGCAGAGAAGGCCCTGGACAAGGTATGAGGTTTGCATAAGACTGCTTCTCGGGGCACGGCGAAAGGGAAGCGATCGCCCCAAAAGTCAGAGGAGCAAAATTGCACCGAGGAAAAACATTTCGGGGTCACTTGAGTTGAAAAAACAGCCGTGTGCTGTGGGTCTGACATTGGATGCCACAATCCCGGCACGAGGATGGAAAGTTTTGTGGTTCTGTAATGAAAAACTTCTCTCTGAAGGCGCAGCGATCGCGGCCGTGGCCGTTCTCGCCGCGAGCGCTGCCGGGGAGGCACCTTCCAGGCGTGGGGAGCGCGGCACGGGGGTAGCTGGTGGGACTTGAAAAATCTGACTGGTTTCAAAAGCAGAGTCAGCCCAGGACTAAGCTAATCGCTTTTCCTTTGCTGGAATAGATAGAGGAGAAAGGGTGGTTCTGTCTAATCAAGGTTTTTCTTTCTTAAGAAGAGGGAAAGTTCTTAAAGAGGAAAAAGTTCAGGGTAAAACCATGAGGAATTTGGGGCTTGTTGCTAACAATGGCCAGTCTGCTTTTACCTGTGTGCATCTGGTGAGCAAGGACCGTGCAAAAGGCTTGGAAATAGGAATTGATGTTTCAGATACATCAAGGTTTCAGTCCCCGTTCTGTTCAGCGGGGTCACTGCCTGCGCATCGCTGCTGGCTGAGCTTCCCCTCGTACCGGCGGCTCGACTTCAAGTGTTTCACCACATTAGGGATGATAAGAGCTCCAATGTGTGAGTTTTATTTCAAAAGCTAACCTAAAAAACTCCCACTACTTCCTATTTATGGTAGGCGCTGTGTATATGTAAGCAGAGAGTAGCTGAAGTATCTTTTACATGCCTTAATGTAATAAAACATACATTTTATTGCAAAGTGATGCACAGTGGCACACATTAACAATCTGCCCATAGTGTTTGAACAGCCTTTGTGAAAGTGACAGTTCATTTACCTGCGTCAGGTTCTTGGTCTGTAATTTTAAACAGCATTTGGAGGATTATGTTGGAAATCAGCCAGCCTGAAGCCATTAAAACGGCTGTGATCAACAATTCAGAATCTTTTCTGAATGTAAGGAAAGCTCCACTTGGCATAATTATTTAAAGCCAAGGTCACAGAAAGTATTTAAACCTTTGAAATTCATCATTAAAGGATTAATTTTAACTCAGGAAGACATTGTCATTTTTGCTTAAAAATGGAATTTGAATCTCAATTCTTTTCTTTCTTTGATCTTTTTTTACATGTGTAGTATAGCAAAAGAAAAGTTAACTTCTTTACATCCTCAAATTAAAGTTACAAATAATCCTTCATAGGGCAATGTCTTTAATAGTCTTGAATTGTCATTTCTGTCAGAAATACTACTTTTTTTAATTCGTTGGATTTTTTTTCTATTAAAAAAATATTGCTAATTTTAAGCTATAATAATTGCTATTAAATTATTTTTTTTTAATTATTATTTAACCTACTTCCCTATTTTTACCTCTAACCAGAAGAGCACATCTGGAGTAACAGATAGGAGAGGAGAAAACCAAGTATCTCTGTTCACAGATATGTGAACATACCTCACATTACTGTTCCAAATTGTGGAAAATGGTCACAGAGTCCAAAAGTCAAAGTGGTAAACTCCATTTAAAGCTCAAATGTTACAGTTTCAACTCTCTTAGTTCAAACCCTGATCCTATTTAAGTCCACAGAACTTTGATGAAGGAGATTTTTATCCAAGGGAAAAAAAAGAAGAAAAGCATCTTAATTGCAGCGTGAGTCTTGAAACTTTTTATTACAAGTTGTTTTCTTTTTTTTCCCTAGTAGATCTTGTTATCCTGAAACTTAGGACAATACAGGGGAAAAAAATGTCCTCTAAATTTACTTTTTTTCTGCCAATTCTGTAAAGATTGCTTAAAAATCCAAGGGGAAGCTGAATTTCACTGTTTAGGCTTGGAACATCTGACTTCAGATTTTCTGAAGGTCAGTCCATTCCCCAGTGATGGATCTCACTCCTCTGTGGTCTCTTTTGTGAGTAATGCTGATTGGTGTGGATTGCTTTGTGTAATTGTGGACTGTTCTTCACGTGAACATGAAGAAATACATAAGAAATGGCTAGCATTTAAGTGAAAAAAAAAGAAATGGAAGTAAAAGTGTAGGATACAGAATTCATATGGCATTGCCCTCCCCATATCTCTGCTGCAGCAGACATGGGAAGGAGGAGAGTTGGAGGCAGAGACAGAGGAACAGCTTTCAGTGCAAGACCACTGGACATTTAAATATTTGTTGTATTTTGTAGGCAGCTTTTCAATATTTAGGGACACGTAATTTAATTTAGTGAGGTCTTTAATCTTCTGTTGCTTACAAATCTCAACTTTAGAGACAGCACATTGTTTATTATCATGTTTTAGTTGATTCATTTTGGTACTGATTACAGGATACAATGCCAGAAAGTTGCTCAATAAACATGGTACAGTAATGTTTTTGAACCTGTGATTCTAAAAACACATATCTCTTGACAGTTATTGCATTTCCCAGTCAGGAATGGTAAGTGGGGAAATATTTATCAGGTTGCCAAATGACACTGTGTAACCTGTGCTATAGGAAAAATGCAGACAGTGTCTGTGGTGGAAATAATGATAATAAAGGGAAAAGTCCATCATTTTCCAGTGACCTTCCCTGTTGCAGGTATTCTGTTCAGCTAAACACTTTAAGTGTGCTATAGGTGAGCTAAATATACACACTATGAATGGTGTTGAACGTGGTGAGGACAAGTCAGGCACATCTGAGACTTCTCTGTGCCAAGTGCTGCCCCTTGAGCTGCTGGAGAAGGTGATGGGGGCTCCACCTAAATTTGTGAGAAGACTTCTGTAAGCAAGGTCCAGCCTGGGACAGAGAAGCAGAGCTGGGGTGGTACAGGAGCAGCTCAGCTTGTGAGGGGCTAATGCAATGCAGAAGTAGCTGTTCTGGCAGGAGGAGGTGTCATCTTCAGCCTTGTGTCCTGCTAGATCGGGTGCCACAGCCCAAATGCACGTGATCAACTCATTGCTCACCTTTAAAAATGTAATGTGGAAGTTACATGAGGAAAAAAAAACACCTTAACAGATAAAGGTAACACATTTTCACGTCCTTGAAGTCAGATAAGCCACGCTGGACATAAATCAGACAAAAATTCCAGATGATAGCATGGAGAATCTGGAATAGTACGTATCATGTTCTTAGGACTTCAGTACTTCCCTAATATCTGTTATCTGTCTCTAACATAAAAATGACTTGAGAATATCTCCAATTTACTACTTTTCTATTAGTTGAGGAATTGTGAATATGGTTTCAGAAGAACACTTGGATTCAATCAAAGCACTGGGCATTGGGGAAATTGGACATTAAATGGGACATTAGGAAAAAAATGTTCACAGAAAGAGTCGTCAGACACTAGAATAGGTTGCCAAGGGAGGTGGTTGAGTCACCACATCTTTAAGGGTCATTTAGATGTGGTTTTGAGGGACATGATGTAGGGGTGAACTTGGTAGAGGAGGGTTATTGGTGCAACTTGATGATCCCAAGGGTCTTTTCCAACCTGAATGATTCTATGATAAAGATTTCTATTAACTTTTAAAGTATAGATTTTATTTGCTTGCATTTCATTATATCCAAAGATGGTACCACATTCTGGCTCCACTACCAGCTCATTTCAGAGGGAGGCAGGTGTGCTGTAGGTTCCACCAGCAGCACTTACAGCCCCAGTGCTCATCAGCCAGGTGTAACGGACGGTACAAAACTTAGGAGCACTTTCAGGTTGGCCAGAAATTACTAAAAGCAAGAGACAAACTGCATTTCTAAGCGTGTGCAGATGTGAAGCTTGGCTAATGCATCTGTTTGTAACATTCATCTGTGGTATTTTCTTGGCAAAGAAAATGAGCATTCAGAAAGCATGACCCGAGCAGAGCTGTAGACATGCTAACAATGCTCAAAGGAAGCAACCTTGGAACACTGAAAATATCTCATAAAAAAAGCTCTCTTTGAGCAGTGCACATGAGTAAATTGGAGTGGGAGAAAAAGACTTGGGTGTTTTTTTATATGTTGTTTTCCCCTTCTTTAAATAATTTTCACCATTTAGCTTTTTATTGCCTTCTTTTCTATATTTAAAGAGATATTTTGACTCATCCTGTTAAATCTTTATGCAGGTTCCAGGAACATCTAATTCTTTTTTAGTGCTGCTTTTCTTGTGGAGAAGTAATTTACATTTTTGTGTATTGACTGTACTGAATGCACATGATATTTGATTACAGGATGAAGCTGTAGTCAAAAAAAAAAAAAGTGTTCAACACTTTCTGGGCAGCACTTCTCCTGATTTCAGTACAGTTGTGAAACAATTCACTCTGGAGAGGTGGGACTCCAAGATGGCATGGAACCTGGCCAGAGCCATGCAAATTGTAGCAGTTAGTTGCACTCTGAGATCTCGGCTATTTTAAATAAAATTTGACATTTACAATGTTTTCTGGCCCATATCTGTTACAGTCACTCACCTGTGTCTGGTGGGAAGTCCACCTAAGACTGAAATGCCTGGGGAGTTTGGAATTGAGGACCCAGTGTAAGTGACAGCTCCCCCAATTAATAACTATTCTATAGAATAATTATCTTGTAATGCAGTGTTTTTTGTAACGAGGCCTTCTACAAAAATCTGCAGGCAGTGTCCTATAATTGGATGCTTAATTTTTGAACAGCTATTTGCAAATGGTTTGCTGGTAACGTGCCCTACAGAGCGTTTCAGTCCTTCCTTTAGCACCAAGCCTTGTGATGCTGGGTTGGTTAACCAGCAAGTTCAGCCCTAGGATGCTGTCCAGCTGGCCGTACTCATCAGGAATACTTTCATACTTCATATGTAGTCATCTCTTTAATTCACAATATCTGTTCTGGCACCACTGTCAGTACTCAGAGAGATGATGTCACACCCTTCAGCACTGGCAAAGAAATAGAAGATAAAGGGAAAGAATATGACATCTTTAGAGATTAAAGAGATGCTCCAAGAGACTCTGTATTCACAGTATGGAGTTTTCCTTAAGCAGTTAAGTTACTTCTGCCCCTAAAGCATGAGCTTTGCATGCTTTCCATTAGTTTACCTCCTTGAATATTGTCTCTCTAGCTCTTGTTCTTCTCTGCCAACTCTACATTTCATTAACTACCAAAGTGGTTCCATCTTTATATCCAGGACCTTCTGGAAACTGGACCATCTCTGCTGCAATCCTGTAGATTTCTGCTTAGACTTCTTAGTATCATGGAGGCTTTGATCTGAGTGACACCTTTCACTTGATTAACTTGAACACTAATAGCCACAGTGTAAAGAGCTTCATTTACAGAGCATCCAGATGAGCTGTTCTCCCACTCGCTGCTGAGATACCTTGGTTATTTACGTGGGTCAGAGAGGTCAACCATAAATTGTGGACAAGCATTCTTCCTGACTATAATAATATCATTAAATTGGGGTCTAATTATAATGTAAACAGATGTTGTTCTCCTTGCTGAACACATCCAGTCGTTGTATGTATGACATTTTGTGAGACATTTTCAGATGTCTGGTTAAATCTCTTACATAGAGTCTTTTGCTTAGCTACAAAGAAAGAACCTCTAATTCTTACCAAGAAGAGTTGGATATTCCCTGAGTCTCTTAATTATTTCATTATAATCCAAGAACTATTGTCTCTCTCATTACCTCTCCATTCCAGAGTAGTAGTATTTTTGTTGCTATTGTGTTGTAGATTCTGTGTACATTTACTTCTGGTCCTTGAATGATTCTGACACAGTGATTCACCAACTAATGCTATCAAAAATGAGCATAGTTCTTTGGCTTTGTTGGAGAAAATCTGCCAAAAGCCTAGAAGAACAAGAAAAAAGGAATGTATTTTAAAAAGATACAAGTTCTGTATGGCAGGGTTAGTATATGTTAGCACAAGAAGTGCAGGGTATTTAATCTGTTATATATATTGCTATATAATGTTGCTATAAAATTTTGCTCACAGATGAGAGTAGAAAACCATTTTCCTTTTGCACTGCTTCTTTTTATTCTGCTAAAGAAAAAGAAAGATGATAGTAGACCAGGAACAAGGTCACAGGAATTGCATCATCCCTTAGGGGAGCCATTTGGAAGAGGCTTCAATCAACAGAGCCAAACATGAAGAAAAATATGGTAGAATAATCTCAGGGTTATTTCACTCCAATGAGACTAAACAGAATTTATAGTGGTCTCCTTACTGCAGATATCTCAAAGCAACAGTCTCAGTTATTCACAGAGTTTCTTCTTCTTCTTTTGAAAAAAAACCCCAACCAACCAACCCAAAAAACCCACCAACTTAGAGAAACAAAGCTGAAAACAGAAGGTAAGACTTCTGCCCATCAATTACATTTATAACTCGTGTTCCAGAGGGTAGCCAGGAACAGTTGGTGTAACTGTCACTGCAAAAAAAAATACCCATGGGCATGAGGCTTCCTTGTTAACATCTTCGTTAACGTCTGGAGAGGAGACCAAGCACCACGTTATCTGCATTCACAAATAACACCCTAGGGTTGAAGGGTAAAATGACTGATGTCATACTGTTAAGAAACAAGAACCAGACACAAAGAAGCATGATTTAATTCGATGATAAATTGTGACAAAATGGGGTATTAAAAAGCTAGCTTTCAACAGGGCAAGGACTGATTGAATTAAAATTAGAGCTCGATCATGTGGCTCGTCTTTCTGTGCACTTTATTCACTCCCTGTCGTATCAGTTACAGTTAGCTGGGTGAGAAGTTTGGTTGAGTTGTCACAGGTTTTGGTGGTTTTTTTTAACCAACTGGTATTAATCTATCTAAGAAGTACTCACAGGTGATTATTTTTTTCTTCTGTCTTGTTTTTTTTCTGTCCATATCCAAACACCACTTACAGTTCTGCCCCACCAGCACACTCTCTGCTTTTTTCTCAGTTCTCTTCTTTTCAGGCTGCAGCCTTTAGTGTATTCAAACCTCACAAAACCATGAAGATGGTGGATAAGGTGAATGCTGATTTGTCATTTACCACCCAAGAACTTGGGCGTAGTTGCTGGAAACTAATGAGATTGATTTAAAACTGCTGCAAGAAGATCCTTCTCCTACCAACAGATAGTGAGCTGCTTGAATTGATTTCCACGGAGGCTGGGAAGGCAGATATTATCAGCAGGTTCAGAAAGGGATTAAACACTTTTTACAAGCAGCGTGCTCATAACCAGTCACTAATGGGAGTAAGCAGGGATTTAACTTCTAACCTCCCTGCTGTGGCAGCTCTGGGTGCTGGGGAAATACGAGGGGCCAGTTCTAGGCAGTGTCTGGAGGGGACAGTGGCTCGTGACCCTGGCTCTGGAGGATGTACCTGATGTTTTTGGTACAACTGATGTTTCAGTCTGGACTTTCATGGTTATGAAGTGCAGGAGGCTTTTCCAGTGGCAGAATGACTGTTCTAATTATTTTCTCAGTAGTTTCCTGAGCCTTTCTTCACTATCCAAACAAACTGTAACACACCAACTTCATCTCGTAATGCACAATTGCTTATTATTTCAACTTTATTAAATACTTTTTAAAACCCAATTGAATCATTACCTCACTCTATTTCTTTTTTTTTTTCTTCACAATACTGTGTGCCTTGGAAAAGTCTGGTTGCATGTAGATACAGTTTTCTCTAATTTACCAGTTTCACTTATCCTTCCATCCCAGGGTACAGTAGAACATTAGGGGAAAGGTTGGCTCTTTTCCAGTACAGTAGCTGATTGTAATGGGAGATTATTTGGGTTTTTTCTTAAGGACTTGGCCAATTCATTCTTGGATTCTTTCAGGATTATTGAATGAATCCCATCTGGTCTGGGTGCTGCATGAGGGGGAGAGGAGAGATCCTACAGCCTGTGACTGGATCCCTCTACCTGCATGGTCCCTGCTGGTTCCACTGGGGCTGGGTCATGGTTTTGTTGATGCAAACAGCAGGAGCTGGAATTAGTAAGTACTAAGTGGAAATTTTTTCAGCATCCTGTGCCAGGAGCTCCTCCTTCTTACTTTTCCAGAAAGTTTCTGGGGTGATGTATCCCTTACACAAAGTCTTTCTCAAGTCCTCCAAACCCAAGAGTAAGCACAAGCCAAAGCAAAATCTGCCTCGTGGAACGTGTCCATCACATCCCTGCTTAGGTCAGTATTTGGATATCGAAATTCTTTACTGTGGCTTTATTTAGAAAAAATGCTCAGTTATCAGGACCAAACTAATAGAAAACATCTTTATTGCATATTTTAATTCTGGCACAATTCGAAGCTGTTGTTTGCATTTATTTGCTCTTTTTTCATATCTTTATAATAGAGAAAAGCTGCAGGTGGCTTTTTCTTTTTTTCCTTTCTCTTTGGAGGAAAAAGTGTTTGGGAAATAGGGAAGGGGTAAAACAATGTTATTAAAGACACTGAAAGACTAACGTGAAGAAACAAAACTATTCCAAAATGACTTGCTTACAGCTGCAGAATGTGTCATGGAGTAAAACCCACCTTCATGAAATGGGTGAGGAAGAATTCTAATTGTTTTGAAGTTCTTCTGATCAGTCTGCATGTGCTTCATTGTAAAGTGATCCTAAAGTGCCTCAATTATGATTTGTATATTTTGGTGCCAGAAGGTTTTTTTTCTTATGCTAAATTACTAAGTTCTGTCAGCTGCTGGGCTGTCATATAGAGATACAGTAAATCACATTATATTTTGTCATGGATTACACAGAGCAATAAATTTGGGAACAGAGATCAAAGTAGTTTCACAATCACATCTGAGTGTAGGAGGGGTGTTTAACTTGTAGAAAATCTGATTTAGGTGAAACTGTTGCAGTTCTTGTGTGAATTTGAAATGAATTTGAGTGTTTGCTTGAAAATGAATAAGGTACAAATCCCCAAAAGAGTTCTCCTGTATTTAGTTCCGAGGAGTTAATCCTGACCTACAGCTGCAGGATGGAGAAGGGATAAATAATTAAACATTGGGAATGTTAAGAGTCTCGCAATGTCTTATTTATGTTTTTAATTGCTTTCATGATTGAGCAATCTATTCCATTCTCTTTTTAATTGAGACTTTAGTGGACTTGTGCATAGTTAGTCATCGGTGTGGTAATGCTTTCTGGCTCCCTCGAGTTGTCGTTGTGTTGGGGAAGCTTTGTTGTATTTCAGACTACAAAAAGTAATCCAGCATAATCTTGCTCAGGAACAAAGATTGCTTCAGATCATAGATTTGTTGGGGGATTTGGTCCTGTTTTCAGTGTTTGTCTTTCCGACTGCAGTAGCTTAGCTTTTGTTGGGCTCTCATTTTATGATGTAGCTTAGTAAATACCGAGTTAACTTGGTACCACTTGTAGCATTCGCTTCCTTCTGCTTAATAACAAAGATTCTGTCTCAAACTGATGCACGTGTAGGATTTTTCTCTACTCATTCTCTCTGTAGCATTCGCTTGTTATTGCCTTGCAAAATTCAATTTAAGGTGGCAATGGAGAATCTAGAAAATAAAATTGCATTCTTATCCCTTTATAATCCTTTCAGGAGCCTTAGAGTCTCTCCTTAACAATAATCAAGGCACGTAAACTTTGCTGCTATAAAATGGTAAAGTGCATGGGTCTCTGAAACCTCTGATTTCTAAACAAACCATGGATTGCAAAGCTCCTGTTAAGTGGAATTTAACTGACTCAAATCATGGACCAGCGTCACATCTTGGTGCCGTTGCCTTCTATTTGTGGAGAAAACTTCAGCTTTGACTTGCATCTTCAAAGATGTTTAGCAGCCTATCCCTTTGTGATTTTACTGGGTGTCAGCTGTTTGGGTACCAAAACCATCTGGGTTTGAGTGAGACAAACTATTCTGTAAACTTCTTTGATTTAGAGTGGGAGAGAGAGCCAGAGTGCACGTGAGCAAGTGAGGTGCCTGTGTAGCAGAGGTGCCCGGTACTGCTGGTGAATAAAGGCAGCTTGTAAAAGCACAAATAATTCCCATTGCCTGCATGTTTTATTTGTTAAAGGCTCTGAAAAAGAAAATGCCAGCCCTTCTGATGTGATGGCTTAAACCCACTTTCAATAACCATCTTAGTTTAGTTGGACAGACCAGAAGAAACCCAGGAAATATTACAAACTGTAATGCAGGACTGTATTTGCACTGTGCCCAGCTTAGGCATCTGGCTCTGGGAGAACTGGGCTTTGGTACCTAAAGATGCAGTCTCAGCATCTTCACAAGGTTTCCTCGGTGATTTGAGTGTTGAGCAAAAGAAGGAATTATGCCACGTTGTAAAAGCCACCTGCCTCCAAACTGTTCTGGCAAAGTGTCATAGTACACCTTCAGGTTAAACAATAATTTGCTGTCTGTCCTTAAATGCCTGATCCATCAGGATTATCTTGTGTATAGTGAAGGTATCAAATGATTCCGTGTGATAAACCTGGGCTTTTAATCACAGCGTGTATTTGTACAAGGTGTTATATATTATTTATATATATATTTTAGGCCAGGTCATGTGGTTGGTTTTAAACAATACTGACTGCAGTATTGAATAGGAATCAGCATTAGTGATGCTGGGAAATATTTAGATGCTCAGTAAATGCATTCAGATGAAGTTAGTAATTGCGTACGGGTGTAAGGACGGTGTAACTATGGCAGAGAAGATGGTTTTGGGTAGAGTTAACTGTCTGTATTTAATGCCTCTAAATAATTTCAAAGCAATTAGAAATACACTGTTGGTTTGAATGAAAAGACTGGAAAATAGAGTTTTCCTAAGGCACAAATTGCACAAGCAGTTTTTCAGTAGGTCCCCATTAAGCACTAAATTGGAGTGTTTTGCAGAGAGGCAATTCTCTATGCAGGTAGAGTGTCAAATTCATTTCTAGTCATTCCTGGGGTTTTTCCCCAATGAAAAGTACTTAGCACGTGAATGAGGGGGGCTTTCTCTCCTAAAGATGTATGTTTAAAGGGAAAAAAAAAGATTTCTAGAGCTACAAAAGCGGAACGTAGAATAGAATATTAATAGGATTTGGGGGTATGACAGATTGGGAGTTCTGTCGTTCGTTTTTAAAAGCCTTGAAGTCATTTGGTACTTGACTAATTATTCTGTTAACATCACTGTGGATATTGAACTCTTTTTAATGGTCTTTTGGGTGGTTCAAATGACACGTTTGAACTGGTAAGCTATTTTCACCATTACACGGGGATTCAGCTTTCCATTTGGGTTGTGACTGGTGGGGAGAGGAGGAGAAAGAACAAGAGCAGTGGTGGAGGAAGTCACCGCCTGTCGGTGTTAGAGACACAAGGAAAAGAAATGGCTCAGGCTCTGAGGTCAAACTGAAATTTTTGTGTACAATCAGATGAACTTAAAAGGTGATCTGCTAATCTCTGAAGTTTAAACAGATACTCTACAGAGTGTTTTAACATACTTAATAACAAAAATTGCTACAGTTAGCTGTTCTGAAGGTCATTTTCTTTTGACATCTGTCAAATTACACAATCTTGAATTTTGGTACAAAGCATAATGCTGTCAAACTTAAATAGAAATATTCCAGAATGTGGAGTGGTGTGTTGTTTTTTAAGGTAAATGGGCCCCATTTACATTAGTTCTTTGATGTTAAATTCTTTGCTGCACATCAGAGAACAGTTGCTTCTTCCCTGGAGCAAGTTTTCTTTCTTCTCCTTTCCCCCACCCTTTGAATTATTATTTTTTTTAAGTTTTCTCTCTTTTTTTTTTTTAGTTTGCTTACACTTTTATCTAACTAATTATGGGAGGATCAGCTTATGTATGGCCATCACTTAGTTAGTTGGAGGCATTTTTGAGAACTTATAGCACAGAATCATTATTTCATAGCTGGCCTCCTAACCAGATTTCTGAAATCTCCTTTTCTCCTACTGAGTATGGGTGTCCTGTCTGTAACCCTCTAGATTATGGAAGTTGTTTGTGGGAGTTTTGCTGTTTGTTGACGTTTGACAGAGATTAAAATCAAATTGCAATCCTCCTAAATGGATCACAAAGCTGTAAATCCTATATTGGTGAACAAGATTTCACCATGCATCCTTAGCTCGTACGGATCTCTGCACATTTGGGTTGCAGGAGTTTTCCTGTTAATTTTATAGCATGCTTGAAGTCATTTAAATTTTCCAAATTGAAACTTTCCATCCAAAAATCCCCATTCCAAAGCTGGAAGATAACCATGGATTTTTACTGTTCCAAAAAATTCTTAACAGCTGCATTTTTGAAGAATATTCAAATGTCTTCAGGGATGCTGATGGAGATGAAGTTGTCCATGTGGCTGCCAAGCCCATAGTGCAGCTGGAGCTACCGTCCACACCAGAGGTGGCCGTACTGGTTTAGGGCATGTGTTCTATCACGTGGAACTAGAACTAAAAATCCCCTCTGCTACATCTTACACCTTAAAAATAACATCTGAAAACTTTGTAATTAGGGTAGGACGTGGTATGCTTTAGTGATGTGGTCCCATCATAGATCCTTTGCTCTTTTATTCTTAGTAATACTCTTCTGCTCCAGGAAAGGAAAACGTGACTGTGTTGGAATAGCATCCATTAATTCAGATACCACATCTGTAGTGCTAATACCTTCTTTAATTTTTACGTGAACTGTTTTGTTGAAGTCGATGCAGTTTTGCTCGGCGACCACAATATGATGCTTTAAGGCTTGTTATAGAATTATAGTTGGGTTTTTAAAACCAATTAACTGTAACAAGGACATAATCTTTTCAATGCAGAAGTCCTCCCTCTGTAATGTAAAATAACTGCATGTAAAATTGCCATAATCAGATAATTTTAGCTAAAATACGTATTAACTGTGTGAAACTAAACAGTAGTTAATTTTTGAATCGGTGGAATTCCTCTATGGCTTATCCAATTTAAACCTTTTTCTTCTAAAAATGGATATTACAATTGATATTTCTAACAAGTCTTTGCCAAGCGTGAATTCCAACGGCTACCTCTCGCGCACGGAAAACTAGTTGAAGGCCATTAACTGTATTTGCAATGCTGCCCATTGCTGTAAAAAGAGTTAGACTTTAATGAATACTGGCTGACCCTCCAAATGTTCACCTTCCAGTTGGATTCTTACTCATTATGTATCCGGAATAGCACGTAATGGGAGAACGAGGGAATGCCCTTAAAATAGTTCAGAATAGTTCAACTTAAATTAGTTTAGGTTTTCAAAAGGGAAAGCTTCTATTTCTACAGTAAAAGACAGCAGTGGAAAAGAGCATCACCGTGAATTAGAACTCTCCAGCTGACCAGTGTACTTTAACTTGTAGAAAATGCCTTCTCCAGAGCTCCACTGGTTCTGCCTGCGTGGTCTGTGACGATGCAAGACCTGCCAGGTGATACAGGTCTAGAGGGAAAAGGTGAAGCCAGCAGGTGTCCGTAGGTTTTAGTTCCACAGAGTCAAGATAGCCGGTTTTAGACAGCTTGAGCTGGTCTAAATGTGGTTTTGCCATCTTCAGGGGAAGTTTTGGTAGCTCAGGACCACTGAAAATCAGACCCCTCCAATAAGGATGTTTGGGACCGCAAGTAAAGGCAAGAATTTGTGGTTTCTTTTGCTAATTGGATTTTTTTTAAGCTGTTGTGAAATAAAATGTTGTAATTGCCTTTAAATAAATGGATAGGATACACTTTCTTTGTTTTCAGTTAGGAAAAAACCCACTGAAATTCAGCATAACTTTCTTTTGGATCACCTCTGTCATGTCTATCGGAGGTCATCCTACTTCTGCTCAGTGTGAACAAACAAGGCCTAAGTTGTTTATGGAAGTTATGAGTGGGTTTTTTATTATTTATTGGGATTTCTTCTCTGGGTTCAGGAGGTTATAAAGCTGCTTCTATGAAAGATGAAGACTTTTACCCCAGGCAAGTTGAGTGAGAGCAGCTGTCATGTGAGCTTCTTTGCAGTGCCTTCCCAACTCGGATCCCCCCCTTTCTGGGAGTAACAGCAGTTTATATGAGTACTGTAATTTATTTCTTACCTTTTTTTTTTCCTAAAGATAAACTGGCAGTTTCAGTCGCTTTATGATACGCTGCAGGGGTCAAACTTAATCTGAAACTAGATGACAGTACCATGGAAAGAGCGTTAACATGGGGCAGCCCCAGTCCCAAGAGGAATGCAGCAGGCACAGGGCTGTCTGGTGTAGCTGCTTCTGTGTTCCTGCTCTCTTCTTATTTATGCAGCCCCACAGTGTTTGTGCTGCACTTCAATGATAAATGGAGAAGAATTGGATTTGAATCTGATGCTCCAGAAATCTTGTCTACGCTGATTTAAACCAATATGTAATGCTATTATCTCTATTGATAGCAAAAAACCCAACCAAAATGTGCTCTCAAAAGTTCTGCACAAATTTGATAATCGGTTTTGAGTCCCTTTTTTTAGGAGATTTCTTAGTACCAACAAACGGATGAACCAGTGACCTCCTCGTGTTTTATAATCTTGGAATTTGAAGGGATTCAAGATCTTAAATTGCAATATCATGGAAACTTTAAGATTATTTTTAACTGGCTTCAGCATCCTTACACGAAACTGCACCCTGCATAACTGCTTGGCTTGTACAGGATGATTCGAGCCCTCTCCTGCTTGGGTGGTGACAAACACTCTCTGCAGCTTTAAGCTCCTAAATTTATAGTCCAGTAAAATCAATAAAACTATTTGCTTGACTGAAATCCCTGGTGTTTGCAGAAATGGAGTTTCAGTCTCGCAGCTGGATCCAAGCAGGGTTCAGAGGCATTGGGGGGGTTGCCCTGTGGCTTCTGCGGTCCCCAAAACACGCGCTGGCGCAGGGGCAGCCGAAGGAGCATGTGTTTGTGTGCTGGATGCTGTGCCATAAAACTAAGGACGACAGATCAAAGATTTGAACACGAGGTCAGATAGATTTTGAAAACTTAATCAGCTTAAATTTGCTTCAGAACTCAGCTTTGTAATATTCTGTCCCCCTAAGAAAATATTTTTCTTAGACACCTGTCCTCAAATTGGAGAGCCAAGAACATGAGAGTGCTTAGCTGGTTCATCTGAGGACAGTGTTTTGGGGCTGCTCTAGCAATATAATACTGTGGCACATTGCAAGAAAAATACAAATCAGATTTGTGTCCTAAAATTAAATTGAGTTTGTTTATTCATCATCATTATTATTATTGAATTATTTCTGAAAACAAATTTAAAGGAAAAACCTTAAGAGCCATTTTTCCCCAGAATAATAGAAAAATTTGCTTATTGGATTCCATGATGACAAAGCAACCTTGTTTTGTTCTTTTTGTGGGAAAAAAAATATGCTGGGAGAAGGCAAGAGCTGTATGTCCAAGAGCTCCCCCTCGATTCAGCTGCTTGTTGAGTTGAGTTTCAGCATAAACGCCACTTTTAAATCGGAAGGGACGTGCCGTGGGACAAAAGGCAGTGGCAGGCACCAAGTTGTGTCCTCCATGTTGTGTTGTACCCTGGCAGCCTGTGCCTGGGACTTTCTCCTCACCTTTTCCCTACGTTTAGCAACAGTCCCTGATAAACTTGTGCGTGTGTCGCCTCCTTCCCCCTGCCACACACTCACTCGCTCTTTTTTTTTTTTTAATCAGCAGAAGTCTTGATGTTTTTCTAATAATTGGCAGCAGAGGTACAATTTCTCCCCTCTTTTAAGTGATGAATAGTTGGCCCAAGATCAAAGGCAAAGCCCTTGCGGTTTTTTGGCCGCCACAAAAGGGCGTTGGAGTTGGCGCGGGTCCCAGCCGCTCAGCAATAGGCATGTGGATGAGGTGCCAAGCGGAGGGGTCGGTGGCAAAGTGTCTGTACACGTTCTTCAGCTGAGCTAATCTGGTTGGTTTTTGTGTGTGTTTCAGGCCAGCAGCCGGCTGAAGCAGGCCGAGAAGGAGTACGGCCAGAAGCTGGCGAAATCCTCGCAGGTAGGTAGCTACCATTGCCTCTCATCCTATCTCAGGGCACCACTGACAAGAGGCTGGCCCCTTCTACTGGACCACCACCCTGCAGAGATTTGTAACCATTCATCAGCTCCCCTCTCAGGCTTCTCTTCTCCAGGCTAAACAGCCCCAGGGCCCTCAGCCTTTCCTCAGCAGAGAGATGCTCCAGTCCCTTCAGCATCTTTACAGCTCTCTGTTGGACTCTGTCTCGTACTTCCCTGTCTCTCTTGAACTGGGGAGACCAGAACCAAACACAATACTCCAGATGTGGTCTCACTAGAAGTCGTAATTGTTTCCAAATCAAACATCCAGTGTCTTTCTTTGCACTTTCAAAAAACGCAGGGAATTAAGCTGACTAGAAGACATAGGTGGGATTTTTTTTCAGTCTAAATTTCATCTTTTCATCTACTACTCCACCTTCCAAGGATGCAAGAGGACTGAGCCCTCCCTTGGTAAGTGGCAAGGGGCCACAAGGTGCCTCAGAAACCAGCACCTCCTAAAATCAGGAGCAGATTTACAACCAGGACTTGCATTTTGTGTGTTGAGGTGGTGGTTGACTGCACAGCTGATGGCAGGTCCAGCTGGGCCATCATGGTGTTTATCTCTGCTTCAGACCAGTCCAGCCCAAGATAACACTTGGAGGAAAGTCAGCATCCTGCAAACAAAGTGCTTTTGACTTGAATTTTTGTTCTTCAGAGCAGTCTTTTGAACAGGGAAGATGAAAATATACGTTGAACTTACAGATAAGACAGGGTGATTTTTAAGTATTCCAGCTTTCAGTTTGATTGACAGGCAGTACTGAAGTGTGAAAAATGATGGAGATGCAACCAGAAGTTAAGCTTTTAATAATAAGAAAATTGCCACGAGGATTTATGTGGAGGTGTCATTCTTCTCATTCCTCCCAACCACAGCAGAAGGATGGCCTTTTACTTGCAAAGTGTGTTTTCAGCAATAATAATAACAATACTCTAATAATACTCCATTAATAATCAATAAAAACACCACAGAGAAGGATTTAGAAGCCTCTAAACTAGGCAAAGGTGATCAGTGAGGCAATGACAAATTGCAAACTTTATTGCAAGCACTTGAAATTATTTTAAAGATCCTGATGTCAGCTTCTCAGCTGCTTTTGAGTTTTATTGTCTGTAAAACTCATCCAAAATTTTGGCTTTAGTTATTTCCTTGGACTATCATGTTTTTTCACAGCACATTTTTGAGTCTGTGTTAATCAGAGTCATTTTTAAACTTATTTTTACGTTGCATTTCTAAAACCTAATGTGTATTTTCTTCACATTTATTTGCATACAGAGAGGTTTTCTATCTCCATCCATGGGGATACTCAAAACCTGAGTGGATGTGATTCTGGGTGACCCTGCTTTGAGCAGATCCCTCCCACCCTCACCAAGTCCAAAATTCTGTGATAAATCAGAGCAAATCTTCTCCTAAATGCCTTTCAAGTCATTTGCTGAGAGCCTTTTATAAAGAAAGAAACAAGCAATGACCAAAAACCCTATTTTTTAATCTTGCCATCTGAACCCAACCAGCAGAAAATTGCTAAAGCTCAAAAAGTAACATTTGATGGATTCCAGTCCTTAAGGAAGTGATCCCTTTCACTGCTGGTTCTATTTTACCTTTGTCATTGCCATTTCTATGCTATTGTCATGCTTGAGGAGTGTAATCAAAAGTCAGCCTCTCTATGCCAGGCAGAGTTTACTGTCAGAACAAAATTAGGTCTTGGTCCATTCGTTAAAAGCTGATGGAATAATTTAAGCTTTTCTGAATTTTGAAACAAGAGGTGAGGGAAATTGCTTTAATTATCACAGTGGGAACACCTAGGCAGTGTAGTGTGAGGTAATAACTATTTAACCTAAATGTCATCATAAATTCTGTCAGGCTGAAATGTATTGGCCTGGAGAATAGTCTCTAAATGGAAAATTGGGAGGCTTTTTTTTCTTTTTAAGCCAGGCACTGCTGCAGCTCCTCCACTGTTCTCTTTCCTGGGGAGAGATGGGCACTAGGACTGGAGCTGGCATTCCCCTGCTCTCTCTGGGGCAGACACAACACACACCTCATATGGCAGGGCTATTTGGCACAATAAAAGAGTTTCACCCTGCTGTCTGAATTTCTTTACTTCTGTGGGTTTGAATCCAATCCCTGAAGTTACTTGAACACAGGGGTTTGTAGGAGCTCAGTATTAATAATAGGTCAACTGCAACTTTTCTTGTGGTCATGTTGCTGACAACATCTGTCTAATCTTACTCTCTGTGGCCTCCTGGAACATTCACTTTTAACACCCACACAGAGAAGATATTTCAAGAAATTTCTTCTGAAGTTTATACAAAGTAAACAGATTTGGGGGTTTTTTAACTTCTCTGAGAAGTACTGCACAAAGCAGATCTTTCTCCATCAATTCATGCTGAAATTTCCTCGCATGCATTTCAGAACTCCTGTGCTAGTCCAGGGCCTTAACCCAGTGAAAGCTTTCCATTTGGCTTTTATGCTGTATTAAAAGGTTTGTTATTTTGTTTCCTTTTTTGTAAAAGTGACCAAAGGGAACGTATGGAAAGTCATAGAGGTTTGCAGGCTTCAGGGTGTTATCTTGATAATTGATTTGATCCATTGTGTTCTGGTGCAGTGAGAAAGCAGGTGTTGCACACCCCCCAGAGCCAAAATGTGTCTCGTGTCAATGATGCTCTGAATTGCAAAACCACAGAATGGTGGGGGTTGGAAGGGACCTTGAGAGATCGTTGAGTCCAACCCTGCTGCCAGAGCAGAATCACCTAGATAAGGTCACTCAGGAACACATCCAGGTGGGGTTTGAATGTCTTCAGAGAAGGAGACTCCACAACTTCCCTGGGCAGCCTGTTCCAGGCTCTGTCACCCTCACCGTGAAAAAGTTTCTCATGTTTCCATGGAACCTCCTGTGTTCCAGCTTGCACCCATTGCCCCTTGTCCTGTCATTGGATGACCCTGAGCAGAGTCTGGCTCCATCCTCCTGACACTCACCCTTTACATCTTTATAAACATCAGTGAGGTCACCCCTCAGTCTCCTCCAAGCTAAGGAGACCCAGCTCCCTCAGCCTTCCTCGTAACAAAGATGTTCCACCAGTGACACTGCTGAATTCTGCCTGAAGAGTTACACCTGTCCAGATGCCCTTGAAACTTTGGCCCATTGATTTCATGAAGAGCAAACAGCCTTCCTTTGGATCAGTAAATTGGCTTTTTTAATATGTATTTGTTTTGAGAAAAGAACTACGGAAATATTGATGTAGGTTTTACTCATAGAATCATAGATCTGTGATAAATACAGAAATACCTATGTAGGTTTTACTCATAGGCCGTGTGACTCTAGGGGGTTTCCAGGTAGTAAAACAGAGAAACACATTTACAGTAGTTTTAATCAGTCTCTTTCCCCTTCCCCAGTGAGTCCAATACTTGTAGCCCCCTTCTTACTCTATTAATCCTGTCCTATTAGTAGGGGTTTTTAAATATTTTTTCCCCCCTAAATAACTGTGGCCTTAGTGTAATGAAATATTTCTTTACTAATGAGGAAACCCTGCAAACACACAAGTCTGAGCACTCTGCTATCCCTTCCTGGACCACCTTTGTGCTGAGGTGCTTTTGGAATTAGACTGCTACAGCAGCTTAACCTTAAGCTTGAATGTATACATTAGAGTCAGTGACTCTCCCATATGTCTAAGTGCTTTGTTGGGTGATGACTTACATGTCAGCATAAAGTTCTGCAAATGTGCTGGAAGGATCAGCTTTAGTTATGCCTTTCCCTGCTGATAAAAAAGGTGAAACAAGTACATTTCAACAGATCTTGAGTGAATCGTGTAAAAGGTCTAGGTGAAGGATGCTGGACGTTGAATCAGGTCCCCCCTGTATTGCTAAGCAGAGTATGTTCCTTTCATCAGCTCAGGAATTTCACTATCAAGTTTAAATTTCAGTCCAGCAAGTAAATTTGAGTTTTTTCCTTCTCTGCTATAAAGTATCCTTCTAGAAAACCAACAGCACTCTGTAAATTTGCAGCACTGGTTTCCGCGCAGTGGCCGCCTGGAAACACGCTCGATTTTGAAGATCACAGATGTGCTTTGTTCTCATGAGTAAATATTTTGGAATGTCATAGTGGAAAAGCCTTCCAAATATTTTGTGTTCAGCAATTTTTGTCATTCAGAGCCTTCCTCTATTCCTTTTTCTCTGCGTGGAATTTCATGCTTGCTGGTGTGTAATACGTTAATTTAAAATATTTAGCTTGCACAGCAGAGTTTGCCAGTGCCATGTTTGTACCGAGTGTAAAAACATGCAAAATACATGCCTTTAACTGAAGAGGGATTTAGCATGCTGTTTTCTTTTTAGATCATAGCTGAACTTAAGACAACCATTTCCTCTCTGACAGAGGAGAACAGCCGGCAGCAGCTTGCCGCAGAGCAGCGGCTCCAGGAAGTTCTGCAAAAGTTTGAAGATATGAAGCAGCAGCTGATTACAGATAATGACAGAGCAATCAAGGTAATCTGGGGATTTTAGTCACTGATGCTACTGGCTGTTTGAGTGTAATTAAAAGTTCTGCAGTGGGCAGATGAATTCAGGTATCACACGGCGCTCACTAATTCCATTTGCTGGACCTTGACTTTGATGTAGCTGATGACTCAGGTTCTTTCCTAGCTGATCATATGCCTGCTGCATAAAATGTTTGGGATTGGTGAGTCTGATCCATCCACTTCACTCAAATGCTTGAATCTTTTCCTGTTCTCTTTCTTTAATGGTCAGTTGGATATTTTAACATATTTTCAGCACTTTTAAACAGGGCTTTTGGTACTTGATAAAAAAAAAAGGTGGAAGTTGAAGAAGTCTTGAGTCACACCACTGGTGAGCCAGCAGCATGGCACAGGCTTCAGCTGGAACTTCACAAGGTGATCTCACCTTTCATATTTAAAGCTGCCACAAAGGAAAGTATGTTCTTAAGTTCCACTGAACACCAAGTCTCTGCTAAACACCAGTGCAATAAAATATTTATTATTTGTAACTTTATATTTCTACATATTTTGCATCAGAGTTGCATTCTCTGGCTTCTTGCAAAGCAGCTTGAGGAGAGTGCATGTTCTGAACATTTGGACTCTGCTCCTTGCTGCTTTGACACCCCGATTCAGAGTGGCTGCAGAGAATCCCACCAGCAGAAGCAAGCAGAGTTCTTCTCTAAACGTTTTTTCATCCAGAGTAGTAAAGAGCAATGGAAAATTCTGAAACTATGCAGTCTGCTAGGGTTGAAGTCCAAAACACTTCCTTAAAAATTGTATAGAAGAAGGAAATTCCATTTTTTTTCTTTGTAAAGACAAAGAATTACATTGTTAAATCTAGAAACTCATGAAGAAAATGGATGCCTAAGGTTTTTCTAGTTTTTTTGTGCTGAAAAGAAACCATGGGAGTTTTTACACGCTGGATCTACCTGATGTTCTGTTATATGGTACAGTTAATGTTGTCCTCTGTGTTTGAATCCTTTGCATAATGAACTTAGGTTGACATTACCAGCTCATCATCTCCAGAGTGTTCTTTTTCCTTCCTTTCTTTAAACAATTTAGGAATGACTATTTCTTTTTTCCTTAATGAAAATGCTGTTATCAGTGAGTTTGTTGTTTGAGGAACAGAGTTTTCTTTCTGATGATTCTTCAGTCTCTTCTGGCAAAGGGCTAACCATAAAATGCTGTCTGGAATCTCTTATCCAAATTGAATGACCAGAGGTAGTTTCTGTTAGCACTAAGCAAACAAAACCTAATTATATCACATTATTTTGGGGTACAGGTGGATTTTTGCCACTTAGGAATACGTTCTGTTTGTCCTCTGGCCACCTAGATAAACAGAAACCCAGCAACAGTGGAATATTCTGCCACATAGTCAGAAATACAGTGAAATTCTGGTTATCATACGTGATACCTTCTTGAGCTGTAGCATGAAAAACATGGTTTAGACCATTTACCAGCTTTTTTCTTAGCACTTGGTGCAAATGCTGCTGTTGACTTCAAGGATTCATAATTACATTCAGTGGAAATAATTCAGCTATTGGTAACAACAGGTTTGGGGTGCTAATGATTGCAGGCTGTATGAAATTCTTCACCATATAAATTGGTGTTCAGCTGTTCTAAACTTGATTTTGATGTTTCTACCTCACAATGTAATGAAATCCATGAAAACCACAGGAGCATTCTGCTTGGGGCTTCTGAGCAGTGTTTTTAGCACTGGTGCTGCGAGTGTGTTTTGTAAGATGTGCTCAACTTGGGAAAGAAATTGTAGGAGCTGTTATGCTTGGAGCTCTTCAGCATTGTTTAGTATCATTGATATTGTACTTTTAAAACAATCTTCCTTTGAAACCACTAATTTAATGGAAATTTACTGAAAGCTGGATACCAAACAGAGAATTCTTAAGAAGGTAAACTGCTGTGTATACTTCTGGAAAGAGAAAGAGGTGGTTTTAATATTTGATCACTCAGTATTTTTAAGAACCACACATACTTCTAGACAAGCATATGCAGAAATACTTTGCTTTTTTATTATCTTGGGGCAAAAAAAAATCAAATTGATTTTGGTAGAAATAAAATCCTAAGTGTCCTGAAGATGGGGAACATCATCTAACCCAGGGCAAGCTGAAGACCTTGAGGGATGATGAAAGAAACATTCTGAAAACAAAGCAATTCTTAATATAGCAGAAGCTTTTGAGAAGACTTAATATTGTATAAGCTTAAAAAGACTATCGTTAAAAAAGGGGCATTTGCTAAATATAACATTGATTTAAACTAACATTGAGGAACAGATTGTAATTTCCTTTATGGGGTATTGGGTGACTTCCTGTAAGACCTTCCAATTATTATTTCCTTTCAAAGGGAGAAATACATTTTTACAGAAACCAACTGGCTCTCGGAGAACTTTTGGGTTTAGGCAGTAAAGTGATATCCAGATGTGGATGCCATAATACATGATTTTGATGTTAATTCAAATTCCTGGCTCTCTAGTTAAAAATTTCTAAGTTATTATTTCACATTTGTATCTACCTCCTTAATCTTTATTTTTTTTTAGTTGTATCTTAAACATTAGTAAGAGGCATAAGTGATACTTTTAGGAACATCTTGTTCTTTTGACAACCTAAACCCCCAATCTAAGCAGTCTTTTTTGGGTTCAGATGGCCTCAGTTTGGGTCACTTTGAGAGAAATGCTTGAAGTACTTGGCAGTCTGTGTTGCACTGAGTTTTCTGGCCCAAGGGCAAGTCCAATCTTGTGCTGTCAGTCATAAAATCAGGAGAGAATTTTGGCTGATCACGTCCTTTCTTGTGGCTTATCAGGTGACCAGTTTGAATGTCAATCCCATCACAGTGTCTCATAGCAAAGACTTGAGGAGCAATGGTCTGAGAAGGTGTTGAACAACTGAGTGACTCCTGTCACTGCCCTTTCACTGCTGTTGGGTGTGAGCCTTGTTGGGATGATGACAGGGTTGTCACAGAGCAATCCCAAAAGCAGAGCTCACCCTTCATGCTGGTGTAGATATCTTTGCTCTGAAGTTACCAGAACTTGCATTCTTTGGAGCAGGCTACAAGGACACTGCGCTTGGCCTGGAATGGGGCAAATCCAGCCAAGCTCACCTGGTCTCTGGGCCATGCCTCTCCTGTGATGTGCTTACACTTCAAAGATCAGGAACCACTGGTTCAGACCACAGGATTACTTTAGAGCACAATTATATTAATGCCCTGCAGATGCTTGGAAAAGCTGCTTAAGTTGCCATGCCTGTTAACCCATCGGTGATGCTTTAGACTGGGACTTCTGAAGGCACCCTCCAGTAAGGGTTTGGGTGCTGACCCCTGGAGAATGTCTATGCAAGAGCTATGTTGGTCATTGAAGAGCAGTGTAAACTCATTAAAGGTAAATTTAAACCAGGTTTCTTGCACCCTGATAGCAATCTAGCCACAACAACCCAGAGCTCAGCACAGGCAAATGGTCAGAGCATTTACCCAACTCTTCTGCTCCTTCTGGCAGTGGTTTCTGGCTGGTCTTGGCACTAGAATAAGTTGATTCTGTTGTATATACCTTGAGGTTATTTATGAAATCCCAGCCTTAGGGTTTTTTTATTAAATCCTCTTGGATTCTGGGATTGAAAGTGCCAAACAGTTCCTGGGACTGGAACTGCAAAACATGTTCAGAGCATTTTAATGTAGAAGTTG
The DNA here is from genome assembly GCA_013399075.1 of Chloroceryle aenea. Lineage (NCBI taxonomy): Eukaryota > Metazoa > Chordata > Aves > Coraciiformes > Cerylidae > Chloroceryle > Chloroceryle aenea. The sequence goes on from VWZY01000793.1 coordinate 171,125, forward strand.
ATGGCCAAGTGGGGACTCCACATCAAAAAGTAGATTCTGGAAAGAAATGGATGATGGAGAGCACACAGTGACAAACCCACAACAGAAAAGGGAGAGAATGATGCTTTTTTTGCCAGAGGAACCACATTTGTTGCTTGGCTCGTACTACAGATTCTAGGATTCTGTTATATACTCTGAATTAACACCAAAATTTCATTAGCGAAACATGGTTTGGAGATGACAGATTTCAACACTTGGTGTCAGCCAGCTTACGAGCAGATTCATTCCCTCAATAAATAAGACAGATTTCTAGGAAAGAATGTCATATAATAATGTTCCCCTTCATGTGAAAAATTTTGAAACAGTTGTTTTTCTTTGTTATGTTTAAAAACATTGAGAGAGGAAAATAAAAAAACCTCAGAAGTCTGTTTTATAGCCGTAGCAAAGCAAAGGAGAAAACTTCTGGTTTGAAATTGCCTGGCTCTATGTGGGCATTGAGTATTCTCAACAACATCATATATTTGCTAGATGCTGTCGTATCTTGGAGCAAAAAGATGATTGCCTCTTTTTTTTGGCATTTTATGCCAGCAAATGGCCCCACACGGAGCGTGCGTGGTCGCAGCCCCCGCCAGCCACCCAGCCCACCTCTCCCTGAACCCATCTCCCCCTCCTGGGATTTGCATCATGCCCCTTCCCTTCCATGTTTGGTTCCCACTAAAAGGGAACCAAATTATTTTAAACCTTGGGTTGTTTTAAAGCATTCAGAGCATTTCTTTAAGGGCACCTGATATCTTTGGTTTTGGGAAAGTAGTATTTGCAGAAGTATTTAGTCTGTCGTCCTCAAAATACCTTTTGGGATGCCACCATTGTGCTCTGCAGTAGCTGATGTTGGGTTTAGGAACAAATAAATAATTCTAATTTGTTGGTTTAAAAGTCCCAAGCAAAGGTGACTCTCAGTGTTTTGGATGTCCCTATTCATAGGGCTCCTATGAAGACAGGCTGAGGGAGTTGGGGTTGTTCAGCCTGGAGAAGGGGAGGTTCCGTGAGGATCTTCCAGTGACCTTCCAGTACCTAAAAGGGACCTATAAGAAGGCAGGAGAGGGTCTGTTCACAAGGGTTTGTAGTGACAGGGTAAGAGGTAATGGCTTTAAGCTAGAAAAGGGCAGATTTAGGTTAGACATTAGAAAAAAGTTCTTTAATCTGAGGGTGATAGACACCACACCAGAGAGGTGGTGGAGGCCCCATCCCTGGAGACATTCAAGGCCAGGCTTTATGAGGCTCTGAGCAGCCTGACCTAGCTGGAGATGCTTATTGCAGGAAGGTTGGAGTAGATGACCTTTAGAGGTCCCTTCCGACCCAATACATTCTTTGATTCTATTAGTGCTTTTTAAGGAAGGAGAGGCATCAGAGCACGCAACCTAAACTGGCCTGATCTAGAGTACAGAGAAGAAGCATTTTTGCTTCTATCTTACAAATGAGATGCTGGTGGTAGAGTCTTGACTTTGTGCAAGGTTTGTGGCAAAGATGGAGATTAACTCTGGACTCCCAAGCTGCAGATCTGTGCATCAGTCGGTTCATCAGCTGCAAGAAGAGTTTCAGGGTCCAAACAGTAACAAAACCATGGAGTGCTGTGTGGGTGGAGTGATTCTGGGAAGTGAGATCACCCGTCGTTAAATCCACATCTACCAACGGCTCTTGTGGTCTCATCAGACCCTTCTGAGAAAGCTGGGCCAGGTCTGTTCTTTACCTTTTTGTGTAGGCTGCTGACAAGTTTCCAAGCCATGGCAAATTAAGGGGGAACAATTTTATTTCAAGGAGTTTTTGTCAAGTGAGTTTTGACTTGCTCTCTTCTCCAGCATATGTTGATGCAGTAGGGTTGGCTGTGATAATCTAGACTACTGTTGAATAGCCAAGTAATAAACTCTTGTCAATCAGACCCAGTAAGCTTTTTATAAATATTTTTTATTATTTTATTGTAACCTGCCTGAAGGTGGTGGGGTTATTTTAGCCAACAGTGCCTGTAAAAGGAGATCAGCATATTGCTGTTGATGCTGACACTGACTCATGTCTTAGAAGACATCTGGTCAGAACATGCATTACTGTTTGTGATGGTTCAATGGCCACAGGCATGCCAAATTCTGGCAGTTGTTGAAGATCTTCAGAGAAGTCTATGTCACAAAGTTCTCCAGAGTGAGCTCAAATCCTGCTAGTTGCTTTTGTGGCTAAACATTACCATGATGTCTCACCATTGGGCATGGTGAGACAGAGTTTGAAAGGACCCTTGTGATGACACAGAGTCATTTTTCATGGATCTCTGTTTCTTTGTGGCTGTTTTAGTCTGTAAGAATACTAATAACCTTCGGTGTCTTTTATTAGTGAGGAATTACAAGGCACCCTTGGCACCTTAGCATTGTAAAGCAGCCATTAAAATTTACCAGGCAAATAACATTATCTTGCTTATAATTCCCTACGTTCTGTTTGATCAGCAAAGAAAGTAATTTCTTCCAAAAGAAATGAACTCTGCAGCTCTTTTATGGTTCTGCTTTCTCTTTTACATGGGGTCCAAACTCCACGGCACCTGTTTTTCAACAGCCTTTGTTTATACGAATACTAGTTTCACCTAAATTCTGTCTGTCAGATAAATGAGGCTTTAGCCTCAAGCTTTTCCTCTTGCTCATCCTCTTACATTGTTATCTTCAAAAGGCTGTATTGACACATGTATTATAAATGATAATAAAAATCATCTGACTTTCATGTTAAGGTTAGATAGTTATTGATCACGACTGAAATGCTGATTTTAAAAAGTCATCTCTCCCTTTCCAAGTTTTCTTTTTCTGTGGCCACAGAAATCATTTGATTGTCTGAAGCCTAGTACCTTCTTGTCAAAATTACAGGGTTTCAGATGTTTGGCCAATCAGGCAACCCGAGTGGCTGAGCATCTGTAAGTACTTTATAATATCTTTGACATGCTTTGTGAGACAAAGAATTGAGTCATCTTTTTTTTTTTTCTTCTTTCCTGCAGCAAGCTTTGCACTCTGGCATTTTTCTTGACTTTTCATGTCTCAACACATTATAGAACTTAGCATGGCCAACAGCAAAATCATACTTACAAGTTTTATAAAAGGCTAGAACTAGTGCTTGCCTAGTCCTCTGAACTGCAATCCAGTTTTATCTGGCAGGTTTCAAAGTTTGTATTTTTACTTTTTCCTCCATTATTATTGTCCTCAGTGTTCTGCTTTCTCTCCAGAAAGGACTTTGCTGCATTAAGTCCTTTTTTTTTCCATTTTAACCCTTGAAGGGATGCAACCTTACATCTACCAGTCTCCAAAATATGGAATTAAAGATTCCATAAATGCATAACAAAATATAAAGTCTGGTATAGCTAAACTATCAGTTTCTTTTAATGGGGTGAGCTACACTCATTTTGCACTGGAAAAAATGGTGAAAAGGAATTCAAAACAGCCCATAAAATTCACTGCTTTTAACTGACAGGACGGGAGCAATAACACTGAGTGGAGTCCTCAGGGATTAGAAAGGTACAGAGAAAACACTCATATTAGTAGGTGTTAAGTAATAGTGACATAAGCCTGCACAGCTCATAAAAAGGACAGACAATGTTTGCAACTATGCGAGTAGAAGAAAATGAAAATTAGCTTTTTTTAAGGCTGCTGGGATGGTTACAGTTTGCTATTGCACTTCAAAGGCGATTTACTCTCCAAAGAGCACAGGGTCTTTTATGTGGAGGAGAAAGCAGTTGCTTAGAAAGGCAGAGCTGGGGAGATACCCAGAAGTTCTGAGGCAGACTGCCCGGGAGGAAGAGCATGTGCTCAAAAGTCTGGGACGTTACTGGAGAGGGGATAAAAAAAAAAAGAAAAAGAAAAGGGAAAAAAAAAAAAAAAAAAGATAAAAACAAGTGTCTAATGTCCTCCAAACAGGGCATCTGTAAAACAGTCTGTGCATAGGACTGTGTAGACTTTCCAAGGGCTGTTCTTTGTTCCAGTTCCAGTGAGTTCCTGGAACGCAGCCTCCTTCCCTGCTCCTGGAACAGCCTTGACTGCAGGGCTTCTCCAGCCGTGTAGGTGGAAACACAATACGTGTGAACTATATATTCAACCAACAAAAGATTGCTGCAGAAAACGACGTCTTCAAAGCAAACCTTCCCTAGTCCACAAACATTTATTACTCTGTAGTAAAGATTTTTAAAGCCTGGCACAGTAACACAAGTTGGAGGGTTTGGCAAATAGAGATTAGGGGTGTGGACCTGGTCTGCTTATCAACATATATTTCCTTTAGATATCTATTTTATGGTGTGGCTCATCCCAGGAGCCGGCCGAAATAGCACCAGATTGCACTGGCTGATTGCAGCGTGCCTGCCCTATTTCCAACCTTTTCATGCCAAGCTGTATGTTCTAATATACATTGCTTTTGGTTCTGTGCTAATCATGGTGCTGGGCTGCTCCAGGGATATCAGCAGGAGAGAGTCCCCGAGGATTTCAGCTTTATGCATTAAAACGCTCTTGCCAAAATGAGTGTTGACTTTAGAAATCTTCAGATTCCAGTTGGAATTTTCTGCTGGCTCTCCAGCTTTACATGTAATTGAAACTCAAGCAGATCAAATATCAGAGTGATTTTTGAAGAAATGACTGGCTAATACTTTTGAATGGCAGATCTCAGTGAAATAGAAATTTCTTTGTTAAACTTACCATTTTCATAATAGTTGGGCTTTGCTTAAGTGTAACAAGAGAAACCCAGTGAATCTGATAACTGTGCAGGGTAACTGTTTACCAATATTTAAAGGCAGGGTAGCAGGAGAATCAAGTGGTTGGTCAGTAGCACTCTAACAGTTTCTGGAAGGCACCACCTTTATTTTCTATAACTGGAGTGGTTTTTTTTCCCATACAAAATGAAAATACTATTGTCTCCTTAGCATTAAAAGTTTCACTACAAAGAGCTACTAAAGGAAAGCAGCCAAAGCTGCCATCTTTCTGCCACCTTCTTGCATCAGTGGAGTTGAGAAGAAAGGAACTTTCCAAGTTACAGTACTGTACTTGAAAAGGAAAAAAAGTATGCAGCGACTTTTATCTGTGTATTCAGTAGATCAGATGGCAAACTCACCCAGACAGCCTAGCAGGGGAGCAGCTTCTGCTTGTCTCAGTAAGCCCGGAGTGGTGTGAAGCAGCACCAAGTACAACATCAAAAGATACAAATATGCATCGAGTGTAAAGTTTGGGTTTTTCAAAACATCTGTCTAATTAGCACAAGTTGTATATTTACGAGTTCTAGCTCTAACTTTCTCACAGTTTCATGCTCAGCAGAAGTGGCTTTTTCATCTCACAGATTTGTGTAAGAGGTTAAACCTACAAAGACTGTCACCAAACTTGTCCCTTCAGGTCCTCGATATAAACCTATCCTGTTTCCTTCTAGCATCAATCGCCCTATTGTGCCCAGCTACAAAATGTGAGATGTAGCTCTTAGCCAATTTTTTTTTTTTCTAGAAGAACAAGATCATTTTAATTGAGTGCTATTATCAGCCAGTTCTTGTGGTTTGACATAGATTCAAAATGAAGCAGTTCATCTGCTTAAAGAATGCGTAGGCACTAATAGAATAACCTCAGTAAGTTTTTGGGTGCTTCCACCCCAAGGGAAATTGGTTTGACTTGCCTTTCGGTGGAAATTTTGTGTACTATTGGCAGCCAAAATAGCTCTAGAGTCCAGAAACAGGAAAAAAAATCATATTCCTGTATAACATACTTAGCTCCTTTTCCTATTAAAATTTGTATTATAACCATTTTCAGTTTGGCCTCGTACACTTTGTTGCCTTGCAGTTCAAGAAAACCATCTTTATGTGTTTGTACAGTGCATGTGTATCTAACAAGGTGAAAAACTAAGTTAGTTTTCTTGAAAATATACATTATTCTTTTGGCTTTTGCATGGGGATTCTGCACTTACTGTGCATACTTCATCTTGCACTGGGATGCCTTCCCTAGGAGTGGTTTATTGGTGCTGATTCATGCACCATCTGCACTGTGGTGATTCTCTTCACTGATGAACAGAGTTTGATAGAGTAAATATTTCATTTGTTCACCCTTGAAAATGTTCGTGGAGAAGACGGGGGACTTGAAGCTGGAACTTTTTCTTGAGCTCTTCTGTGCAGGGATCAATAGTCCTGTAATTTGGCCTCTTCAGAAAGGCTGAGGACCTCCAGTGGGGACACTGTTTTAGGGAGCAAAACTAATTCACGTCTTTTATTCAGGGGTCTATCTATGAAGTTTATTCTCAGTCATATGAAGTGTTGCCTACAGGATAAAATTTATGACTCTAAATGAGCCTCTTGGCAATATCCCCTTCAAACCTGCCAGATAACAGAGGGCTGGAAGAGCACTAAAGCAGAGATTAGTCAAGCACAACAAAAACCTTCCTCCTCTGACACAACCACTTCTTAACAACTTCTGTTACTAAAACTGTCTCTGCTTATTTTTAGTTCAAGTCTTCACAGCACCGAAGTCAATAACTTCAATTAAGTCAATATGTTAATAATTATGAAACCAAATACTTCACCACTGATGCACGTTCATGTATGAATCTGATCCCTGATGCAACACAGTTATCTGCAGGAGTCGTGAAGATACCTGTTGGAACCAGCTTGGCCAACCAACCGGGAGACCTGGAATTTGTATTTCTAATGTTGAATACGTCTGCTGCATTTGGCACTTGAAGAGAAATATATTCTCAGTGAAAAAACCTCAGATTGCCAATTATGAAGAATTCATTAAGATCTGCTGAAGTTCAAAGCAAAAAGGCCAGTTCCTCGCAGGTTAGGGCAGCTCTTTTAATGGTTCCTGTTTCGCCTCCAGCAGCAGCTCATCTCCAGAACCTGTTTATTTTTCTGCCAGGACTGTTGGCAGGTGAATAGAGTCACATCAGATCACCTCAAGAGTATTTTTATGCTGGAAACCTATGCCCTGATTATGCCATTTTCCTGGCCCAGCATGGCATGAGATCATGGCTTTCAAACCTGTCTGTGTTGGCCTTAGAAGACAAAACATGCAATGCACCATTCACTTCCCTCTCTGAGATCTGCTGTCAAGTCACAGCTCGGTTTTGCACTGGGATTTGCTCTCTTCTACTTCAGACCATTGCAAATGAATAACGTTTGCTGTGTGGGGAGGAAGGAGAGCATCACTCGCTGGAGTCCTGAAAACAAATCAGATTATTTGTGCAGCAAAAATGAATGAATACAAGTTCTTTGAGAAGCTGATCAGGAGAAAACACAACAATCCCTTTTCCTGGGAAATAATTAGCGTGGACATGTCAGCACTAAAGCTTCGTGCTGCTACACTGTGGTTTAGGAAAGCACAGCACTTGCACTCTTGCCACGCAGGCAGCGGTGCTAGGCCAGAATTCACCCGGGCTCCTGAGAGTCACTGTCTCAGCAGTGCAACCTCCTAGTCTCAACAGAAGCTTGTACTGGCTCTCCGTGTTGGAACTGTTGAGAAGGTGTTGAATCCTGAAGTGCTGTATCATGTTCCTTTGTATTTTCTCTGTGACTGCTCAGGGGCTGCTGTGGGTACCTGTATGTGGTACCATGGTCTGGCTTGGCATTTTCTTTCCCGTTGCCAACGTGACTCCCTTCTCACCCAGCGTCCACCCCTCCACCACCAGGATCTGACCTGGAGGAGATGGGTGAAGAGGATGTGCTCATCTGGGGAGGGGTGATGCCCAGGAGCGAGTGCCCCATCTGTTGCAGCCATGCTGGGAACCCCAGGAGCTCTCTGTGCTGCTGCTCTCTTCCAGCTTTGTTATGTAAGGGGGTGAAAGTACAAACAAAGAAAAACTAAACGTGAAACATGAGTTTGTTAGCTTACTGAGAAGCTTGGGAGTGGCAGAATGAAGCTTTATAAATAAAAAATCAGGCTACGAAATGTTAGATACCTGCAGGAACACCTGCACTATTGGACCAAGCCAGACTCTGTAGGCAGCTTGAAGGAGAAATTGAAGATGTGCATTGGCTCTCTCTGGCTTCAGCAGCAAGCATTGCTTTTCTCAGTATGGCTATATTTAAATTCCTTATGGTTTCACTCCCGATGTTAATGCCATTCATATCCTTTACAGTTTTGCACTTGTAATTTAGCAAGATGAAACAGCAATGATTGAAACCTCTTTGAATCATATCAGTGGATCAGTGTCTCCATACCTGGAAACACCTTTGACCATAGTTGTGCTCTAAGCTCCACGGAGCAGCTCATACCTGGTCTGTTACGTTCTTCCTCCTACCAGAATAAAGCATCATTTGTGTAAATCTGAGAAGCAAGCAGGAAAATTTGAAGTGATTGACAGGCAAAGAATAAAGTGAGGTCTTTGTCATCACTGCTAACATTTATATTTGTCTTCAGTGTTTACATGCTGCTTTTTCCATTCTGCCATCCTCTACCTGATCTCCCCTCTATCCCGGATCGTATGGAAATGTGTGTTTGCAGGTCAGGTTTGTCACTGCTGTGGACTCATTTGCACCTGTCTCCAATAACCCAGCCTTCGTGGAGGATGTGAGCAGGCTGATCTCCCTCCTCCCTCGCTGAGCTGCTCTTTGCAAAACCTGCCTCTGCTGAGGACAAGCTTATTTGTGCTTCCTTATCAGATCCTGAAACTAGATCAAGATTTATGCAACTTGAACTGTACCGGAATTCTTAGTTCTTTCACACTGCACCAGATATTGTTTATCCTGCAGTTTATGTCTCATTTGTGATAAGGAAAACTTTCTGAGTGTGCACAGAGTAGCAGGAAAGCTCTTTGTGCTGGGCAGGTCTAATGAGAGATGTTAGTATGGAGCTGCACAAATGAAAAACTGGTGGTGCTTCAGAACTTGATCTGTTTTCTGTTACTTTTAATGCTTTTGCATTTAAAAAATGTCATCCATATAAGAATATTTGGAACTACTTACACATTAAAAAAAAAAAGAGAGAGAGAGAAAATGAAAAGAGCCTGCCTTCCTTTTAGATGTGCCAAACAGGTTTGGCAGTTGTTCGCTTAGCATTGATCAAGTGTTCCTCAGACAGTAAGACCCTTACAGCATTTTCTACCTGCATGGAAACATTCTTGCCAAGCATTCCTGAAACTGGAAGACACCCATCAGTTGGGTTATTTTTCTTGTTCAGAGTGTTTGGGACGGTGATTGAAGGTACAGGGTATATCACAATTTGACACTTGTCATTCTAAAGCCTGAAAGTCCTCTAGAAGATAAACTGCAAACATTGTTTTGGCTCAAGGAGACTGGAAGTGGCTGGGCTGGGTCAAACTGGAATCCATCTGTCTCCATCTTCCAAGCCATGGTATCTGATAACAGAAACCCAGGAAAAAGTAGAACAGGCTGAAGATTTAGGGACATTTCCTCAGTATACTTTCCCATTCTCCAGCAAGATACAGTTAAGGGAGCTGCTCTCTGTATTTGATGTTTTCAGTGGCTTTTCATCCTGTGGATCTGCATCGGTGCTTTTTTGAGTCCGTGTGCCTTTAGTACTTGGCATGGTCTGAGGCAAAACATTCCCCACGGTACGGTTTCTGGGCTTGGCATACCTTTTGGGACCGTTTTAACTGCCTTGTCATGGTCCCGTGGGAACCCCTTAGAAGGAAAAACAGAAGGATAACTTGGGGATGCTCATTAGGTTCACAAGTAACTCAACAAAAACTTCTGCTGTGCAGCACTGAGGTCCTCTCCTGTCTGGCATTTCCACGTAAGACTTTCCTGCCACAGCAGGAAGATCCTCTAACTGAATTAGCAAAGCCTTGCATCTCAAAGCTGGGTCAAAAAAGACTTCATAACAAAAAATAAAATATCAAAACTCTGCTGAAATCAGATCTGCTTTGTCACAAATGTGATAAGAGCTCTTGACATTCCATGAGAACTGTATCTGAGACACAGCAATAGCTTTGGCAAGTGTTTTTCCAACTCTCATCCTCTTAGTTTGCCCATACACCTCATTTATTACTAGTGTTGGTGAAATTATCACTGCCAAAAGATCAAATGTGGAGTGCCTGCAGCTGAGCAGTTGCCTGGTGCAGTGATGCTCCTATCAGGGGTCTCCATCAGGGAATTCTCAGTCTGATCCTACCAGGGGTGGTTTGGAGGGGCACAGACCTCCTGTAACTTTGCAGATTGAAATTGTCCCGTGTACATCATCCTCAGCAGTGCCTATTTTATGCCTTGAATGTTTTAATGGTTTGCTTTTAAGGGAAGCATGGATAATAAATTTAAACTGGAGAAATTATCTTTTTTTTTTTAATTGATGATTCCAGTTCTGTAAAAAAGAGCTAAAGAAATAGGGTGGTGGGTACTCTCAGAAATGAGTTATGCAGGAAATAGAGTAAAATGTTTTGAATAAAAAGCTAGCAGAAACATTTCAATAGGCTGTGGAGCCTGATGCTGCTCTTTGCTACTGCATGTGTACATGTTTGTCTAAAATATTCTGTACTGAAAGTCTAGAGTTCTAAAATGGAAGCAAAAAGTTCTGAAGCAGCTGAAATAGAACCTGCCCGTGTCTAATTTTGAAAAAAAATAAATAAAAATAAGAACTTAAAGGATTTTAGAAATGTTTAGAAACATTGGCATTATGACAGCAAGTATCTCTGTCACAACATCATGTGATTAACTAGATCAGAAACATTCTGGGATGTTCTGATCAGCTATGTTAATGCGTCTCTTAAAATGTATAAAGCCAATGCTCTATAAAATAGATACTTGAAAAACAGTTTTTGCTTTCCTCAGGCTAGTGAGATTAGAGTTTCATAATCTGTTTGACCAGCTGCAGAGGACGTTCTTTTTCATTTTTTTCTTTTTAAGTAAATGAGCTTCATCTCAACGTGATTACAAAAATAAAAATTCAAGCTTCAAAAATGCTCAGTTTTCACACGTGCTCTTAAATAGGAGCAATTGCCTTATCCTGTCTTGTTGCAAACGTAATTGTGTTGGAGGTCATTAAAGACTTGGAATAGAAGAATTTCCAAGTTTCCAAGGGTGCATCCTCCCCTGTCAAGAATCATCCCATTTTTGGCTTGTAGACATAATTTAGAAGGTTTTACTTTGCTGCTTCTCACATCTTTAGACTGCGTTGAGCATGCAGGCACTGTTGAGTCAAGCTCACTCTTGTTCAGTTCAAAAAGCAGTGGTTTGCCTCACGAGTTAATGTTGTTGATTAAGGTTACTTTGAAAGGTATAAAGACATTATTAGATTCCTTTTTGTGTGTGTGTAAGAGAGTGTGTTATTTTATGCAATGGAAGAATTCCAGCAGTACCAGGCAGTCTGGTAGTTTATTGCACAAAAGAAATAGTTTTTCTTTTGTTCTTACTGGGAACCAGTTTAGCCTATTGATTGGGAATATCAGAGCTTCTCACAGTTACTTTGTAAAAGAGCACAGCAACATAAAATGCTTTGTAAAGCCTGTTAGAAAGGTTTATATTTCCAAGTCTCTCTGCGCCTGTGATGAGGAATGCATTTTAAGGAGACCTTTGTAGAGAACCAGGGGTCTACTGGAACCTCTGGTCCATCTCCAGGTGCAAAGTTTCCGAACACCCACTTAAAGTGGCAGTTTGGTGATAAACTTGGTTGGGAATGAAGCCCCCGGCAGTGAGCAGATTGCCTTGTTCAGCAAGTGATTGATAAATACGCTTCATCGTGAGTCAGGCGTTCTCTAAATCATCGCAGGAAATTCTGCTCAAACCCCTGATGTTTGTTTTTGCAGAGCTGTTGGGAAGAATGCAGCGAGCAGCAAAACCAGATGTTTTGCTAGTTAATTTGTATTCACAATAGCAGTTTTTCACTAGCACAGCGTATCCACTGACGTGACGTTTTAGACGTCCTTAGGACACGGCATCAAAAATTCAAGAAGTTGTCTGGAAATGTTGAAGCTGACATCAGGTCTTCAGAGGAAACCTGCTCCGAGAATGGCAGACTCCTTGCCGTTCCCTTTGATTGCAAAATGTTTAATAAAAAGCAAATTAGGAAATGAAAATTGTCTCGTGGATCAATCAGGCGCAGCAGTTCTGCCTGTTCAGCATTATCTGTCAGACCTTAACCTGATTGGGAGTGGTTTATTTTGTATAATAGTCTCAAAATCAGCCTGAAAGCCTGACTTTAAAAATACCTGAGGTATTTTGTGTGTGCTCTGAGGCTGATAACAAACTCTGCAGTTCAAGTTTTAATAACTAAGGGGGAGCTAAGAAACTTCAAAAGGTTCATGATAAATGTTTTTGACAATGCGTCAGCTGAACATTAGGCAGAATCTTGGTAAATCCTCTCATAAGTGGTTTAAAATGGAGTTCTGAACTTTTCCTTCATAAGTGTGTGCTTAAGATGTCATGGTATCTTTGGGTTTAAAAGATTCATTTTATCTGGTATATGTGAGCCATCGGTGTTGCTGTCTGCACCCCTGAGAGTGAAAGGGGGAAAAAGTTCAGCAGTTTTCTCCTTTCGGCAACCTCTGCCCTTGCTCTTGACCGTGAAACTCGTGGAGGATGGGAACAAGGAAAAGCCAGTTTTAAAGCAAACTAACAAAATACAGCAGGTAAATATTATGGTAAACCTTCCGAGCTGACAAGCTTTCCAAATGACTTCATCGCAACAGCCCTGCAACGGCCTGGGACTAGACAAAGCACCGTCTGCAATGGCAACTGCTTGTTGGGTTTTGTGGTTCATTGAGAGAAACAGATGAAAGCAAGTTTATTGCTGCCCTTTGAACCTTGCCTCCCCCCCTCTCCAATCACCTGAGCCACTAAAAACAAAGTGAAAACAATTCCTTGCTTGGCTCCCCCTAAAAAAAAAAAATACTTCTGTTTTCTTTGAATTTTTACCTTTGCAGGGCTTGCTCTCCTTTGTGTTTCAAAAGAATTGAGTTTGTAGTGCTGTGTGAGGAAGCCCTGACTCAGCAAAATGCTTAGGCCCTGGCTTAGTTTTAAGCCTACAAATAGCTCTGCTGGTGCTGTCAAGGTGGTTTAGGGATATATGGCTAAAGGCTTTGCAGAAGAATGGTCCTAAAACTTTGGTCAGCTCAACTAGGTATTTACAGAGAGAGAATGCTGAAAGCACACCAATATTTTATAGGAGCAAAGCAGGAAAAATTATGCGTGTTGACAATCCTAACAGTGCTCAAGGAATCTCCAAAAGCCACCAAACTAGTTGAAGTCTGATGTGAAAGTGTTAAGGGACTGCTCAGGAGCTAATGCTGATGACTCAGAATATATAATATACTGCCAATCAGTCTCTGGCCTGTGAATTGTGAAAAAGGAAAATAATGTAGCATTAGATCCTACCAACACTGGCAAAATATTTGCATTATAATGTTCTTTTATGTCAAGTGACCTACTTTAAAAATTTTTCACTCCTACTGGAGAATCTTGATTTTGTTCACAGAGTCAAATTCTTCCTGAACCCCTTTCCTTCTTCCCACAGTCCCCCCAAGGGAAGAAGTTGTTAAACATCCCAAGGGCATCTCCTGCTGGCAGATCTCAGCAGTCATAGAGGCTGGTGCAGAAAGGAGCTGCCTGACTTGCATGACTGGGCAAAGCCCACGTCTGGGGTGGTTTTGCAAGATCCCCACTCCCATTTTGAAATGTCAGTAAAGTGGGACAGACTTCTCAGTGTGCCCAGTACAAGGCAGTTCCCATTACACCAAGCGGGAGCTGGTGAATTCTGTGCCTTTGGAAATGATCCCTTTTCATCTGATTCCTGACCAAAGAAACTTTTTTTTTCATAACAGTAGCAGAAAATGAGCAACCAGCTCTTTCAGAGACACATTTCAAAAGGTATTGCCATTTGCATTTTTATTCCATGTTGTAATTCACGTTCAGTCTTCATGAAGTAGTGTTTAGTGGTTAGAATTATATATTAGGCATGAGGATCCCCAGATTTGCCATCCTGTCATTGCAGAGCAGGACACCCTGCAGTGTGGTCTTCACAGGACATCTCTTTTCTCCCACCCTTGAGTAGTTGTGAGCAACTTCACCCAGGCAGTGAAGCTGAACTGATGGTAAAAGGTGAGGAGGTCAGTAGAAGGAAAGTGTTAGATGTAAAATATCGCTTAAGGTGGTTTAATTTCTGTTCCCGAGGAGCAATAAAGCATAAATTTTCTGTACAGTCATAATAGTAATTGTAATGTTACCTATAGGATGGAAGAATAATTTGTGTTATTAAACACCATAATTATTTTCAGTATACAATAATAGAGAGACTTTTTCTGTTACAGTAATGTTGGCCCCTGCGTATAGGTTGTGGAAAACTTTGTTTGCAAAAACAAAGCTATTGTTTTAACAAAAACCACAGAAATTTTGCCTTTCATATTGAATCAGTAGCGTAATGAGTAGTGGAGCAATAGTTCAACATCAAAGGAGACTTCTTGGATATATAGCATGTTGCAACAACAGCGAAAAAGTTCCCACCAGAAAGGAATTTTGCCATATGTGAGCAGCAAACATATGTATTAGGTTAAAACCATAAGATTTCCTTTGCTTTACAACAAAAATGAGAGAGAACTTAAGTGCAGAGGTTTTCAAACAGTCGAGAGCTGGAATGCAGCCCGGGGAGCGAGCAGTGTCCGAGGTTTGGAGCAGCACCAGTGGACAAAAGCTCTAGGAAAAGCCAAAAGCATTGAGGATGCACCAGGCATTTGGCTCAAATGTTGGTATTTCACTTTTTCCAAATGCCCTTGTTTTGCTGTGACTCGTGGCATTACATCAGTGATCTTCACGGGTCTGTCTTCCCAACTTATTTGCAGGAGTAATAAACCTGGACAAATTTACTTATCTCTGTACAATATTTTAGTAAAAATAATTATTGAAACTATTTTTCTACTGAATATGATGGGATGCTCGGCCTGCTTTCTTTGAATAAGTTGCATTTGACTTTAAATTGTGAGACCACCTAATATAAAGGAGAAGTTTTAGCCCAGCCAGCCCATGTTTAGAGATAAAGATACTCAAGATGGAGTGTTTCTATGGCAACACTTTATAGCATCTCCATATATATAACCGGGGCAAAATTTGCTTTAATTTTTGCATGGATTTTCGTTAAGAGTTTCAGAGCTGGGTTTTCTTCTCATGAACACGGAAAGAAAACACATCAATGGATGTAATTTGAATTTAGAAGGCACTTAAAGAGAGACCTGTATTCAGAATGATTGTTGGCACATGTTTTGAGGATGTAAAGTGGAAGCCGCCTTCTGTGGGCATTAGTAAGGAGATAATTAAAACTACAGTAGGTAATTATGGTCGCTTTTATTACTGCATCTTTCATTAACTAATTATATTAATTTGGTAACATCTGGAGAAGTCTTTGAAGATGAGAAATGCTAACTATTACTACCTTTAGTTGTAGTGTTACTCTGCACTGGTCAGAAATATGGAGGTCTTTTCTTGATAGGGATGTGCATCCCTCTGTGCAGAGTTGCTGGTACAGCTAATAAGAATTACCTGTATCTATCAAAAAACCCCTCTGCCATTACCTGGTGTAATCTGATCAGGATGAGTAGTGACTTTCCTGCTGACATTTTTTGTTAGAAAGTGAAAATACATTCCTATTTAACAGGTTT
Source organism: Chloroceryle aenea (assembly GCA_013399075.1). Classification (NCBI taxonomy): domain Eukaryota; kingdom Metazoa; phylum Chordata; class Aves; order Coraciiformes; family Cerylidae; genus Chloroceryle; species Chloroceryle aenea. The sequence continues at coordinate 186,677 of VWZY01000793.1, forward strand.
TTAGAAGAGGCTCCTTTCCTTTAAGTGTCACTTATTTATTCAGCTCTCAGTACCAGAGATAGATCATCGTGATCCCAGTCTTGCCACTGATGTGATGGGAGCAGGAATCAAACTCTGTCTGCTCTCAGGAACACACCAAAAAGCAGGAATTTATTTCAGGTTTGAAGAAGCAAAACATCACACCTTTGAAAATACAGTATGTTCACAGTAATAATCAACAGCAAGGAATTACAAATAATAATGATTTTAGTTTCTGTAATTCTTCCAAAACTGAATTTTCTTGTGGGGAATCCAACACTTCTATTTTACCATATCCTGTGGTTAAAGGATAACCAAATCAGTTTTCATATGTTAAAGACTAAATCCTTTGTATATTCCCATTTCATACTTGTTCATGTGATTCTTAAAACTCTTTCTCTTTAGTTGATTTAGATTAAGCCCTGTAACTAATGCCAAAAATTTATTCCTGCCTTGAAAAGGGATTTTGTAATGCTGGCATCCTACCTCTGTCTCTTTATGACTCCTTGTCAAAACTATAGGCTTTACAAGTTGTTTTTGTTTAAAAAACCCCAGTACCTCTTTTGCAGCCCCGGGCTGGCACCCAGAAGTCAGGCTGAATCCCTCTGCTCTTGTGCATCATCCCAGCACCTCTGTGAGCTGCACAGGCCGAGCTCCACACCAGCTCCCCACGTGCTACTCTTGGCTCCAGAGTGCTCCAAGTGACCGTGAGCAGAGCTGGGTTTGAAATAAACTTCTTTACACATTTTTTTTCTGGTGATAACCAAGCCACAAAATAATAATAACAATTAATAATAATAATAATAATGTGCCTACCCAGAGCTGCAGTTCAGATGCTCCTTTCTCCTTTCATAGCAGCCAATCCCCAAACGTTTCATGCATCGCAGTGACAGTGATGGGTTGATGGATTCATCCACCAGCTCCACTTGAGGTCCCAAAATCTGACCATAATATTTCAGCAGCATATTCCCAAAGCCATTCCTTTTCTCTTCCCTCCATCTCGTGCCTCTCAATGCTGTATGCGACCAAAACATTTACAATATGATTTTATTTTAGGATCCTTTCCATTTTTGTAAATAAATCCAGTGACTGTTCCTTTTATACAGCTGTAATTCACCCACATTGTTGCAGTGGAGCTTATTATCTCATTTACATTTTTAAGTGCTTTTCAAAGTATAGGATATCTGGGCTGGAAAGCAAAACATTTCATTTCTTTGTTCTCAGGCCAACACAAAGCACTTCCAAGGTCAGGTACGGTGTAGACTTTCAACAGCAAACATGTTTACATGGCATTTGAAAGCCAGTTTAACTGAAAAAAAAAAAAATACACTGTCTTTATAACAGTGATGTAAGTCAATTTAGCAAAGCTGAGGGACAGGGATTAATTCTGTACCTGGAAAAATTTAACTAAATCACTTAGGTTTTGTTTTCTGTTCAGTGGAAAAAAGCTTCTGACGCTTAAAAATTGGCTTTTTAAATTTTTTTTATCCCATTTTCTTCATCTCAGCAGTTATTAAACATAAGCTCTGTTACTCTTTGGGCAAAATCTGACACTTTGAAGTTGCAGAATAAAAGCTGCATTTTTGCACAAAACAAAACCCATTGTTTAATTTTACAAAAGAGATGTTCTGTGGTGTACCTGGGGTAAGTCTTTTGGTGTTTTTAAGAGTATTCTACGTGACAAAAGCTTCTCTGTTAGATGCAGAAAAAGATTGGAGGGCACTGGGTAGCTTCAGAAACAGCCATCAGCATTCAGGCTCTGGCCACTGCATATGAAGTTTTTTTGACAATAGAGAGAATTTTCTGTGTGATCTTCAAAAGGGTGCATTATTCGTGACATCCATCACGAATCCTCCTAGAAAATTAAAATCCTGGGCAACAAACTTGCTTATTTCTAGTTACTATTTTTAGAGCTAATCATATGCAGGAACCTACAGCAACCAGGAGATTTTGATGGGTGTTTTTTTGGCACGGCTTTGGTCAAACACTGATTGATTAGTTTTATTTTCACATCCTTGTGTTGATAGGAAAGTTTTAATACCCAAATGAGCATTAATTACTCGTGGAATATCCTTTATACACAAAACTAAGTTCCACCAAGTGACCAGGAGGAGAGCTGCTGTGCAACACAGCAAGGCTCCAGAAGTGGTCCCAGTAGAGGGATTGATGCTCTAGCTGAGGAGTTAGTCTTTTTTTCTTCTTCCATCCCAATACCAAGAGCCAGTTATGATGCAACTTTGCTATATTCTGCAAAATGTGTTTGTTGTACAGAAGTAAAAATGGAGGAATTAAGGAAGGAAGCAGCAGTGCATCAGTTCTTTCCTTTGCCACCATGTGGTTGGTGTCTTCACTCCTTTAATGTGAGATCCTGTTTTACATTCAGTACTTGCAGATTGATGTGCTGGAGTGTGACATAAATCTGTTCTCCGAGACAAATACGTACATATACATTTGTACATCCACGTGCTATCTTTTGACCATCTTCCAAGTCTTGTGAAAGAGTAAAATTTGCTCTTGAGCACCAGAGCAGGATGACTGATGTGCAGCGAGGTTTCCTCCCTCCTGATTTTTCACCATGCCAAGCTCGTTGGGTTGTATAAGCTGATCCTGTAGGAACAGCAGGAGGAGACCGGTCATACTCTGGAGTTTATCCAAAACACGGTCTGGGAATGTTGCTGAGAGTTGTCCTGTGCTGGTTGTGTCTGGACACTTTGGAGTCATGGCAGGACTTTTGTCAGATTCATGGGGCCTGTGGTGCTCTTTCTGATACGTGGAGCAGCCCTGCTCCTTGTTCCATTTCTGCCTTGCATGACCTGATCATCTGAGTTTTTAAATCAAAGCGCGCTTGATTGTGTTTTACCTTCCAAAATGAGATGTACAAGAAGAAAACAGAAAGCCTGCAATTCACACATATATTTCATTATATTAATGCAAATTCCTGGTACTGCAAGACTTGTTGAGTATTGAAAACTGGTTATGTATTCAAAGCCAGGATTTCAACATTTCTCAGAAGTGGTGATAGCGTAAAAGTCCCTGGGCAGATTTGAAGTTCATGCTTGGGTCTGGTTAAATTTTTTGGCATCAGAACATGTAATAGACTTATAGCTATAAGACTTTAAAGTTAATGCCTGGCATCACTTCAAAACAATGTGCAAGATCTATCATAAGTAGTCTTCTTATCTTATCTCAATAGCAATTTTATCCTGTAAATGATTTGAGAGAACAATATTTCAGTGCTGTGGAAAAGAGCAAGCGTTGGGTTGTTTGGGGGGTTTGGGTTTTTTGGTTTTGTTCTGTTTTTCTGTGAAATCTTTGCACTGCAAGTACTTGTAAAGATCCTGGTTTATGTACGAGTGTCCTCCTCGGAGGAAGCAGAGGTTGACTGTATCATGTGTTCTGAAGAGAGCACAAAGAGTCCATGGGCTGGTTGGTCTCTCCTTTGCAGGGCACTCTGCAGAAGGTCTCTGTGCAGTTCAGCTTTTTAAAAACCAACACTGGAGGCACCTTTGGTATGGTTTATACCCTATCTCCAGTACAAGGCCCTCCCCAGCTCCTGTCCTGACACTGCACCACGCTTTTCAGCTGATGGGAAGCAATGGCCTGATTTCCTGGCATACAAAAGATAACTCAAAATATTCCCTTTCTTCTGCCACAGCCTCCTCTGTGCTGGTGTCAATCTAACATCCACATTGTGCACTTTGCTTCAAGTCAGCACTTGCAGTGAACAATGCCTTCATTCAGGCTGACAACATAACTAAGCTTTTAGTAAATGTGTAAGTAAATGTTAAGTGTGTATTCAAACATTCAACAATGACTAGGAAACTTTAAAAAAAAAACCCAAACCTTTGAAACTTTGTATTGTTTGTTTGGTGTGTATCTGTTAGAAATAACATAGACTATCAGTTCCTTGGGGCGGGACTGTTCTTTTGTTAAGCATATAACAAAAAGATCAAGGCTCTGAGGGGCTGCCGTGATAAAAATAAATGTATAAGAAGAACACGAAGGACAAAATAAATTTGTCAATGCATTTTACGAGCTTGGTTTAGAAGTGATTATTTCTGAACTAAATAAAGACTGGATAGTTGTGGTAAAGTGACACGATCATGATATTCCTTTTATTTATTGCCATTTATACTTCATTTGTAGATCACATGCTAGACTACTACAGGGCAGGAGGGGAGCCCCTCATCTCGGCGAGCGTCCCGTTTCAGTAATATGGAATACATTTTCACTGCAAATTCCAGACATGGTTTTCCAGAGAGAGGATTGTTCTTCTGGCTTAAAGGAAAAGTTATTGGCACACTGCAAAAGTGTTCCTAGGAAGGCCAGGTTGTATGAATAAGATGGTAACAAAAAATCAGAGACATTTGCAATTGCAAATGCAATTGTTGCAATTGCAATATTTCCCTTTCAAAACCCAAGGGTATTTATTGCATTTTTAGTATGAGAATTGTAGATAGAACTGCTAAGATTAACTTCTGTGGTCCTACCTGTGCAGAACTTTACTCACTGAGGCTGATGGGACTGAGTCTGTCATGTTCTGGCAGCTACCCTGTGCAGCTGGACGCAACTGCAGCTGAAGAGCTCTGCTGATACTGCACTGTTTTCTTGATCAGCTCACTGAAAGATGTTACCTAGAAGTTGTTTTCTGCCATCCCGTGTTTCTCACGTGTGTTTTGCATCCCTTGGTTTTGTTTCAGGCCTTACAAGATGAAGTGGAAAGTTACCACACTCAGGCGAGGGCTGCAGAGAAGAGGCTGCAGTGCAGGGAGCTGGAGTTCCACGAGCAGGTACCCGGTGCTGTCCCCACTGTCCTCTTCCCTTGGGCAAGGAGGTTTCAATGTTTAAAAATAACATCTCCCTCCAAAGTACAAGCACATATTTTCCTGCAAAGTTTTCAGCTAGCTTTCTTTTCTGGTTTGGTTTTTTTGGGGACTAAAAGAGAATTAAACTGTCTGAACCCTACAGGCAAATACTTATCTCATGCTCTCTATTTCAAGTTGGTATTTCAACTATTCTAGCTGTTAAATGATGCATTTATTGTGAACTGACTGTCCTGTTTTGGTAGAGGTTTCTGAGGCTATTCTAACCTGTTATTCAGTGGCTTGTGTGAAGAGAATTATAACTGGACAGTAACAGCTAAAAATAATCTTTATTTCTAATGTTATGCATTTATTGTCCTAACGTGTCATCTCTAAACAGTTCCATATGATCAATAGTGCTAAAATTATTCTGGACACTCTGGGTGAGATCAGAGATTTAATGTGCTTCAAGCACATTAGTAGTTTACAGGCTGGTATTGAAAGGGAAAGTCAATGATCTGCATTCAAACCAGGTTAAATTGAAGTATTTGGGAGAACACGCAGGTGGTAGATCTCTGAATCCCATGCAAATGTACTTGTTTCTAATACAAACCAGTTTTTGCAGCATTTGAGAACTTTATTTGGTGCTGAGTAAGCAGTATCCCTAACATATATCCTATGTAAAGCATTTCTAAAGCTACACCTGCAGGAATAGTAAGTTGGGGTGGTTGCAGAAGAGTAATAATAATGACTTTCAAATATTTTTGCCCCAGTTGTGGTCGTCCTTCTTGCACACGGGTGTTTATGTTCATGTATTTCCTCTCAGCACAGTCGGTGATGGGCTGTTCTGCTCTTTCCCTCTGCCCTCAAAGTCCAGATGTTGGGCCAGGTTTGCCCTCAGCTGCAGAGCTTGCAGCATCACAGGGATTTGGTGTAATGAGGGAGTTGGCCTAAGAGAATTGAGTTTTGGCCTCAAAGAGTCTCTTGGAAAAGAAGATGGTGTATGGTTGTCCCTCCCAGGGGACAGCACTGGCCTGCATGCTGTGAGAATCCTCTTCCAAAGATCCTCTTTTGTTATTGTTTTTGTTTTAATCTTTGCCACTGCCATTTCTCTGACCCGTTTTGAGAGGGCATCCAAAAGAAGAAACAAAAAGTGGCTTGTGAAATACAGAGTTAGAAGGCTAGGCATGTAGATTCACAGGATCGTCCCCCCCTTTCTGCTTTCAAGGTTTCTGTTACATAAACCCCTGGTCCAAACCAACCCACAGGGCATGCCTGTCCATATGAGATTAGTGAAGGACTAACTCAGCTGCTACTGTCTCTTTCCCCAGTATAAATGGAGCAGAGAAGTTATTTAAATGACACTGCACCTCCAGCTTAGAGCTTTTCCTGCAAGGTGCTTATACATAGCAGGCTCCTGGTAACGCTCACGTTGGAGTTTGTCAACAGTCTTGTCTCTGCCATTCACCCCTTGGGATTGTTTAGGTGGCTTTGGTCTATTTTGCAGACAAACATGGTGGAAGTTGTTAGCATGTCTTCTCTGTGACTGGTTAATGCATTAGTTATGCTTATCTCTCCAGAAGAAAAATGCAGAAATGACAGCTCTGACATATTTCCAGTTATTATGTCTTGGCCAGGCTACCTGTAAACATGTTCATTGGGTATTAGCAGTAGCTAACAGCTGATCAGCTGATCAGGGAGTTAAAATATTTAAGACGTTAACTTAGAACTTGCTTTCTGCTTTTACCAAACACTGTCTAAATTGGAATTGCATAAAACATGAATTTTTGTGCTGGTGCTCTTACAAAGGCTGCTTTTCAGAGCTTTTACATGGCTGTAAATAAGGAGGAGAGAGGGTTAAACTGTCTCTGCTTTTCATTAAAAGGAAAAATCTTGTGTTTTGATTCTAGAACAACAACAAACAAATGAATGAGACATGAAAAAAACATTTTGTTGTGCTTTTAATTAAAAATAAAAAGCTGTTTCTCGTTATGGCTTGTTGGGTGGTATCTTAGTGCTCCATGTTTGTTCTCTTTTCAGTGCAATGTCCTTATAACTCTTCAGCCTTTAAGAGTGATGGGCAGATCCTCGAAGCTTAACTCTTTGATAACACAGAGTTAACCTTTCCTTGTCATGTTTATCAAGAGAGACAGAAACAAACTACCCTATAAATGAGGGAGGGGAAATATGTTAGAAGGACTCTGATGGCAAGCCCTGAGCTGTCTAGAGCTGAGCACGGCACCGCGGTTGCAGTTGAGCTGTTGTTTGTGTGGAGCTTTTTTGTTCCAATAATTCATGTTCTTGTATGAACTTGTGTTTACTTCTTCGATCCTCTTTACGTATGAGGAGACGCAGTCACGTTGTATCTGTGTTGTTTCATCAGGGGTGTAGTATAGCCACGTTATCTAACAATGAGTTCTGCTCCAAGGTGAACATACGTTTGTCAGAAGTGCCTGGGAACTTTTCCCACTTTGACCAACCTCAATAATTTTATCTTTTCCATAAAGGTTGCTCTGTCTCTGCTAAGCATGGTTTTCTAGGACAGTGGTTCAGTAATGCTGCACTTCTAGATGAGTCTCGGAACTGTATCATCTTTGTTCATGTCAAAATGCTGGGGGTTTCCTTCAAAAATTAGATGTCCACCTTCCTGAGACATATGTAATTGTATTCATGGAAAGTAGCAAATTGGCAGTAAATGAAGTGTAACTCACACTTAATATGTAAGGGCTTTATATACAGGTGTTTTGATATATAGTCCCAACACAGTTGAAGCCATCTGGGAAGGTTCCTAGGAACTTTGGGGGTGTCCAAACTTTTTCCTTGCAAAACAATGCTGAAGTTTCTTATATGTCAGTAACTTGGGAACCAGATTCCTGTCAGCTAATTCCATTTAGATTCTGTTCCTGCATCACAGACTCTTGCAGTGTATCACTTAGTTCTGCTACATGCCTAGATCGAATGTAAGACAAGATCTCCGATGGAATGATCTTTCATTCCACTAAACATGTTTCTTTTTCTTGAGTTATTTGGCTTTGTGTGGTTGTCAGTCATCATTTGAAAATCCGAGTTGTTCACACGGCAGATTTTACATCCTGCAAATGTACAATTGAAAATGATGCACACCTCTGAGAGCTTAAACATATACCTTAATGAATCCAGGAATTTAGGCATGTGCAACAAATTTTGCTGAGTTGGAGCCTCTATTAATGGTAGTGAAATTCTTGCTTTATTATCTGGATTTCTTTAGAATACCTCATTTCCTTTCAAATTCCTTTTTGTAAGGGTAGTCACCCCAACGCAGAGTACTAAAAAGGTCCAAGAATCTCCTTCAGAATTACCTGCAATAATTTTTTCAGGAAAACAAACAAACAAACCCAACAACAAAACACTGTTCTTTTAATTCCTTTCTTTCTAATATTTTATAAGGCTGATCAAATATGATTTAAAATTTCTAATTGAGGTAATAGAGTGAAAAAAGTTCCCACTTTCACAAACAACCGAAGTAGCAACACTACAGACATTCAAACCTCAGGAATACTCCTTCAAGCAGTTGAGTCACAAATAGAGTCTTAAAAGAGAGAGAAGACTCTGAAGACAGAAAATCAGTTATGTTCAATTCATGAATATTACTGAGGAAATGAAGAATACCAATGTAGATTTCCAGCCCTTTAATTTCTTTTTTCTCTCAAATACCTCATAAAAAGGGGAGAAAGGAGTTATCTGAATAAGGATGTTGTACAAGTATTTGGAATAAAATAGAACAGCTTAGTTTGTTAAGTGGATTTCACTCATGTTCAAATGAAAGCAGGAGTGATAATTGTAAAAGAGCTACGATTCAAAAGCATTCAGTGAGTTTTCCTTTTTAATGTTTATTATTCTGACTTGCTCAATTTTTCATGACTGCTGGATATTTACCACATTCTGCCTAACTTACTGTTTCCATGCCAACTAAAAATATTTGTTCTCAGATGAATGCTGTGATGCATCATTCTGAAATTTCTGTCTCTGTGCAGCACAGAGAACTTGTAACGTTTGCCACACCTTCTCCTTGATGGGAATGGTGCTACTGCCTGCGGAGTTGTGGAGCTGTGAGTGAAGAATCAGTAAGACAGAGATGAGCAACCGATGCCTATGGCCAGGGTACGGTCCCAAATAGTTCTTCATACAACAATGACTGGAAGACTTGAGTAATATTAATATCCCTTTAGTTTAGGGCTTTTTGTCCCTATTTCTTTTCAGTCTCGTTTTTAAAGATATCGTGGAGTAGCAGCAGAGAAATTAATAGAAAATCCTTGCCCTCCCTTCCATCATCCTGCCCTTCTATATATGCTCTGAAAAAAAACAGGTGGAAGCAGTGAAGTTTCCATCTGGAGGTGGGTGAACCACTGCAGGAAGGTTTGTACAAGCCCAGCTTCTCTCCTGGTACAGGGCTTTTAGCTCGGGTGCCTCAGACAACTGCAAAAGCCGGGCAGTGCTTCTTGGGGGTGGCCCTGCCTTGTATTTCCAGACTTTTTCAAAGGGTTGTCTTTCCCAGGACATCTTAGAGTCTTCTAAAATCAGGGTAATAAGCTCTAGATGAGCTGTTTGAGCCAGCTGCAGGTGAGGAGGATTTAGGCAGCCTTTGTTTTGCAGAGCCGACGAGCACTTTGGAAACCGAGAAACAAAACAGTCGGCGCGCACAGGAGGCGGGGATGAAATTCTGCCATTTGCTCTGGTTGCTTCAACCCATGTCACTGAAACGCTTCCAGAATGTTCCCCCCAGAGACCCATTTCTACTCCCACAGAAATGGGAAGCTTCGTCTAGATTTGAATGATCCTAACCGCAGGAGTGATTCATGGAGAGCAGCCCTCGGCCTTGTCGCTGCCTGCGGCCTGGGCGATTCACCCCGTGGGCAGCCAGCACTGGCACTGGGGCTCGGTGGCCTCTGGGGCGATGGCAAAGAGAGTGAGAATCTGAAAGAGGTTTCCACTGTGACTTTCAAGAACAGAGACAACAAATACTGTTCCATTAAAATAGTTCCTGCGGTTTCTGTACGCAACCAGCACGGACTGGAGAGGCTGCGTCTGAAGGGCGCTGGTTTCTCTGTGGTTCTGCAAGGCCGAGGAGGGTCCTTCTGTCCATCCATCGCTCTGCCAACACCCCAAGCACTGGGGTCAGGGGGGCACAGAGTACTCCAGCTGTTCTCCTCCCCTAAAGCATTTCATACATATATACACTGTGAAAAATGTAGGAGACAGACCTGAAAATCTACTGCTTCAGTGTCTGCAGACAGCACAGTAGAAGATTTCTAGCTACTTACAGCGAACAGATTTCAAGTTTAAAACATTTTTATTGAAAAGATAAATTAAAAAATGATGCTGGGGAGCCACATCCAAGCAGTGAAGAACCTGATGTGAGTGGAGCCTGCTGGTCAGGCTGTTTGGTGTACACAGATCAAAACATCCATTTCTTACTATGTTGTTCTCCTTTCAGATTTCCCCATAGAGGCTGATGGGGAGGAATTGGACTGATTCTGGCTGTATCCGTATAAGGGACCTTTCCTGGATACAGGTGCCCCTACTGGGGTATGCCAGTGTAGACTTAGGTACCATAAAATGACTACTGACATAATTAGAAGCTCAATTCTACCCGTTTTATGTTGGTTAGTGTCTACAATCCACAGCATTCTGGTGATAGGTTCATTAATCAGTTTGATACGAAAGCACCCCCCTAGTTTTAAGACTGAGGTTGTTAGGATAAGTCATAACTGTGCATTTGACATTTTCTAGTTTGTATAGCATTTTCTTTAACGGCTTGCTATGAAAGGAATGCAGAATTCAATCGAATACAGTAAATTATACTGTACAGCATGAGGTTTCAGATTAGCAGAAGGAGATGGAAGCTGAGATTCAAGCATAGAAAAAACAGATTTGCAGGTGGGATTTGAAAGGAGCTGGAAATCAATGGAGTTGAAAAGTTCCCGGGAGCTCCATATGGCAGGAACTGCGGGAGAGAAGGCTCTCACCAACTGTGCAACTGTCAAAGGGAAAAGAGGTAGATGATGATGATGTACGTGGGGAAGTCAATGATCAAATGTTGGCTTTGGTAATCAGACACAACTGGAAAATACACAAGTATATTCCTACTTCATAGAACGGAAGGAATTACCAGAACGAAGTGGCCAGCTGGAGACAGACCGTGAAACAGAAACTACAGAACAAACAGTTAAAAGGAATAAGAGATTTTTTTACTAAAAAAGAATAGAAGCATATGCCGGCATGCAGGAATTAGAGAGTATTTTAAAATGTCATTTTTCTGGCTCTCCGTCTTAAGTAGTAGTGAATGAGAAAGAGTTCTTTCTTTCAAGAGAGCAGTACTTCATTTTAGAGCATCTGTGGTTTGCTTGCATATACTCAATTAAGGGAATTTTGTTCTTTCAGAAGTGTTTAAAGTAGGACTACAAGGGACAATGATGATGATATTTAATGCAGGGACTTTAAAAAAGAAGAAGAAATCGGAATGCATGGGGGAGGCAGTCAGATGACAGAGAAGAGCTGAGACATCTCGTCTCCAAAGCAAGCTCAGTGAACTGGCCCTTTCATTTTTTCTAGGTGATGAGGTGCCTGGATGGGGATAAAAAGGGACTGAGAGAGGCCAGCTTTATGCTGCTCTTTAACATCTTTTAAATTCTAAAGTGTTATTTGGTTTTCACGTTAATCATCACCAAATGCCATCCATCAGAAGTCCATCCAGGCAGCACAGCCGTGCTGTCTCCTGCACTACTCACCCTCACCCTTGCCCAGAGCAGAGCAGACCGTGGTGCTTTGTAAACCTGGCATCTTCTTTTCCAGTTGAGATGCTGATCAGATTTTTTTCCTGGTGAAAGAGGGGAAATGGTGATAGTAAAAGTAGCGTCTGATTATTATCTACAAAGATTTGCTTGTTCACACAGTCAGTGGGAAAGTTTTGAGCCCAATCCTGCAAGCTGCTGAGCTTTGTAAGCTCTCGCTGTCATTCACAACCACTCAGCACCTCCTCCTAGCAGACACTGAAACCTTGACTTGCTGAACCACCCCAGGATGGAAAGGATTATGTAGAAGGTAACACGTGCTGGAATGTACAACTGAAATACATAAATACATTCCAGTGGTGGTGTCAGAGATGCCTATAGCTTTATTTCAGACTTAATTATCTTGATAGCTTTGTTAGGAATCAACAGAGCCAGAAATGAGCACCATGTGTTCTCAGCTTTGGCCCAACAGCGCTTGTTACTGGCTGGGCTGGTTTGGGTTTTGTCCCTCCAGGTCTAGGGGCATGAGCCGTATCCCGGTTCGCCTTCACCCCGCAGAGGAGAGGACCCTCGTGGTGCTGTAACACCGTCTCCAGCCGATGAAAGGACAGCATTGAGTGGAGCTGGAGGGACAAAGATGGCATCTGCCATGAGTCATTCTGAGGGAGGGGAGAAGAAGTCGGGCATCCTCCAAATCCCAGCTGGAACAATAGCAGAGCCCTGGAGAGGGGGAGGTAGAGAGAACAGCGCGAATTTTCTAGCCACAGCATTCCTGGTTGTTCTATGGTGTTGACAGTGAAAGCTTTTATTCTTCTCCAGCTCGCGTAATCCCAAGAATGCTGCTCTTGCCATATGCAGCCCACTGGTGGGTTTGTTTCCAAGAGCTTTGCCTGCCTTCCCTTCCTTTGCAGCTATGAATTATATAGACTCGGATTGCTTAACTGCAAACAGAGGATTTTCCAGGTGGGAGATCTTGGTTAAGAAAAGAAAGATATTGAAATACAAGCCACTGAAGTAATCAGACCTCTTGGATGCAGGTTGGAAAAAACAAAAAGACTCCGAGAGCGGAAAGCTCAGCGTGCAGTGAGCAGCTCAGAGTAACTGGAGGTCCCTGTGGGTTAGTAAAACAACAAGGCAAAAATGTTTTGGACGCTCAGCTGGTTTACTAGCTAAAGACAGGAAAACAAAGAGAACGGCCACGCCACCAATTTATGTTTTATTGGAAGTGCTGGAACAGAGGAGGTTCTCCAGCAGTATTTTCTCAGTGGAGAACAACATGGTGTACACTTGACAAAATAACTTGTTCAGCTGATCTCGCTCGGTTACTGTTTTCAACTGAGCCAAATTCCTGCAATTTATGGCATTCATTACTTTTCTGAAGAGCTTTGTATCAAATTGCATTCCATTTCTCTAATTCTGGAAGAACCATATTTCAACCTACATTGCACAGTGAGAATCAAAATTCCCACTGCCTAAAATAAGAGGTTGTAGACTAAAAAGCAGCAGATAATTCTTATTTGGTTGTATTGTAAAACGATAAATGTTCTGAAACATGGATACGTTATCTCGTTCTTCATTAGGAAGAATTGTTTCAGAAGGTTTCAAGCTCCAATTAAATATTCTCTTACAACAGAAACCTTGAGAGAGCTGAAACGGGAGGAAATTGCAGATTTGGATAGATTTGGTTCCTTGGTTACAGACATTGCCCAGCATCCTCCAGGCCAGCTGATGGAGGAAGGAGCCCGTAGAGACTCGTAGCTGTTTTGTGCTCAGACTGCTGAGAGGCAAAGGAGGAGTCTCTGCAATTAGGGGGAACACGAGCAGTGATTAATCATTATTTTGACATTCTTTGGGGTGTTTGGGGGGGTTTGTTGATTGTTTTGTTTTGGGGTTTTTTTTTAATGGGGACGGCATCATAGTAATTTGTCCTTTGCTTGCCCTTTTCAAAGCTATTTCCAAAAATTACTCCAGTAATCTCCACACCACCTGAATGAAGTTGACCTGTGCAATATTATTACTGTGATCCTCATTTAGAAGGATGAGACTTTAGTCTGAGTTTAAATGTTTTGCCCAAGGCCAAAGGGGTTATTTTTACCTTTTTGGTACCCTACCCTGGCTCCAGTGTGATTACAGCAGATCTTCCACTTCTTCTTTCAGAGGTGTGTGTTTCAGAACAGATGCATAAGCTTTTTAAAGAGATTTTTCTTTTAAACAGTGTTATACCACTGTTTAAATAATGTGGGAAAGGATTTGAGACAGGAAATTACTTTGCTTATCTTACTCCCCCTGAAACGTGCAGAAGATTTGATAATAATTAAATGCTCCTAATTATGCCTTTTGGTCACTATCCTGGTATTTCCTGGCACACGTGGAAGAATAATAACAATAATAATCCTTCCCAAATATTATAAACAGGCAGAAATTAAGATACTAAAAAACCACAACACCTTAGTTAAGTGAACAGCCTTTTGATTCCTATCTGACATAAACAAAACATTCACTTCACACCCTGCAAGACGAGATTTCTTCTATTTTTTAAAGGAACTTGACCAATTCTTCCCTGGTCCCTTCGTTTGCTTTGGCAGTGTACACTTCTTTTGCATTTTCCTTATGTTCCTCTGGTTTGAAAAAAAAAAGTAATTTATAGCTGGGAGATGTGGAGAAGATTGCATTTGTTTGGGGTTGTTTTGTTTTGTGGGTTTTTATTTATGAGATGGAGATTTTGCACCAAGGCCAGTGTGTTCTGGATGATAAACTCAGCATCACAGACCTCTCAGAATTAAGAAGAAGGTTGGTGGCTGTCGGGAACCTGGGTAAGGTATGGTGTGGTTGTCGCTGCAGAACGAAGTGTAGAAGAGAAGCAGAATATCCTCTGCTTTGCACACTCTTCTTAGTAAAATTGCAACTTGTCTTACACTACAGAAGACGTTTGGGAAGCTCCGTTTGGGATATTTCTCTTCTGGGCATCAAAACCAACTGTCCTCTCTTTTGAGAATGGTCAATGCCCAACTATGACAAGATCTCATTGCACTCTGAACTGATAATTTCCATGCTTTTTGCATTCATTTGTATAATTTTGTGAGTATTTATCCCTTCTTTTTTTCCTACTTCATCGTGTGACTGAGTGTACATGAGCTCTCTGTGGCAACTTCAGCTTTCAGTTGTTTCTACGGACACCAAAGATGATTGATGGTAAAACTTTAAACCTTATATGTTAGCCACCAACCTGAATAAACAAAGACCAGTGTGGCAGCTTAATATTAAAAGCTATAAAACCTTCCTGGGGGTTCGTGGATTAAATCAACTCACCAAAATGAATTTAAGGGGAGAAAAAAAAAAAAGCTTTCTCAGGACTGAAGAAAAACGAGCACAAGAGTAAATGAAATAGAGCTATCCTCATCCAGCAGACTAAAGCCCTCCTGAGGGATGAAGAACTGTGATTTTAAACATCTCTCAAGAGTGTGAGAGGAGACACAATATTTGTGGATCCTAGGGAGGCAGCTTGAGGCTATAAAAGAACAAAAAAAGCCTTTAAGGCCCCCCAAAAATACCACAAAAAAAAAAAAAGAGGAAAATAAAAATCCCTGCAGACATATTTTCATTGGTGAAAAATAAGTGTTACAAAATAAAACCCTTCCCCCTTTAAACTTAGTATACATTAGCCCACTATATGTTATTTTTCAGTTAGAAGAACTGGTTTAGATTTTTGCCATGCACTATTTTAATCTCTTGGGTCAATAAACCTTGATAGGAACATCAGCCAAAAATATCAGCATGTTGTTTATCATAATAGGACAGGAAACAGCTGGGATCTTATTTTCATCTTACTGTGATGCAATTATTAGTGAGCACAGTTGAAAGTAATGTGGTTTGTCTTAGCAAGCAAACAAATTGCAGTTGTATCCTAAAGAAAAGTTATCACTGCAAAAAAAAAGTGTGTGTCTTTGCTCTGAAAGCGAGTAACAAATCAGCAACTCTTCAGCTACCAGGGCTTGTTTCTCATGTTCTTTCTCTGTTTTCATCCAACCCAGTAATATATATCCATCCTGGAAAGCACAGCATGTATTTCTTCCTGACTTTGCAAGGAACACCTTTGTCAGAAGGGAGCAGTCCCCTCGCTGCTTTGCTGAGTTAATAGCCAACGTTAACAGCACTCTGGAAGCGGGTGTTTGGAGGACACTTGCAGATGAAACTTTTAAAACCAGTGGCCTGGTTGAAAGAAGATGTTTGCACAATTAGAACCTGATCATTTCACTCACAGGGCTGTATTCGAAGGTTTGTTGCATCTGCTTAGAATGAAACTCTCTTGACTTTCCTCTAGAAGTGGTAATAAGGGGCTCCTGCTGCATGCCTGGCACTTGGGACGGTGCTGTGAGCCCTAGATGCTCTGCAGGCTTGGCTAGACTGTGGCATGGTCAGTTATATCAGAGCCCAGGCTCAGCTCTGGACATCTTCATCACCTGTAAATGCAGAGCCTGAGTGCGAGCCAGGCCCCTGAGATGGAGTTCCTGTCTTGGTTGAGTCCCCCCAGCATTGGCAAGGTGATCATCTAGATCCTCTTCCTCAGGAGACAGCTAGAGCTTTGCTATTCAGAGTTCAGGAAATAGAAGCGTTTTGCTGTTCTAGCTGCCTGTTTCTGCTCCAGTCTCACCAAGAACAAATGTAGCATGTTGAATTCACTGAAATATATGTTTCTGCTCTATCGAGGTCCCCACCCAATTGAGCTGTTGGCTCAGAAAATATTTATCCTGGCAAAGCACCTATGCGTAACTTTGTAAGCTTTGGTAGAAATAGTAGCATAAATTTCTCGAGGTAACTTTCAAAAACATAAATTTTGATCACTGGCTTATATACAAGCAGAGTTCAGACAAGGTTTCCTGTCTCACCATTTATATTTTTTATTATTCTTATTTAGATTTGCATAGCGGCATCACTTGCAGTTCCAAAGGAAAGCCTCTAAGTGCTGATTTGCGTAGAGATTTGGAGATTTCTTCTGCGTGTCGGAATGACTCATAGACAGAACGTTCCTAAAGTTTCATCAGATTGTTTTACTCCTTTTGTATTGATAATTGTATTATGCATAATGCATCTTTTGGCAAGACCTGCTTTTTCCGTAAGGTGGTGATTGGCACATCTCGCAGTGAACTTTGTGTTGGGTTCTCACGTGTGGGAGCGTGTCCTGCTCCTCACAAGCTGGGACCTGGAGGTTGTAACTCGTGGCTTCTTCAGGTTTAAGACTGAGGTTTTGATTTGTGGTTGCAATGGTAGATTTAAGCGATTTGGTAACTAAAAGAAAATTAGCACAAAAAGGCATTGGTGTGGAAAAAAAGATTCTAGTTGAAAGTTGAAAGATATTTTATAAGTTAATCTGATATTGAATCCCTTTTATCCTTTATTTACATATTCAGCTGCTAATCCAGAAAAACACCTAAGTACTTGCTTAATTTGAATTAAGCAGTTAATCCTATTGGAAGTTAAGTACAGATGTGAGGCCCTGATTCAGCCAAGAAATGAAATAAAATGACTAGGCAGTCCTGTGTGACTCGAGGGGCAGAGCTGAACCAGACCCTCCCAACTTTTCCTGGGTCAAGATACAGCAGATACAACCACACTGCAGAGATAAGAAGCACAATCCTTCCAGCTGATCTGTCTTCATATTAAGACTGCTTTGTAACTCTGCTGTTTACTCAGCATCTGTTGAATAAGTTTATGGACTAAAATGTCCTTTTTTTAGGTGTAATCATTTTGGTGTGATCTGCTAACACATCTGAGATGCTCCAACTTATTTATCAAAAGTCCCATAGCCTTGGTGAGGTTGAGGAAGACTTGGATGAATGAAAAGTAGTTGCATGATGAATAAAAAAGTAGTCCTTAAAAGCACTTAGAAGCTGAGAAATTCTGCTTAAAAAAAAAAACAACAAACCTTGGGAAACAGTAACTGACCTTGTCTAAGGGAGTAAGGGACAAATCTCTCTACTGACCTGGTTCAGGTCCCACTGAAGACAAGAGGAAAATGTCTGTCTATCAATTTGCAAAGTGTTGTCCATATAAATGTGCTATTGAGATAGGTCTTGGAATGATTGCTGCTTCTTCAGATCACATCCC
This sequence comes from Chloroceryle aenea, assembly GCA_013399075.1. Classification (NCBI taxonomy): domain Eukaryota; kingdom Metazoa; phylum Chordata; class Aves; order Coraciiformes; family Cerylidae; genus Chloroceryle; species Chloroceryle aenea. The sequence goes on from VWZY01000793.1 coordinate 204,372, forward strand.
AGCAAATGCCTTACTGGTTCTTTTCATCATTTTTTTCCTCCTTTCCATATACTCTTGATTCTTACGTTTTCTTTTTCCAATCTTCCTCTTTTTTTTTACAGCTTTTTGCTGATCCTTCTTGTCTCTGCTTCTCTTTTCCCCTGATATCACAATTCTGTGTTTACTTGTACTCCAGTTTGGGCAAAAGAAACAAAAAAAGTTACTCTCTGGCTTCCATGAGTAGCCATCTAGATGTAAATTTCTTTTTGTTCCATTACAGATAACCCTTATACGACAAGAATATGAAACCACACTCAAAGGTCTGATGCCAGCATCTTTGAGACAGGAACTTGAAGACACCATTATATCTTTAAAATCTCAGGTAAATTCTTATTATTCATCTTTTGGACTTGATAAAAGCCATCTCTTCTGGACCAGAAATGATGACCATTTAAAACTGGGCCAAAAATACCGAATAAGTCTCAAAACTAAATTGTGGCAGCAGTCACACACTTCTCAGTTGTCTTTCACAAGGCTTTTGTCCACCAGCTTCCTCACCTTCCCCTGGCAAAATGCACCTTTAATAGGAGTAGGAAATTTTCACAGGGCAAACTTTCATATTCCTATATGCTGCTAGTGACACAGCCTCAACCCTGAGGTGCTAACCACTGCTTACATATCAAGGGATACCTGACAGAAGCAGTGCTCTTTCTCACTGAAGCAGTTGTGGGAAATAAAGAGTTACTGGGGAAATCTATTTCCAGTTGATAGTAAAAAGCTATTTTTAAAGAGCAGTTGACTTAGCACCGTCTGGTAGGAAACATTACTCTGGAGCTAATATAAGAATACCACACCTTTTAATGAGTTAAATAAAAAACTCAAATCTGATATCCACCTGCAGGGCTTCTGTAAGCAGCAGCAGCAGCAACATTTCAAAAGAGTAAAAGTAACAACAGACATTAAAACCTGGGTGCTCTCCCAGAAATAGATAGCTGCTGGCTGTATCTCCAGCGGTACGCTGTCGTCGCAGACCACTCAGTAAGCCGGGTTCTTTCTGAAGCACAGGTGTCCTGGGCTTTGAAAATTGTTGAAATTCCTGTTTGAAAACATCAGACAAGAAGGGCAGTGGAATCTCTGCACCTGTCAGGATTATTTATTGTTGGAGGAGGATGAAGAGGATAGGCTGGGTAAAAGTACCGAGGAGTGATAAAAATAAACCAAAAAAAAAACCCCAACGATGCAAACCCAAGAAAATACTTGAGGCTTGGGCAAAGTTTTCTAAAAACATCACTAAATATAAAGTACACTGCCCAACTGTCTGCTCTTGGTGAGTTGTCCAAAAGCAGCCACGGTTTATCAATAAACATCAAGTTTTGTACGCTTGCAGAACAGATGAGCAGCTTCAGCACAAGAGCAAAAGCGCAGGCATCAGAGCACAGGCATCAGATGGGAGTTGAGAGTAGAACTGGAGCTCCCAAACCCTTCCATAACCCATATGGTACCACCAGCTGAGTTTAAAAACTGGTTTGCCTCTGTTCCTAGAAGAGTCGCTGCTGTGCAGCTGGAGCAGGGCCAGGGAAGCCATGCTGACATGCAGGATTAATTCTAGCAGGCAGCTGAAGTGTTACTGCATTTCACTTGGGAGGGGTAGACCAGAAAAAACACCTTTTCTGCAAGGAGTGTAAATGTACCCATTGGAATTTCATACACTGTTTTCATGGGAGGTGTATTTTGCAGGTAAATATTCTGCAGAAAAGACTGTCTCTCCAGGAAGAGCTGAATGCCCACCAAGCCAGAAGGTACGTGATCATTTTTGACCAGTTTGTACCATTTCACACCTGGGGATCCCACTTGCTGAAGTTTTACAGCTTAATTAAAACACTCCAATATGGTTGCAGTTTTAAAAGGTCCTTATTTTCAGTAAACAAGCGTCTGAGAATTTTCCCAGTGCTTAGTCAGTACTATTAGAACAAGATTAGAGAACTTGCAGGTGCATTACAAGTCTGGGCTTTGCCTCGCCGGTCATGATGAGACAGTGGCTCTGTGCACAGCTGCAGCTCTGTGGTGATGCCACCTCCTTTTAAGATAGAAAACAATGATGCAATGCATAATATTACAGATCACATCTTCAAAGTACCGGATCTTCATGAGCCTGAGCTTCTCTTCAGACGTTTACACCCTCCAATATAAATTATGGCAAGTGCTGCAGCAATAAAAAGCTTTGCTGTGCCTTTAGAGTAAGTGATTCACATGGAGAGGTGAGTAAAAGGGAACTTCCTAGGAAAACCACTCCATTTTTTTATATATTTATAGACTTTGATGATACTTTCTCATTTCACACGAGAGTTTCTGCAAATAAGAATGTGTGCTTGTAAAAATAGTGTAAAAATTGGGAGAGGTTTAAACATCCGTAAAACAATCTTAGCAGCGTGAAAGTTGTCTGCAAATATTAATCCTAAACTATTGGTTAGTGGGAATCAGCTGAAGCAAACTGGAAAGTGAGAATGTCGTAGATTCTCAGGGGTGTGTGGAGTGTAGGTAGGTTTGCCAGATGAGACTCAAGCTGTGATGCAGTCTCTAGACTCTCTCCAGTAGCAGCAGTAGCATTCCAAGGGATGTATCTTGTCTCAAGCTTCTTCTGAATTAGTGTCTTTGCTAATTAGGAAAATAGCTGTTTAAAAAGATGAATAATCACATACCATTAGATCAGGACAGGCCACAAATGACTGAAGCACTGGAGGTGGAAAGAGCCCCGGCCATGTCTTGACAGGGAGGAAGGGCAGGGACAGAGCCAGCGTGGCACAGAGCACCTCCTCTCCTCTGCCACGGTGTTGGCTCGTGGACTTGGAGAAATTTTTGTTCTTCTTCTCTTCGGGGACACTTTTTTCCTGACCAGATCTTTTCTCCAAGACCCTGGATTTTGTGTTAGCATTGACCTGACCCTCGTTCACTGAAATGCTGCTTTTTGGTGCTTTAACAGACACGTACCCGTGGCTGCAGATGGGATGTCACTCCTCGGTGCCACATTCCCCTGCGTGCTCCTGAGCACCCAACACAGCAGCAGCAGCAGGGCCAGACCCAGCTCCAGCTTCAGCCTGTTGGGTTTTTACAGTGAGAATAATGTGAGAGAACTAATAAGAATCTCTTCATTTTCAGGTAGCTGCTGGAGCTGCTGGATTTCTTCAGTTGCCAAACGGACTACTTTGAATAGGTTTGAAGATTTGGCTCTTGTAAATTAAAATGCAAAGTTCAGTGGCTGTTTTGTTAGCACATAAAATATAATGGAGTTCATGAAAACACATCCATTGCTCATGTCAGCATGTTTTCAGTTGTATCTTCCATTATTTTTTTTAATCATTATCTTATTACAGACTTATGCTTTTGATATACTCTGTGTTTGACTCCGTGATGAGCTTGCTTACCAAGTGAGTTTCCTCTACTAATATTTTTGTTATTAATTCCCAGTACCTTTCTTTTCAATTTTATACATGAAAAAAAAAAATCCCATTTTCTATTGTTATTGTCCAAGATATTTTAACATATTTTGACATTGTTTCGTGGCCATATGTTTACATAATATTAAAATATTATTTTGTACTATTTTGTTTTGACATTATTGTCCTGCTTGGGCATCTCACTCACCTAAATATGAGATATGAGAGTTTTGTATGGCTTTGTTAACTGGGAAATTATTGTCATGCTGTGTTTCAAGGAAAAAAAAAGTCAATGAAAACACCATGATGACAAATGAAGCCACTGTTGCCAATTTTATCTATCGTTGGGGTTACATACGCCGGTCAGGGGAGAGTCCTTTGTCATTTATTGATAACACAGTTATGGGGTGTTATGGAAATAGAGTTGTAACTGATGCAGCCTTGATCCTGTGTGGGCACCTGCAGGCTCTCTTGGGTGATCCTGCTAAATCTAAGCAGGTTCCCAAGGGTTCGTAGGGATGAGGTTTGGGCAGTGATGGAAAGCTGAAGGACCTTGAGAGGGAGTCATCCTTGAGGCTCCCAGGCATAGGAAGGTTTCCTTATCTCTTGGCCATCCGTGAGGCAGAGTGTACATTAGGACATCTGTAATCTGTGAATTCTGATAGGCCAAATACAAGAATAGCCCTCGATTTTTTCCGAGGCACCCTCCTGACGGCAGCGTTCCTATCAAGGCCCAGTTAATGGTGTGAGTGCCTGAGAGGCAGCCAGAAATTCCTCACTTCCAAGTCCAGCTGTGGCACTGGCCGGGACAGTGAGACCCTCGGTATCACTGCTGCCCGGGACAGCCACCTCTCCTCTCTCACCCCAGTGGCACCAGTGCTCCATGCGCCACGGTCCAGGCAGAACTGGGAAGGTGCTGAGCGCTTGAGTGCCCGCGGCTGGACGTGGCTGTCCCGCTGAGCCCCAGCTCACCAGCTGCGCTCTTATCTCCACCTGGCATGGAGATCAATGAGGAGAGGCTTTGGCAGGCTGGGCTCCATCCACCCCCACCTCCTGGCAGTGCCGGCAGGGAGCTCCTTGCCAAACACAAGCTCCAACTTTGCTAGGTGCTTTGCTGATTGTCAGTCTGCTCTGGGCCTGGGCAGGTTTTCCATCTTCCTTGAACCAACAAGTGATTCTTCTAATTAGAGATAAGGAGTTGTCATGGCTCTGATAAGGGAGGAGGTGCTGCTGCTGCTGCTGCAGGTGCCGCAAAGCCTCGCCTGGGGCAGCGAGGAGTTTTAGTAGGAGGAATTTGTTAGGATGCATTTAGTTCATTGTGGGCAGTAAATGAAATGTATTTCCTTGGAGAGGTGCACGGTGGCCATGGTCGGGCTCTTTGGGAGAAGCACCGAGAGCTCGCAGAGCGGCAGACTGCGCACGCTGGGGTTCCCCCCATGGATACGGCTCCGTGTCCGAGCAGCAGATGTTGGGACAGTGGATTCTCTCTTCTCATGAGTGAAGGAAATGAGGCATTTGTGATTCTGCTGCTCTGTGTGCATGCTCGCCTGACATCTGGGTGGTTATAGCGCTTCTGAAAGCGGTTAGGGGGGTACATCCATAAAGAAACACGTGGACCCTCCTCTAGCGAGTTGAATTCAGGCCTGAATTCCCTTTTTTCTTTGATGGAATTGGGTTGCTGATGTCATTGATGATCAAACAGTTTGAGAAAAGTAGATCTTGGTCAATCATTTAGTTTTAAAACTCTTCCAAACTCCAACATCAAATACGGCGTGAGGACCATTTGGAAAGTGCTTCTAGACCCGATAAGAAATTAAATTGAAAGTTGGTTGGAGTTCTCTTGTTGTTAACATTTCTTTGATCATTTTTTTGTAACAAGTAAGAGTCCAAACTGCAGGATTATAAAAGTTTTCATCCATATTACTTCTACCTCTCTTTTCACCTGATAGCTAAGGAATTGACAGCTGCCAGTAGTTGGCTTCTTTACCCGTGAAACCAGCTGGAGTATGGTTAGAGCTTTATCTGTAGTTTTTAATGATTTAATTCTGATTTTGCTCCATGAGGGAAGATTTTTTCACTCTCTGTAAACCCCCCCAAGAAAAAGGCATCATAACATTTTTCACCAGTATCAAGGGAGGTGACCCTGATCAAGGTGACACTTTATTTCAGTGCCACTCACAGTTCTTGTGTTACAAGTAACAAATATGCTCATTTCTGGTGCAGCTGGAAGAAAAGGGATACAACCTCCCTCCTCCCAGCCCTCAACAGTGCTTTAATTGTCCTGCTGACAGCAGATACTCCTGTTACTTGCCCAAATCTCTGCCGACTGTGGTTTCAAACCAACAAATGATTTTGCTGCACAGAAAAAGATTTTTTTGTGACTAGAAGAAAATATTTGCAATCACTAGAATATCTTAGGCTGCTTTATTGAATTTTCATGTGCAGCTTTGATTCTGACGACGAGCGGTCTTGGGAGAGAGTATGTATGGGATCTGATTTTATTTTTTTTTTCAATTATCTTAATGCACTCCAAGTCCTTCCCAAATCACAGAATGTACTGGAGGCACCACAGTACTAAATTATACTTGGTCTTGTTCCGAGGGTACAAAGGAAAAGGAAAACGTCAGATATTGTATGAAAAAGTTTCAGAACACAAGGTCGTTTTAATTCAGACTTTTCTTTTTTTTTTTTTTTCCNATTTATGAACATAAATAAGTCAAGCCCCTGGACAAAATATTTCTTTACCATTTTCTACCACTAGATGATCTCTCCTTCACAGACAGACAAACATGGTATCAGCAAAGAGTGAAGACCTTGTGTCTCACCCTTGGTTTGCAGTCCCCAATCCTGATCTCTGCTGATGCAGCCTTTATCCCATCAACCCAGCCACTGGTCAAGTGCTGTGCTTGCTTCAAGGTATCCTTGGGAGAAGAGACCTTTTCTTTCCTGATGGTTCTCCAAATGCTGTTGCTAGCAACGATAAACTTTAATTTTCACTTTAGCCCAGATATGTCCAATATTCAAGGTGGTATTTTTGGAAGAGGCTCGGGAAGCTGGGCACACAGCTTGCCTTCTCACGAGGAGGACTTAGAGTGGCAACCTCCTCTGAGCAGCTCCCTAAACTGATTTCATCTGCAGAGCTGGGTCCCATCACCCTGTTTTCTTTCACATGCTCCATAAACACGTAGCTTAGTGGAACTGGAGATGTGCTTTATATATATACCAGCACATATACCAGAAAGTACTGAAAACAAGGAAATGTGTGTTTGTAGAATGAGCAAACTGAGGGAATACCATTATCTCAGCTGGGCCATGAAGTTCTAACACAGTACTTCTAACTTCGTAATGTCATTTCACCAGATTTATACTTCAGGAATCTTGTTCAGGCAAAGACTTCCCTGTCATTTCAAAGGAAGGTTGTGGGTCCTCATTCTGTGTTTGTCTTATTCAAGCCAAATTCATGCTGAAGTTAACTTTGGGCCAGTTTTGCCCAAAGAAAGGCTTTGAGGAATTTATTAAAATTCTAGACCCAGGATCCATAAGAAATCTGTCGGTCAAAGGGATCCAGAACTGAAGTCAAAGACTCTGTATTAACCACCCTTGTCTCTTCTCTGAGGATCAGTGCAATAGTCCTGAGAACTCCTGAGGGTGCAAGACATGTTTAGTGAGATTTAGTTGACAATCTGTATCTCCCAAGGGATAGCACCTACCCCGTAACACTGATGCAGTTGTTGAGTTGATGGTTTCCTTCTTGCTGAACTCCACCATTGGCTGTAGCACAGCCCTTTAGCATGGCACTGAAGATGCAGCTGGTCAATCCAGGGAGGTTGTCTGCAATGGCCTGTGGATTCACAGTTGACCACTCTTCTTCCAAAGCGAGTGTTTTTAAAAAGGGATGCTTCAGAAATGGCATTTTCCCTTTAAATTCCAAACCCACCTTAATCTCAGTACGTTTTTATACAGCCAGGCTCTCACTCTGCATCTAAGAGTGGTGGAAAAACAGACCTAAGAAGGCTAATGACTCCATATGGATTTCATGAACAGTCAGAGCCTGGATGTTTGTAAGGCTGTNCTTTCTAAGCTTTGATATTTTGTTCAGAAAGGTCATTTCTTTTAAGCCTTTGTCATTAAAGACGACTCCTTCTTTAAAGTGCGCTATCAAAGAGCGCAGAAATTGCAAGTTACTGAAACTAAAATGCATGATCAATTTTAAGTCTGCCAACTAAAGCCCACTTAAAATTAGATGTGCTCTGGTACTGGTGGCTTCTTTGATAAAGCCAGTGGGAGATAGGCAGTTGGTCAATTCAAACCAAAAAAAAAAAAAAAAGAGAGAGAGAGATAATTAAATAAAACTTTTTCTCCCTAAATTAGAAATGATTTTTCTGTGAAAAAGCATTGGAAGAACTGAATAAGGATCTGATCCTGCAAAAATGTGTCATATGTGAGAGAAAGAGAGACACTGCTGCATTTGGGAGCCGTTTGTAGCTCTTCTACATAACAATTGTGAAGCTCTAAGCTGATGATACCTGACATATTTATGAACATAAATAAGTCAAGCCCCTGGACAAAATATTTCTTTACCATTTTCTACCACTAGATGATCTCTCCTTCACAGACAGACAAACATGGTATCAGCAAAGAGTGAAGACCTTGTGTCTCACCCTTGGTTTGCAGTCCCCAATCCTGATCTCTGCTGATGCAGCCTTTATCCCATCAACCCAGCCACTGGTCAAGTGCTGTGCTTGCTTCAAGGTATCCTTGGGAGAAGAGACCTTTTCTTTCCTGATGGTTCTCCAAATGCTGTTCCTAGCAATGGTAAACTTTAATTTTCACTTTAGCCCAGATATGTCCAATATTCAAGGTGGTATTTTTGGAAGAGCCTCGGGAAGCTGGGCACACAGCTTGCCTTCTCATGAGGAGGACTTAGAGTGGCAACCTCCTCTGAGCA
>VWZY01000794.1:0-24562 GCA_013399075.1 Chloroceryle aenea
CTGCATAGGAGAATAAACAAGGATGTTCTGTAGCCATATTGGCGTGATTGTTGTTACTTGTCCGGCTGCCCATGGGGACCCTCTTCAGAGTCATCAAAATTTTGTAAGCAACAATACTTAAAACATAGGTGGTCCACAATGTCCAGGGAGACAACTTGTTGACTAGGAATTTACCTACAGTTCTCTGATTCATGGCAGCTTCTAACTTCAGAGCCTTGTTCAGGACAAAAGCATGGTTTTGAAGTTTTTTGGTTTGTTTTTGTTATATAATGCAGCCATATTCCTAAAAGGAGACTAAAGAACAAAATCGCCTAGAAACATAGTCTTTTAATATGAATGAACTGCAAATAGAGCATGTGTTGGCTTTGAGTGCGTATGTTTTGTGTTTATTTTAAATGATAAGCATAAAGTAGATAAGCTATATGACTGCATATGCTTAAATAATATTAAAAATACAAATTTCTTAGCAAGGTTTATACAGAAATACATAGGCAATGTACCAGTATTCATGTTTTACTATCACTCTATAGCAAGAAATGTGTTTGAAAGATAATGAAGTTTACAGTCTGAAATCATATTCCTCTTGATATCTCAAGGTATTCAAAAGGATTTTGGGTTTGTTTGTTTGTTTGTTTGTTTTTGTTTTGTTTTGTTTGGTAGTTTCTACATTCTGGTTGCCTAAAATTTCCTGTAAACTGTGTTATAGTGGATTTTGAACAAAAAGTGGACAAATGAGCAGCAGATTATGTTATAGAAGTTAGATAGTGGATTTAATACAAAATAAATCTTATAATTCTATCTGATAAACTAACAGAAAACTAATTTTCCTTAAGGAAATGATCCTATACTCTGATTTAAGCTTCAGATAGCACTAATAGAATATTGTTTACTCCCTATTTCTAACTACATCATATTTAGAACAGGGAGAATCAGATGAGTAAAAAAGCAATTCTGCAGATGCAGACCAGGCTAGTCTAACCATCACATTAGGAGTATTAAATTAATATTGAGGAGTTTGCTGAATAGCTCTGGTTTTATGACTTAATATACTCCATTAAATGATACAGATAAATATATTTTTTTCCGTATTTCCCTAGATTAAGTAATTTACTTTATATAGTCACAGTATCTTTACTAGTTATGTTACAATAAAATTAAAGTATACAATATTAAAATGTGAAACTAGTTGCTAATATTAAGTGTGAGACTTCATATAAATAGATGGTGAAATTCACATAGAAAAATGTTTAGTTCGGTCATTGGAAAATATGTTTGAAGTGATGTATGTTCAAGTGTAAATGGAGAATAAAATACATCAAAACCAGTTATTTTGAAAAGCTGGAAAAAATACAAAACCATATTCAGATGTAAGATTTTTTTGTACGTGTTTATACCCTTGATTAAAAGTTACTTTTATGAGGTTATTTTTGAAATGTCACTGCTCTTTGCTTTTTCTACTCTTCTACCCACCAGCTATGGATTCATATAAATTGTTAATCATTTGGATGTTTAAAAATGTGCTGTGCTCTTATTTTTCGTCTGTTCTGTTGAATACACAACAGAAAAGCATCATCTATTAGCAGAATAGCAGTAATCAGCTCTGTTCATTTAGCCTGCTACACTTACAAAACTAAAAGAATTTGGTTAAACCATGCTGAAAACATAATTTATTGAACCATAATTGCCACAAGTAGTTTCACTGCATTTTACTGTGAAAACAGATGATTTAAATGCTCTGTTTCATGCTTTGGAAGAGTGTTTCTTTAAGCTCTATTTTATACCAGGCCAGTATCTTCTGATCTTTTTGAAAAGAAGGAATGAATAACCTTAATATAGCATATAGGGGTTGATATAGCATATAAGACATCTCTATTATGTATATGCTGAGGCACTTATACTGGCATTCATAAACCCAAAAATCTTTTATAAATATGAGTATATAATGTTCAAGCTTCTAATACAAATCATGACATAGGTTATTCATTCTTGGAAGTTGAGTCACGTTTGCCAATGCTGATGATTGGAACCTGAGGAGACAGAAGACTGTAAGCTTACAGGGGGTTCACGCAGATACTTTCAGTTTCAATAAATTGCTACTTAAGAAAGGAAGGCTATCCTTAGGTGTTATTTAATAGAGTATTGTTAACTACCACAGGAATATGATGAACCTCAGGTTTATCGTAGAGTTACGGAGACATAGTTCATAATGCATTTATGAAAATATTTTGAATTGTTTGTCTAATAGGGGGTCTCCTGATTTTTATTGTGACACTTAATAGCAAAAAAGTGTAGTTCATAAATTACATCTGACCAACTCAACATGAAGGAAAAGCTCCTATAGTTCTTCATCAAAAATGTGGAGCTTGTACTGAATCTGACTGTAAAGAATTAAAAAAGAAAAAACAAGAAGAAAAAAAAAGACTATTTTAAATGATATTTCAAAGCCCTGTCAAAGAAAAGAAATATAGCAGTTTCAAAGGTGAAAGAACATTTTTCCTATCTTTAGGAAACTGACCATACTAAAACCTTTTAAATCACAGAAAATATTTCAAACAATAAAATATACGTACTGCTATAACTTCCTTGGGGGGTGGGGGAGGAAGGGGCTTTCTCTTTTGCTTTCCTTCCACTCTCTGGCAACAGTGTAGCTGAAGAAGAAAAGCAAGTGTGTGGGAGAAAGGTGAACAACACTTGCCACAATCTATGTGAAGAAAAAAATTGTATAGCTTTTATACTGAAACCTGTTGGTTTTTTTAATAATGCAGCGTTAGTAATCTCCATCCTAGCTGGCAGGCAATCTCCTCCACTTTAACCCAGTTCTAGCAACAGAAAGACAAATATCATCTCACTGGCATTCTTTCTTTAATTTTCAGTCAGTTGTGGGACTGAAGTCCTTCAGGCATGACACCACCTGCACAGCAGGAGGAGATGTGACTTGTGAAGTTCTTTTTGTTTTGACAGTTAAGTACCAGACATATATAACTTAGAACCCTAATTTACGAGGGGTGAGCATATTCCACCTTTATTGCACTTTTTTGCCGTTTGTGAAAGGGCTGCAGCAGAGCATCGATGTGTGTGATCTTTTGTGCAGTTGTGTGTTCAGATATAAATTCTCTTAATCTGCTTAAAATAACAAGGATTAATTACCAGACAAGCACATGGTATGCAGCTTGGGCATCTCACAGTTTAGCTGTGTGTAAATTTTGATGCTCATTTAGGTTTTTCTTTCTGTTTTTGCATCTCCTGACAGGTGTGTGCCCAATCACTGTGAACACGGTGGCAGATGCACCCAGACGTGGGACAGCTTCAAGTGCACTTGCGATGGAACTGGATACAGTGGCGCCACTTGTCATAACTGTAAGGAGTCCTGCAGTCTTGAAATTGCAATGGAGTAGGGAAGACACTCATGTCATTTATTGGTTGAGATAAAAAGTCAAAATCGTCCACTCTGCTTGTTAAGGATCCTGAAACATTTTTTGAAAGGTGTTTCTTAATCATACTCCACCTTATCTATGTAGGGATGTTTTTTATATAGGTCTGTGTGGCACCATGCAAGGGACCAAAGCAATACAGCTGTTTTAGTTGGGTGTACTGAGCAAATACATCCTTGGCAATTATTGAGAATAGACAAAACCAATCTGCCCTAAGCTGCTGGGGAGAGTTGCATACTGCTGCTAGAGAGACTCTGGTTCAAGTTGCTAGTTGTGAAGCATGTTTATATATTGATTACTGGCTATTCTAAAATTAAATTATTTACTCTGTTGTTAATACTTACTCAAGAATATTTCCTATGAGTTTCACATACCCTACACTGTTATAGCACAGAAAGAAAGAAGAGAAAGGTATAGTTGCTCTTTTTATAGGTTCTGAACAATGTATGTTAAGTCAGTGGCATGTGTCTTTTGTTCCTTCTCTGGTACACTAAAACTGGGATTTTAATCTGCAAAGTGTCTTCCTAAATATCCAGAAGATGCAGAAAACATATCCAGCCCTTACTTTTCTCCTTTTTTTTTTTTAGTAACCAACCTCTTTAGGAGAGAGTAAAAAATGCTTCTGAACAGGTGAAAAGTTGAAATTGAAGCGAGAATTTATAGCGATATAAATTCATAGTGCTTTGCTATTTACCTTAATTTTACACAGCTGTATTCAAGGTGTATTCAATGGCAAAGCTCTCCATGGTCTGTCGACTGATCTGGTAAAACTGAAAGAGTTAACAGGCAAATGAAGGTTTATTAAAGAGTGATATTTATTAAAGAGTGATACTTAATGTGTCAATGCTTGGAGGAGAAGTTCATGGGCAGCCCTTTTTCCACCAAGAGTGAATGTGCATAGTGATGGCATGGTTGCATCTAATCTTGGGAAAGAAAACACAGAATTTACAATGTATTTCAGTGAAACAAATTTAAAAAAGGGTTTATATTTTTCTGACAGTTGAAATGCAGAAATGCAGGAATAGAAGCTCAGTTAGTATATTCTAGCTAGTGAGCCTTTGAAAATAAATATAAGCTGTTAGAGGAAATTGTATGGTTTTGGATCCAACATCCTGCCAGAGGTGAGACTTCTGCAGCTGCATTGCCCAAGGCTGAACCAGTAGTGAGTCCATAAATATATTCCAAGTAGGCGTGCATCCACAGAGACCATATACATCACATACACATATATACTAGTGAGCATAGCGAACATCCCTATCTGCACATGGTGGGTCCCTGCAGCAGCTCAGTTCAGGATCTCAGCCTAGTGGCTGGCCCTGGATCCCAGACTCTGCAGATGCTGGTGCCTGGACAGTGGCTGGCCTGACAAGGTATTATTTGGGCTCCCCCTCCTGACATTTTCTGTCTGTGCACCTTTGTGGGTGTGTAGGTGAGCTTTTAAGACATAACCTAATATTATTTATCTTTCTTCTTGAGAATTAACAAGGACAAGAGGATGACATCACTTTTCTGAAGTCACATTTATTACAAAGAAATAATAATGAAAGGAGCTGTGAATATTTCTCTTAATAGGATTTTCACCCACCTTTTATAGATAAAACAGCGCAATAAGGCAAGTAAAAGGCACTGCTTGACTGCAGAATCAAAAGGGGGATTTGGAGTATATTCTCCCATCTTTAGCTAAAGAATGGATAAAGTGTATGGGATTACAGCTCTCCACGTCATTTGGAGATGCATTGTTCAAAAACCTTTATTTTATTAATTCAGGCAAAGTTTCTAATTTATTTGCCTAAGCTTTTCATTTGCTTAATTTTTTGTGTTTAAAGATCATGATTCTTGTTTTTACCATGTGTGTTGCTCCGTTTTTAGAAATCTCCTTTCTTACAAAAATGATAGATATCATGTCAGAATATGTGACATCTTATGCCTTTCTTAAGTATAGAGTTCATTGGTACAAAAATGAGTGAAAACAAAAATTACAGTGTCAATAGCAGGCAATAGCTATCAGTATTTACAAGAGCATGTTCCACTATTACGTATAGCTGCAAATGATGAGAGGATTTGTTGAAGCTTGCCAAAGGCTGTAGTTTTACTGTCCTGAGGACCTCAACTCTGATACCATGATAATGACCCTATCTGTCCCTTCCTACTTGTGCAGGGTGTGTCCACTTGAACATGCCCTGGGTACTGCCTTTTGCTTTTGAGTTCTGATGTTTGTGGAGACAATAGCAGTACAAAAGAGTTGCTGGGGAAGCAAGGAAGTTGGAATGGTAACTGGTGTGTGGTATAAAAATAGCTGAAAGCTATTTTAAATAGCATTGTGGGTTGTATGAAAGGCTGTAAAATTTAGCAGATGTCATGATTCTATGGAGCAGGGAAATATTTAAGTGCACATAGCAGTCATTAAGTACCATTTTACTTAAATATCATATTATTTTACAAAACAGATGTTATACCCTGCAGTAAAAGATATATTTCTCAATGTATGCTCGTGTGATGGTATATAATGGAATTTCTTAAAGAGGTTGGAGTTAGGGCACCATTAGTGGGAATTGTAATTCTATAGCTGATAATTTTAATGAGTTTGAGTTTTGCTGAACTTTAAGTAACATGATAATTCTGTGTTACTGAAGGGAGTTTTTTTCAGTGAATTGAATTTGGTCAGGGATTTTAACACTTTCCCAAGCTTTTGACCTGAAATGAAGTAAGACTTTGCAGCCTTGACTTAATTTTAGATTGCAGTTCTAGGTTTCTTTGAAGTTGAAATTCAAAGACAAACTCAAGGGATAAACTCGTTGAAGTGAAGCAGAAAATGTTTGCATGAAAGCTTTGTGAATCAAAATGACTGTGCTTCACACAGAGAGATGGAAAAATATGTATTCTGGGGCTGAGACATAGAAACTAGAAACTGAATATAAACATCTACAGAAGAAAAAAAAAATCCAATAAGTTTGAAATTACACAATTCATTCTTACTATCTCTCCATTTATGTACATTTGCTGTTTAAGGGAAATTAAATAATTTGCTTTTCAGAATAGAGCTGTCTGTTACAGTAAGGCTCTTCACCTTTTAAAGACACCCCAAAATCTCCAAGCACTGTGTCCACTAACTTGTTATTTGTCAGATGCTTAAGCTGCCATTCACGGAAAAAAATATCTCTACTCCACAACAATTTGTTTCATCCATCTACAGCTGCATCCCTGGAGCTCAATGGTGAATTAACCAAAAATACTGGAAAGTTGTAGCTCTTGTTGAATGGCAAATACCCTAAAAATCTGCCCGGTTTCTTTTGTTGAACAGGTACTCAGTGCCAAACGGAATGCTGTGGCCTGGAAACTGCCAGACTAGGGTACCAATTCTATTATTAGACAAGACTAAAAGATAAATGAAAGTATTTTATTAAAAATAATGATTTATAACAATGGAACAGTTACAGAATTATTAAAAAGTAATTATTTGGGTTATAATTAGCAGTATTATCCTTAAGACATTTATTGTATCAGCTATATTTTATTCCTTGACTGATTAACCTTTATAGCCTAACAAAGGCTGACCTGCCTTTCAGAGTTCTTAGAGCAATATTTTTCCAGAGGCTATTAGTATATTGTTCCTGGAGCCTTTGAGAGCAGGAACTCATTTTCCTTATTACTTCTCATCTCCATCGTGATCATCAGGTAAGCTCTGCTGCACTTCGTGTCAGTTATACATTGAGTTTTAGGCTCTAATGTGCTTCCTGGGGTCAACAGATTCCTTAAAACAGAGTGGTATAAATTTACAAATTGTGTATCAGGATAAATAATGATCTTTCAAGCTTCTTTGTCTCAGAATTGTAATATATAGCTAAATGTGTGCTTTCTCTAAAACCTTACATATAAGAGAAATACAGTAAAGGATTCAGAGAGTTTACCATGACTGTGATGCCTCTAACTACCACCTTCTGCACAAACTTTTATATTTAAAAACAAGCTGGAAAACCTAGTTTGATCATATTTGTCTTCTCCTAATGATTTCCATTAGCAAAAAGTAAAATCTGCATTTAAAAGATTAATCTTAACTTTATCAATTTCTACTCATATGAGAGACAAGTTCTATTCTTCTTTAATTTCACCTTCAAAGAAACACTGTCCTTACTTATTTGCTTACAAATCTTCAGTTATTCCCTATGAGCAACTAACAACCAGCTCAAAATCTGTTGCTGTTAGTTCTGTAAAAGCAGTAGCAGAAATGCAAACTTAACATAGTCTTGTCACTAGAATAGGCATTAATTGCATTGGAATATACAGGAACTCCAACTCTGTTGAGAAAGGATATACGCAATTTAGATTTTTACATTGTCAATATGCTGCAATTTTTTTTCAAAATGAGCATTCGAAACAATGTAGTCATACTTTCCATATAACAGACCTTGACCTCTGAATTCTCTGGCTTTATCTCCTCATACCTTGTTGTGAATAAATGTTACCCTATATTTTGGAACATGGTTAAAATTTAATGTGGAATAAAGCACACATCTTCTTTTTAAATTACAAATGAAATAAATGTCACTGGAAGTCTAATGGGCATTGATTTTTTCCAGGAATATTTACCTTCTCCCTAAAATTAAATATTGCTTTAATAATCACTTTAATAATATCTAGAAGCACATTTTGAGTAAGAAACATTTGTGTCACACACATTGTAGAAGCCATGATAATTTGGATTCCTGATTATTGCTAACTCAGTAATCAGAACCCCAAATTTAATCTGAATTGGCTGTGATCTTCAGCAAGACCTCCATCAAATAGTTTGAATTTAATGATTTTCCTGTGTTTCCATAAATGAAGAAACACCTGAAATACTAGATTTTTTTTTCATTTAGCACCTAGATAGGAACGGATGGCATGTCAGAGATATTCTTCTGTCAGCAGTTTGGGAAATAGTTCCATAAGAAGAAACAGAATACATAATTTAGCAAAAATATGCTCTGAACTTTACTTTAGGAAAAAAAAAAAAAGAAACTCTACAGATACGTAGTCATCCTTTAAAAAGCGAGGTATGGACTTCCACTTCACTGGAGACTGGGGTAGTTCTGATAACAACATGATTATTTTTCGTGATCTCAGAAAGACTTTTTAGTAAAAGCAAAAACCTTGCAGCTTCATAAGCATATTAATACATTATTTGATCAGGAAGAAAAGTTCTCTTAACAAATCATGGACTATATGTGTGGCAGCTTTTCCCTTTTTTAATAGAGGGAAGGGGGAAGCTTGAGTAAAGAATAGAAAAACACTTCTACAGAAAATGTCTGCTGTGATTAAAAGTAAGGAATGTTGCAGGCTCTCTTACTTGTTCAACCTCATGTGAGTGAAATAAGCCAGACTGTCCACTAACAGTAAGGTTGTTTAGATTCTCAGGAATCAGGTTGTATAACTATGGACACATAAACACAGTAATTATTCTCAAGAGAATGTACAGGCAGCCAGAGTGCCTCTAGGCAGTAGCAGACTACTCATCTTCACTAGGTAGCCTGAATGTTGAGTGACATTACTGACAAAACACAGAAAAAAAAAACCTCTAAAGTTTCTACCATCTGAAAAGATGAAAGTGGTGTATGTCATACTGGGTGCTCTTGAAATAAATTTGTAGAACAGTGCAACCATCAGGGACAGTCAGCATGGGTTAACAAAGTGAAAGTCCTATCTTATTTCTAACTAATATACTTCTATGATAAAGTTACCTGCCTAATGGATAAAGGGAAAGCAGTGGATGTAGTTTTTCTGGATTTTAGTAAGTCTTTTAATACTCTCCCTCACAGCATCCTTCTGGACACATTGTCCAACTGTGAGATGAGCAGATAAACTGTTCATGGTGTGAAGAACTGGCTGGACAGGTGTTCCCTGGCAGCCAAGAGGGAAAATCACATCCTGCGGTGCATTAAACTCAGCATTACCAGCTGGTCCAAAGAGGTGATTATCCCACTGTATTAAACACTGGTGCAGCCTCACCTTGTGTACTGTCCATGGGACTGAGCCCCAACATTTATAAAGAATGTTAAGGTACGTGAATGTGTCCAGATGAGTGCAGCAAAGCTAGGGAAGGAGCTAGAAGGTATGTCTTCTGAGGAACATCTGAGGACCCTAAGTTTGTCTGGTTTGGAGAGAAGGCGTCTGATGAGCAACCTCACTGCTCTCTACAGCTTTCTGAGGAGGGGAAGTGGAGAGAGAGGTGCTGAGCACTTTTCCCTGGTGCCCAGAATACCAACTCAATTCAAATTGATTCTGTTTGTTTCAGTTTGATTCGAAAAATAAGGTAACAGAGAGTCATTCCCCTCATCCCCATCTCCAGTGCAGCAGAACTGACCTTGTTATACTTAACAAAACCTGTGTTTAAGGAATCTTTAACAGAGTATTTTTCTGCTCTATAATATACTCTCTGATGGTTAACTCTCAGGTTAATATGGAGAAGATGTAATAATTTGATGATCAATACTTCTATATGTAAACTGGAGTTGTTTCATCTGTGCTCAGAAAGAGACTTGGGTTTATGTCATTAAAAATTTGATGTTGATAGAAACAGGATTTTTATTTCAAGTGCAATATGCAACACTTAACATCAAAACCAGAATAAAGTTTCTAGGACTTTTACGTAAAACCTAACTCTGTGTTGATATAGCTCTGCTTTAAGAAAGAAGATTCAAATAAAAACAGTCTTTCAGTAGAGGATAAAATTGGAGAGAACAGTTTTTCCTAGTAAATTTTTATGATAAGTTTCGAGTCCTGATCCTTAAAAACTCTCCTTAAAATTGGAAGAGTAATTTTTTTTGCAAGAACAAACCAAACCAACCAAACAAAAAAACAACCAACCAACCAACCCACCAACCAAAAAAACCAACCAAAACCAAACCCACAACCAAACAAATGTGGAATTTACCAAAGAAGGGTGCTGAAGTGAAATTTGAGCAGTGTTCCAAGAAAAGTTTCACAGGAAAAGTAGGTAGCTTAACTTCTTGGGTAGTAAAAAGATGAATGATCTGTTGGTATCCAAGAGGCCTAGAAAATGTTTGTTAGCTTGTTGAAGGAATGATTAAAAGAAAGGCTTTGATAATGTTTGGGCTTTCCTCATGTTATTCAGACTTTCAAAGACACCTCCAGTGATTAGTTTTCTTTCATTTTCTTTGCTCCCAAGGAACTTGATAAAGTTTGGGTGCATATTACCATGCATGACTTCTTTCTTAGACCCTTCATTTAGTGTTTTCCTGTGAGATGAAGGAACCATACACAGTTTATAAATTATTTTTCAGATGCAATGATGATAAAAATGGTAATGTGCCATTTGATGCTTTGGCCCTCACGTTAAGGATGTAATTCCTAATAGCGCTGAATAAATCATGTCAAGTGCAAATATTTCTAAGATGCATATAAGCATACACAGTCCTTCCAAATGGTATTACAAATGTTTTCTAAGTTACGTTTTGAGAAATCCCCTATTTAAGAATTTCTCCCCGTAAAAGTAACAGGAAAAAAAAAAAATCATAGGCAAGCCTCTGCCACATGTCTAACAAGACATTCAAATTCTTCTTGGTCAATTTAAAATTACCCTGTGCATAAGTTGAATTGATGTCTCCTTTCATGTCTGTGATTTAAAGAAGTAGTGCTCGAAGGCTTGACTGGATGTGTCAGGCAGACAATAAGTTTCTGTACAGCAGAGTCTGAGGACCCTCAGAGCTCTATTAGGCCTTAATTGATGCATAGCACAGCTACGTTCACTCCTCACCCCATCTGCCCATAGGTATGGGGGGTCATTGAGGCTGGAACCAGGACATGCTATCCTGCTCTCAGCTGTCCTGTGAGCAGACTCATGCCCAGCCTTGTCTCCTGCTGTCCTGGCTGGGCTTCCTGGATGGTCCCTGCACCTGGCCTGTTACCTCACCTTGCCCTGATGGTCTCCTGGGCTGTCAGCCCTGCCTTGACCCAGCCTGCAGAGAGCAGGATGGTGAGATGACACCCTGTCATTGAGGGCACAGCCTGTTTAGTGATCATCTGCAGCTCTTGATTCATCCTCTGTGCAGTACAGCTCCCACTGTTTCCTAGAAAGATATAATACATGTATAAATACAAATGTCCAAGGACTTGTCTCTTTTGTGTTGCTTTGGTTAGTTGGGGTTTTTTGGCTTGTTTGGTTTGGTTTTGTTGTTGTTTTTTTTCTTTTAACTTAGCTTTCTGATTAGATTCCAGAGAATTAGAGGGATACCACTTAAAAATTCACAGAGGTGCTAGCTTTAAAGCTTTGCTTCCTCTGCACAGAGTGTTCTTGGATGCTGCAGTGAATTATGCTGTGCCAGACAAGTGTTATGCTCTTACAAGAGTTTGAAGATCAAATGGCATTACTCCCACTGTCAGCTCAGGACACAGCTGCATTGGGTTTCTGTGCACATTTACACTGCTTACCACTTCAATGCTTAATAAGAAACAAACATTGCCCTGGGTTTCTTCTGGTGCTTGCTCATTTCCTTTGCAGAAATACACATCACTTTTAAGCATCTCTCATCCTTGGATCTCGTCTGTGCACAACTTTTTCAGAACAAATTAAGATCTGTTGGTCTAGCTTCTATATGATCCCACAGAGTAGATAGTCAGGTATGGTTACAGAACACGAGATTTTGTCTCTGTCCTAGGAGGATCATATTACCACTGGCAATGCGAGGGACATATCAGTTGTGTTTCAAATGAACCTCCATCTCAGTGCAATTTCTGACTTCTCCACTGCCACTGTCATCTTGACAATTTAAAACCAACCATCCTAATGCTGGTCATTGCATGTGAGAGTGGGCGTGTCTCCTGTTTATAGACTGAAACTCCTCACATATCTTTCATAGCTTACTGAACAGTCCATGGTGAAGAGTGGCTTTTGTCCTCTACTAGGCAAGATTCTGAACTGAACCAGTAACTGGGATGAGAAATGAAAGACTCTGAAAACCACCACAAGCCCTAGCATTCAGCTCTACTCTCATTATTTGCAGAAAACTGTCATTAACTTCCGTGGCAGTTTTATTGCACCCAGGCTAACAACATTTAGTCCTGTCAGCACTGAGCCTTGTTAGCTCTATAGGGAAAAGCAGATCTTTATTAAAAACACTAACAAAAAATTTGAATCAGTAAATTAAATCCTGTTGCTTCCCTCTTTCTTTATTTCTCTGTTCTTGTTACTTGGATGTTGCTAAGATAATGAATCAACCTTATAAATTTGTGTTTCATGTGCAAACTGCAGGAAGAAGCCACTGTCAGAGAGTAACATAAAGGTTTGCGAGTACGATACCTTACAAAATTCTAACAATGTGTCTATGTCAGACTTGTGCATCTCTGTTATTATCAACAGTTATTGTTGCTACTATTGATTACTTTCAGCCTTTGCATGCTGAAATAATTCCTTAGGGGGGTTTAAAAATCACTCAGTGTAAGTTTCTTTTTCCCAGTGAAAGGGTTTTACCTTTTTTTGGCATTTAACCCCAGCCAGCATCTACGCACTGCACAGCTGCTCACTCACTCCCCTGCCCAGCAGATTATGGGACTAGAATTGGAAGGGTAAAAATAAGAAGACTCGTGAGTTAAGAACCATTTAATAATTGAACTAAAATAAAATAATAATATTAGTAATAATAATAAATTGTAATGAAAAGGAAAATGTCACAGAGAAAGAAAACAAATTCTTTTATTTTAACATTTCAATATTTCATTGTCCATGTGTGTGTGAGGGTTTAGTAAATCCTGTGTACATAATCTTTCTGAGCTTAAACATATAAGCATATTTTTTGCATCATTTTCTCCATTATGAAGATATGGAAGAACCATAAATACTTTTGTGCTCAAAAACTGCATTACGTAAGACATTCTTATGAATGAATATTCTGTTTGAAAGACAGGAATAATGCTGTTTTTTAATATATTTCAAGTAGAAGATACAGCCTAATCAGAAATGTCCTATATTTTGAGGAGGCTTGGCACAAAACTGTCTTCACCTATGGGGATTTGTGTGCAGGGCTGCAACAAGCTATCACCTTGACATTTCTGAATGCTTGCCAATGAAATGTGATGTTTCGGTCAGCTGTATCTGACATGAACATATCTTGGATTCCAGAATTGGACCTTCTGCAGAAAGCACCATCATGATAGGTACTACAGAAGGGGACTCGTGCATGTGCACGTGAAAGCATCTGATTTTAGTGCAATAGAGCAATGGATTCAGCTGCCTGTGTGACTGAATGATTTAGACAAGACTGACAAATCTTGCACTGAATTCCCAGTACCAAAAAGAATTTCCAGAATTAAACTGGGTAACATTAGAACATACTGGGCTGAGGCTCTGTAGTGGAAAGCTGACATTGTAGGGCATGCAGGGAGGCTTGTGATGCCTCTTAACCTTGTTCATGGAAGATAGATTGTTTGAATTATACGAAAGGATGAATGAGAAATAATACTGGAAAACCAAGATACTGAGTTTTAAAACGTGAAAGAGAAGCTTTCAGTAGGGCAAAATGTCCTGGTTTGGGTGAAAACAGGACTAATTCTGTTCAGTGATTTTACTTTTCAGCTCAGTACTTCTAATTAACAGCACTTTCTGAAGTTAGCAGCATGTTTTTTGCAGTGTCTGCTGCCAGCAGTGATAACAGCCCATGTTTAGAGTTACTACCAAGAATTGGTATGCAGACCAATGCCACTGCTGGATGGTGTGTACCATCCCATAAGAGGGGTGCAGAAAGAAAAAAGACTAGGAAGGAGTGGACAGGACAGATAACTCCCATCTGAGTGAGGTATTCCATCCCATATACGCCATTATTATTCGGTAGCAAGCAGAGGGATCCAGGAGGGTCTTTTGGGCTTTTACCCGGACTCTTCTCCCCTCGTGGACTGTTCCCCAGATCATCCAAGGAGGACTCTGTCCATTCTACCTTCAGTCCCGTGTTCCTGAATCCGGTACCAGCATCCAGCTCCTGCACACAGATCCCGTCTGCTGGGGGGCCTGGTCTGGGACCGCCAGTGCCTGCTCTATAACATCAGTGGTGACGGTGACGTAATTACCATCAGGGGGGTTGGGTTCGGTACTGGTTTTGTATATATTTGTACATATTCTATTTTATTATTAATAATCATTACAGCTGTTCTAGTTTCCTTTTCTAATCACAAAGTCTCTCTCCCTTATTCCTTTCCTCTTCCCTTTGAGGAGGGAGGGGGGTTAACAGAGAGCATCTGTTGGGTCTTAGGGGCTGCCCTGACCCTAAACCATGACACAAAATTAGACGTGCTCCCATTCTCCCCATCCTCCTGTGTTTGAGGTGATTTACTCCAATTGGGCCAATGGAGGACAGCTCCTGTGCGATGTGTCTGATGGGGATGAGCAGCTCTGTAGGGAGGTGAACTAGGAAGTTTCTCTGAGGAAAGTGAGTTTGTAGAAGTAGTAAGAGTGGTTTCGACAGAGCTGCTGGGTTTGAGGAGACTGGAGCTGGGGAAAATAGTTATGAACCTAACACTGGGGATAGGGGAGAGCAATGAGATTAGAGTGATCATCTCTTTTAGCACTGTTCTTACAGAGTACGCTTTGTACTAAATGCTGTAAGAAAAGGGAGTACAGTTCCCCACCCTTCCACCTCATCCTCTTGTGAACCGATGTTTGGATGTCCATGATGAAGGCTTTTGAATTGCTCCTTGAG
Source organism: Chloroceryle aenea (assembly GCA_013399075.1). Taxonomy (NCBI): domain Eukaryota; kingdom Metazoa; phylum Chordata; class Aves; order Coraciiformes; family Cerylidae; genus Chloroceryle; species Chloroceryle aenea. The sequence continues at coordinate 15,116 of VWZY01000794.1, forward strand.
GACCCCTGCTTTAAGACTTTGTATTTGTGAGCTAAGTAGATTCCGGGAAGTGAGTAATACTTCATTCAAGAATACCAGTGTGTATGTGGCCTAAGCAATGCTGATTTTGGCATAATGGGGGGAAAAAAGTGAGCTAGAATTTCTGAAATCTCCTCTTCCTTGGCTTTTGTCTCTTCTGGTCTTAGTATCCTCTGAGAAAGCACTTTCAATACCTGATTATTCTTAGCTAGTGATGTTGGTATCAATTTATTCTTTTCCTTTCCCATACTCTGTGTCTGCATTAAGCTAATGTTAAAATTTGGTACATGCTCTGTAAAATCTCATGTCTGGGATGTTTATCTATTTGCTGTTGAGAATAGAGATTCTCAAAGCATGCTTATAAAGAAACAACTTTTGTTTACAGAAGTCTATAAAAGGATTATGTAATCAATATTCTAGTTTTCTAAAGAGGATATCTTCTCCAATAATACTTTTCAAAGGAAATATCATCATAATTTATAATAATCTTTTTGGATTCACCTTCTATTATTTATTAAATGTTTTCAAAGCATTTAACATAATTCATTTCTTTCCTAAGTTCTCAGACTAGGTACAGACTCTGTACTTCAAACTGAGATACAACAAGGCCAAGTGCCGGGTCCTGCATTATGGTCACAACAATCCCAGGCAATGCTACAAGCTTGGGAATGAGTGGCTGGAAAGCTGCCCAGCAGAAAAGGACCTGTGGGGGCTGGTGGAAAGATGACTTAATATGAGTCAGTAGTGTGCCCAGGTGGCCAAGAAGGCCAGCAGGATCCTGGCCTGTATCAGGAATAATGTGGTCATCAGAAGAAAGGAAGTTATCGTACACGGCACTTGTGAGGCCTCATCTCGAATACTGTGTTCAGTTCTTGGCCCCTCTGCTGGAACGTGTCCAGAGGAGAGCTACCAAGCTCCTGAGGTTTCGAGAACAAGTTGTATGAGGAGAGGCTGAGGGAGCTGGGTATGTTTAGTTTGGAGAAGAGGAGGTTGAGGGGGTTCTCACTCCCCTCTACAACTACCTCTGAAAGGAGGTTGTAGAGAGGTGGGTGTTGGCCTCTTCTTCTTAGTAACTACTGACAGAACCAGAGGAAATGGTCTGAAGTTGTGTCAGGGGAGATTTAGATTGGATATTAGGAAGAAATTCTTTGCAGAAAGAGTGGTGAGGCACTGGAGCAGCCTTCCCAGGGAGGTGGTTGAGTCACTGTCCCTGGAGGTATTTAAGAAATGGGTAGACCTGGTGCTTCAGGACATGCTCTAGTGGCAGGCATGTGTTTGAAGTTGTGTTTGATCAGGGTATTTAGGTATCTTATTCTGTGACTATTATTAAATTACCTCTTTTTTGTTAAAATATGATTTAAAAATGATGATGAAGTTGCTTGGTTTAGTCTGATATCTTCTTGTAATTTTTTGTATGAAACATATAAGCTCCAAAATGCTGCATTTTTGATCTGTTTCTGCAAAACTGTGAAAAGAAACGCTTTGGACTCTGATAATTATTTTTTTTTTTTAATTTGGGGATGTTGCAGCTTTTTGGTTTAGTACTCCAATATTTATTTATATATTTATAATTAGCGTGTTCTTAGTTTCTGTGCCATAAGCTATAGTTACTTCTGCTACTAATTTGTTATCTGCTGAACTGAGAACTGCTCTGCTCCAGGTGTTTATGAAATGCAGAATGTGTAATAAAGCGGAAGTAACTTGCATTTTTATTGTAAACAAATGGGGGAGTCTGCGTTCAGTATGGAAAGGGCTGCAGTAGTAAAATGAACCCTAGTATCAGTACTATTTGGTGAAGGCTAAGTGGAAAAGAATCGGTGTTAGGATGCAAAGCAGAATATGAAGAGTCAACCAACAGTAATTAGGCTGAAATTAAAAATTCAGCTGGAAATTACTTTATCAGATGAGATGAAAGGGAGTGTAAGGTCTGCAATTGGGCTACAGGTTTTAGCTGTCTGTACTGTTGCGCTGTTTACATGTAGCTCTAAATTAGAATCAAAGTCATGGGGTTTTATACTAAATTTCTACTAGCTGGGGGACATATATTCAGAGCATTTTCAGTCCCTTCATTCAATGACCTAGTTAACACATTTAACCTAGCAACATGCCTGAATTTCAGCCTGCATTTGGGAGGGCTAAGGTATGAGAAGAGTTAAGCTTCTTTGAAGGCAATTGTAACCTGGAGTCTATTGTTATTCAGAATGAACAGCCAAATACTGTTTCTGGGGACAGCTAAAAGAGTACATGTAATTAGGAATAGATAACATTAAAACAGCTCTTGTATGCTGTAAAATCAAAGTCAGAATTAATCATAGCCTAAAAAAAGACTGCATGTGAAGACTTTATAATTAATTAGCTTTTTCTTAAACTTTTCCATTAAGACAATCGAGCATATTGCTTACTTAACTGTTAAAATATTTTAATTGCAAAAAAAAAGCATTAAGGTGCTGATATTAAAATCCTACTGACGGCCATTAAAAAGAGAAAACACATTTTAAAGTCACTCTGTTCTGTCTTTCTCAGATGTGAGAATGAAGTTAATGCAAAAATCAACTGTAAAGATGCACAGTAGTCAAAGTAATGAGAACTTCTTCAGATATACATGCAAACTATTATATTTCTGCATGTAATTTGTGTAAGAAGTGTTTTTTCAAGTTCAAAATAGGGGATAGAAAGGGCTTTTAATTATGCTTGCCATTAAAAGGGTGGTATGTAACAACGGATAAGCAGACAATATCTAGTGTTTGTAGCATTCCTATGTACATTAGCTAGTGTAGAAAGATTTGATAAATTGTCCCATATGTGAAAGGCAATATGATCTATCTGGTAGGACTGTGGATTGAGAATAAGCATATTTAGATTCAGTACTTTTTTTAACATTTCTCAGGAATGTAATTTTGGGTCAAGTTATTTCTATTTCTCACTTGTATGGGTTTTTCTTGGTTTGGTTTTCTTTCTCATGTATACAATGGGGATACAAAGGTTTGAGACTTATGAAAAGCAATAAAAGTGGAAGATGTATTTGAAAAGAAGAAAGCTTGCAAAAAAAAAAAAAAAAGCTAAAAAAAAAAAAAAAAAAAAAAGAAAATCCCCTTTTAACTCTAAAAGTTTCATGAGAACAGATGATCAATGTTAAAACAGGCCATCTTTTATCATCTACCACAGTGGAAACACGCTAAGTCTTGGTGAGCTAATGTTTTAGTTCAAAAACTTATTTTGAAAAGCAAACTATTCAACTAGAATATGAAACCATAGTCTGATAATTTTTCCTGGAAGGGAGGATGATCTTTCAAAAACTGCTAACCATCTCCAAGTACTGACACATAATAGTGTTGTTTTTTGTGATCTTCTTGTATGAATGTGTAAGAAACTCATAGTGCAGGTAGAAGCACTACAGGAAAAGTATACTCACAAAGGTCTTTGTGCTTCTCCCTGTGCATAAGACTGGAGAAGAGGGGCATAAGGACTTTGCCTGCCCCAAATAATCTTCTGGAGAAAGAAGAGTCTTTGCAATCAACTCTGTTTCATATCCCAGATATAGGACTGGTGGCCAGTTACCCCAAAGTGTCTGAGAATTGAACTTCCAAGCTGGCTTTAGCAGGAGCCACTCATCTTTTCTGGAATGTGTCCTTGATAATGCAAGATCATCCAGACTTCATCCTGAGGTGGAGGAGGAGCAGTGGAGCCCCCTTCTGCAGTGGGCTTCTTGGCATGGAACCCTACTGAGTATTCTTAAGCAGACTTCCCCTGCATGGTACCATTACTTTACTAAAGCTGACCCTTTGAGCTAGTTGTTTTTTTGGTTTTTTTAGAATCATAGAATGTTAGGGGTTGGAAGAGACCTCTGGAGGCCATCGAGTCCAACCCCCTTGCTAAAGTAGGATCACCCAAGGCATGCCACACAGGAACAGATCCAAGCAGGTTTTGAAAGTCTATGGACAAGGAGACTCCACAACCTCTCTGGGCAACCTGTTCCAGGGCTCTGTCACACTCACAGTGAAGAAGTTTTTCCTCATGTTGAGGTGGAACTTCCTGTGCTTCACCTTGTTACCATTACCTCTTGTTCTATTACAGGGCACAAGTGAAAAAGAGACTGGACCCTTCTACTTGACACCCACCCTTCATATATTTGTAAACATCAATAAGATCTCCTCAGTCCTCTCCTCTCCAGGCTAAACAGCCCCAGGGCTTTCAGCCTTTGTTGCAGGATATACTTATTTTTTTGCCACTGAAAGCAATGGAAGAGACTGTTGTATTGTACTTCTGCTAATGCAATTAAAGGCTGATCATCTGTCAGGCCTGGCCGGCTACTCTGAAAGAGTGTAGAAGCATTCCTTTGTCACAAGCTGAAGTCATGGGAAGTGTTGCACTTGTGAGAGAAAGTGGAGAAAGAGGACAAGGAAAGCCAAAACAAGGAAATTGAGGCAAATGATAACAAAACATGTCACCTCAGTTTCTTACTGCTTTGTTTGCTCTGTAACAGTGTTTTATGTGGTTCATGTGGCATTTTTGATTAAGTGGGATGAATCCCTGAGATACTTCTTGTAGTTTGTACACTACAATATGCCTTAATAACTAGTATGACAACTCTTATCTTTGCAATAGTAGGTGTAATTATTGTCAGTACTCTTACGACACTTCTCTGTGGACAATACTGTGGTATTCCAGATGGTATTTTTTGATATAACTTTGCTCTTCTTTATGGATACTACCATTTTCAAACATCTTTATATTCATTTTTTCAGTACACTCAGGCATTTTTACAGTGGAAGTTTTTGTCAGCTCTACATGACTTCCTTAGGAATCAGTTGTCCACACTGACCCTTTTCACTCAGGAGCGAGAGCTGTGATTTTTTTGGATAGTCTTATTATGGTGGGTTTTTGAGTTTAGCTCTCTTTCCCAGTATGTAATTTAAATGTGAGACAAAGTAGGGCGAGTTGTAGAAGTAAAATTTGTTAGCAGAAGTAGGTCTTTGATATGAGTCATACATTGCTTTAAAATTTCACCTTATGTTATATGGCTAATAATTATTTGTCTAGAAAAGTGTTTCAGCAGCAGTAATGAAAGGTTGCTGAACTCCTTAAATATTTTACTGAAGCCTGGGGAATCCTCTAGGTATGTTTACTTTTACCTAACTTTACCAAAAAGTGGAAAATGCTACTGTTTCCTACTGTTTCATAGAATTTGTGCTGATATTATTAAAAGTAATTAAATGTGTTGATGTGTTTTGTAGTTCTTAATTTTCTCAGTAAAAGTCTTAGCTGTAGTACTTACAGCTTACTAAGTACTTAGGTACTTAGCTTTACATTCAACACTATTCATTTTGTTTTACTGGAACCGTATAGTCTTTCTTTGAATCTTGTCTTGCAAATTTTTAAGCCCATGTATCCCTATGTAGCTTTTATATTAACTCATTTTTCACATCCATCACTTCTTTAGAAAACTTTAGATTAAATATTCTTGTGCCTGTGGTTGCTCTGTTTTATTTGATATGTTTTCAATATACTTTTAGGTTCAGAAGGAACTAAAACATACAGGAAAACATAATGTGCCATTTGTCACTTTTTTTTCTTTTTTTTTACATCTGCCACTGCTACTTCAGAACAAATCTCACTGCTTTCCTCAGACTCATGCTCAGGCTAACTGATCTACAAAGAACTGGTTAGGCCTTTCTGTAATTCTTAACTATGCCTCCCCTTTTCAAACCCACTTCTGTTTTTCCCATTTTCGTGTTTCTCAATTTCTTTGTGATTGCCTAGCAACCTCTACAGTTTGTTTCCTCCTTTTGTCATTCCTTCTCTAATCTTCTGCTCTGATTTTTTACTTCTTCACCTGGTGGTAAAGATTCACATTCTGAAGATTAGAAAGCTCTGCTGGACAGAAGCTCAGAGCTTCAGCAGGGTTTTGATCACTTGAACTGCTTGTCAAGCAATATGTTACTGATAACAGAGATGTGTTGAATATCACTGTAGCTGAGTACAACCCACAGGTTTAGGTCTCTGCAGGAAGTTAATTGCAACCTTAAATAATTGGGAAATGGCTACAGGAGATAAATCCTGTATTCTGACCTAGTATGCTGTTTGAAATGCATATGCTGTGTAGTATTTCTGCAAGAAGAGTTATTGTGCAGCCCAAAAGAAGTGGTACTACAGCAGCTTAGCTACCCCAGATTCTAACAATATGAAGGCTAAAGATGTATTCCCAGCAGACACACACACACGAAGCACACATTTACACTACATACATGCATGGCTGGCCACACAGATCAGAGAACCTCACACAAATGTCCAATGGCCTTACCTTGCTTCCCCATCTGGCTGAGCAGGGTGGAGATCCACTAGGAGTATATGTATATGTGAACAAGGTGGATCCCTCTAGTATCAGGACACTTAGTCTTCCCAGTAGATGCTGGCCTTTCATCCCAGTCTCCCCAGTTTCTGTCACCTGGACAGACACACTTCTGTCACCCAGAGGCAGTTTTCCACTTATTATGGAACAGGCTGTTCCATGGACAAACACACACAGACTTCCTAGGTTGTGACAGCTGACATCCCTGTGCTCTCACACCTAGAGGCACCCAGGTGCATCCAGAGTTGACCTTAGAGACTCACACTTTCTGGCTAGTCCAGCTTGAACGTTTCTAGCCATCACACACTCATACCACAGATGCAGGTGCCCTCTGACCTGTGGACTGACCCCATCTGCTGGCACCCACATCCCCATACACACATGTGCACACAGGATTGAGAGCCTCACCCAGGAAAGAGAAAGACATTTAATAAGTAGGCAAGACACACTACGCTGATCAGATGCAGGGCACAACCAGGCAAGGATACTGACCAGACCACCTTTTACTCTTATCACTCATGTTTTTCTGTACTTTTTCCTCCTCCAAATCATCTAACCCTCTCCCTTTGATTCTCGCCTTAAACATCCAATAATCCTGTGTGATCCTGGGCTATGTTTGCCAGGCATCCTGTACTGCGTTCCACTGCTAGACAGCAACACCCTTAGACTGAAAGGTGTTGAGAGTGGCTCCCAGTTGACTGATGGTGATGAGCTCCATGCCCAGACACTGGAGCTGGGGCTGTGCTGGGACAGGCTATTTGAAGTCCTTGATTTGGGTGCCTCTCTGGACTTCTGCAGATGGACCTTTGATGGGCTTATAGGTCCTGTAATGGGCCTGGGAGCAGACTGGCAGGGTATGGTTTGGACATCTCCCCTCCCATTATTGCACCTCTGTGCTCCTCTGTGGGTGTGCAGGTGGGCTTTTTTCACAGAACCTGACACTTTCCTCATATTCTTATTACCTCAGTAAATAGTCTAAATGAATACAGTGCTGCTGTTGAAACAGATACCAACAAAAGGGAGTGTGTGCCAAGGAGGGCAACCTCCAAGGTACCCATCAAAGGTTTGTAATTTCACAGCTCATCTGTTATGTGAAAAAGATGTGAAAATGATTTCCAGTAAGTTGCCAGGACACAGTCATTCCCACTTGAAAGTGCTGGAGAGAAAACCTGAAAAAGGGACATAGAGCAGATGTTTCTGCTGATCTTTTTATGGCAGTTAAAAGTTGAACTCTGTTGGCATTGTGAGTTGATTAGTGATTAATGGAAATTACAAAGATGATGCATTAGTTCTAAATTGGTCTCATGTTGATAAAGGACATTTTGATTGAGATAATGTAGATGATGATATGAGCATTTGTTTTTGAAATGTTTTAGCTGTTGGTGGAAATAGGTACTCAGCTCCTCTGGGAAATACAGTCTTTGGTTAAGGTGTCTGTAAGTCTGTACAGCAGTTGTTTTGTAGGTAAGCTACCATTTGTTGTTGTGGTTTGGTATTTTTCAAAAATAAGCCTTTTCATGTAAGGTTTTAAGAAATCTTACTTTCTTTGACCAGTTGTTGCATATGTTTTGAGTTCTTAATAAATTGAGGAAGTTTTACTCAAGTAAAACTTGCATGGAGTAAGTGCAGCCAAGCAAGGTGCCATGTTTTCCTTCACAGGGTTGCTGATCATGATCGGTTCAGATAGAAAAATGTCTGGGAAACTGGAGTGGGAAGAAAGGGGCAAAGGGGCAGGACATGGTTACAATTACAATAGATGCAAAAGTCTGTAAAAATGAAACTTTATTACAGCCCTGTAAAAGAGCATGGGAGTAATTCATTTTGGGATTCGTAATATTCAGGAATAAACAAAAGGTGACACTATAATCTCTTTAAAAGCTGTATAATGAGAATATCTTTTTGTGCGGTTGAGCATTATTTAACATTGATGAGGAAGTCCAGGTATTAAGAGAGATCAAATGCTGGGATCCCCAAGGCAGGAAATCACTGGTATGAACTTGGTGGGGAAAAATTCTTGGGTTTATTCTGTGGTTTTGCTATTTGTCGCTACTTACAGACAACTTGTATTAAAATAAGATTCCAGAGATTTCTGTGAGTTTGACACAGATTTTCTGGAGTTGTCTCTCCCACTTTGGCCCTTGTATAATTTGCTGAGTTTAACCAAGCATTTGTATTATACTGCTGGGAAAGTGTAAATCCAAACTTGGACCTTACCTTGTCTCCTCTACTCTCTACCATTGCCCTGACAATACAAAGTAAGTAGGATCAGAAATCATACTTTTTCTTTAGGCGTATGGATTTTTCAAACTTATCTTTTATACTAACCTTGAATCATTTTGCGTGGGAGAGAGGAAATGAAGAAGGGAGCAAGATGATATTGTCAGTGTTCTTGTCTTCCAGCTGGGGAAGACTCAAATGAGCTCCAGGCAGCTCTGAAGGTTTCTGTGTCTGGGACCAGTGTAAGATCAGTACAAGCACAGTGAATATCTAAGGGTTCCTTTGAGAAGCTTCATGCCCAGGTGCAGTCCCCAGTACTGCATTACAGCTACACAAGTTGGTCAAACCATACAGATTTGAAATTAAAATGTGCCTTATATAGATATAGTTGGCATGACTTGCTGTTCACCCTTTCATATGTTTTTATCCTGAATGGCAGCCTTGGCTGCAGTGATCATGAGATGGTAGAGTTCAGGATCCTGTGTGGAAGGAACAGAATACCCAGTAGGATCAGAACCCTGGACTTCCACAGGGCAAATTTTGGCCTCCTCAATCAACTGTTAAGAGAAATCCCATGGGACAGGGTGTTAGAAGATAAAGGGGCTCAAGATAGCTGGTCAATATTCAAGGACCACTATTTGCAAGCACAGGATCAGAGCGTCCCTGCGGTTAGGAAATCTAGTAAGGGAGCTAGGAGACCAGCATGGTTAAAAAAGGAACTGCTGGGAAAACTTAAGTGGAAAAGGAAAATCTACAGATCATGGAAGGGGGGGCTGGTCACTTGGGAAGAATATAGGACTGTTGTCAGAGGATGTAGGGAGGCAATTAGGAAAGCTAAGGCCTCCTTAGAACTTAACCTTGCA
>VWZY01000794.1:25049-63217 GCA_013399075.1 Chloroceryle aenea
TTAAGGGAGTGGAACATCTCCCTTATGAGGAAAGGCTGAGGGTGCTGGGTCTCTTTAGTTTGGAGAAAAGGAGACTGAGGGGTGACCTCATCAATGTTTTCAAATATGTAAGGGGTGAGTGTCAGGGAGATGGAGTTAGGCTTTTCCCAGTAGTGACCAGTGATAGGACAAGGGGGAATGGGTGTAAATTGGAGCATAGGAGGTTCAAGTTGAATGTTCGAATAAATTTTTTTACTGTAAGGGTGACAGAGCCCTGGAACAGGCTGCCCAGGGGGGTCGTGGAGTCTCCTTCACTGGAGACATTCAAAACCCGCCTGGACATGTTCCTATGTGATGTACTCTAGGTGGCCCTGCTCTAGCAGGGGGGGTTGGACTAGATGATCTTTCGAGGTCCCTTCCAACCCCTAGGATTCTGTGATTCTGTGATTCTGTGATTCTGGTGTTTATCTCAGCCACTAAGAACCATGCTAGAATGCAGGGTTTTATTAAATAAAAAATAAAAATTAAAGAAAAGTATTTGTGTATCCTTCAATAACTTAATTCTCAAAAGCACCTTGTTAAAAATTGGTGTCTAATTATACTTCTTTCTTGTGATGTCTGTAGACTGACACTGTTACAAGGATGCTAATTGCCTAATCTATGAATTCTAATTTAAAATCACTGATGAATTTGTTTAAAATCCACCTTTGATCAGCCTTTTAGATTTAAATTAACTTCTCTCTGCAGCCCCTCCCCCAGTCCAAAGCAAAGAAAGAATGAAGTTGACAGGGAAACAGAATCACATTTATTTACCACGAATAGGACTTTTTTTTCCTGGGTTACTACTGTGTGGTATCGCAAATTACAATTTTCACCCCCATGGCAGTAATTTTATTCATTATTCCAGTGGCAAATGAAGTCATGTTCTGATGGCAACCTGTCTACTTTATTCTCTTTGTTACCACAATAGTAATTGTCTTGTTTATCACTGACATAAATGAGCCTAGAGTCAAGCTGACACAAATCTGGCAGATTTCCGCATATCTTTTTTTTTTTTCTGCTTTTTAATTTCCTTTCTGTTTCTACAGGGCATATTTGAATATTGCGCTAATAATGAGAATCCTTTCTTTATAAGTTCACTTGCTCACTGTGGGAGGACAGGGAGAGCGCGAAGCAGATATAGCAGCTGGAAAGATGGCAATCCATAACTTCCAAGCTTTAAGACCGCTGAAGCTTAGATCAAGGGCAGCAGGAAGAAGGCTTGTGCTTGGACATGAAGGAGCTTTGCTGTTGGAAAGTTTTAGTGACATGATGGCCAGTGAAGCAGTGGACAGGAGCATATGCTAGTCCAGCTCTAATGCACTAAAATCCCTCCTGTTGGTTTACCTTCACAATTCATTTAAAAAAATTGTGTGTGTGTATTTACACTCTATTTTTATTTATATACAGTATATGCATTATATATAATATAATTTATGTAATATTTTAGATGTATAGAATTAAAGAAAGGTCTTTATTTTTGAAGATATTTTGAGATTTTGAGGTGCAGAGCAAGAGCAACTGAGCATTAAAAAGGATTATGCTTGGGAAGAATTGACCAACTGTAGAAGCAGCAAACTGATGGTTTGTTTTTGTGTTTGTCTGTTTGTTTTTTTTTATTATTATTATTCAGTTCATTAGAAGTGGACTTTATTGCTGGCTTGTTTCCCTTGTAGAACGTTGTATGTGTTTCTGTGAATAAGGAAAATACTGTTCTGGGGTGAAATTAGCAGCAGCATAACTTTTCAGTTGTGGAAATTAATCATGCTGTGCTGGGCATTGTCTACTTTTGTATGCTGAGATTCATTAAAAAAATGGAGAGCAAGAGGAATAATTTAACACCTAGATAACAACCTGTGGCCAAGATGAATAAACTTGCCCTTTTTAATGTGGAGAAGAAATTCATATCTGCAGATAAAGGTAGCTGCAAGGAGTACAGTGAGATATTCTCCAAATTCATGGTGGGTAGAAGAAGAAAAGATTAGTGTTATTTGCAGGAGAGCAGCTTCATAGTGTAGTGAAAGTGGGAGAAATGCCGGTGCTGAAGGGCTAATGGAGCTCTAGGTTGCCTCAGTGTGTTTGAGGAATGTACATCATGGAAGATTTTGAACAGGAGTATGTCTGGAATGATATATATATGTAACTGAGGTTTTTGGGGGAGGTGAATTAGGTTATCTTTGAAGTTCACACCAGCCATGTGATTCTGTTGCTACACTAATTATAAACACAAAAAAGATTCTTCTTTTTTTCTTAGAACTTACTCCTCCAAATGTAATTTGATCAATTGAGCTACCTTGCGGAATGTTATGGTACTGTGATGATGATGATGTGATGTTTGGAGTGATGTGATGTTAAGAGTCACAGAACTAAACCCTTAGGTTTAAGTTAACTTGTATTTGAGCAAAATAGGTGAGCAGTGTGTAATAGACTCTTATTAATCTCACATAGTCACAGTGAAAGGATGAAGTTTTGAGCAATTAGAATTCATGTTTGTCCTAGCCAACTGTGAGAGCAAACTGAGGGCATCTACAATGACTGTATCCTAGAAAAAACAATCAAACCTTAGTTTCACACTGAAGGTGTGTGAAGATTACAGGGGTTATGCCTGATGGTGCTTTTGGGACTGCAGTAGCTCTATTCAGCTTGTGGCTGTGGAGGTAACCTAGTCATGATTGAGAAGTACTGCTTGATCTTGATATCACTACAACTGGAAAAATGATTGGCTTAAGTATGCACTGTGTAATATACAGCCATAATTTGGTGGGCTTGTTCATGGCACCTTCCAGTACTCTCAGATTCTCTTCTTCACAGTGAAATGTTCCAATTAATTGCATTAATATGTGAAAATTGTGATTTTTCTGAGTGGCTGTTTATGTATAACAACAATTTCTTTAAAAAAAGAGGAAATAATATCCTTGAAAATGCAACATATCACAAAAATTTTAAGTGTCACTCACAGGACTTTAGAGATTTTAATTTACTCAAAATTTCAGTTATACATAATGGCAGGAAGTGCAGTTTTTGCGATTTACATTGTAGTTAATAATTAAGGAATATTGCAGTGGCAAGTGGTTGTCACATTCAAACACTTCCTTATTTCTTGTTTGTTTTTTTTTCTTGAATGAGAGTCATTGGGTTGCAATTGAATGTAGTGTAGCTGAATCTTGAATGATTGTATTTCTTCAGAAAGAAATTTCTGGAATTTTTTTACCACCACTGTAGATCCATTTCAAAAAAAAAACCCCAAACCAAAACCCAAAAAGTCTTTCCCAGAGGAACTTTAAATCTCAAAATTAATCTTTTTTTTTTTTTTAATGTACACATTGTATTTAAGATGTGCATAAAGCTGCAGCTCATCAAGAAACTGTTTTCTTCCTGCACACAGATTGGTCACAGAAACTCAGAATTGCAGCTAGCTGTGTGTGATAGCATCTTCCTACTGCTCTGGCATGACAAGGTGAACACCTTGTGAGCAAGCAGCCATGGCTGGCTGCTTCCTGAGTTGTGAGGTCTAGGAGCTCTGAGGGACTTAAAGCTTTATCTTATTAGAACCTTATCTTTTATTTAAGTGCTACTTCCTGTGCTTTATCTCATCAAGGCAGCCTTCAGGGGCACCCTAGCTGCAAGTGCCTGAAATTTATCAGTGTGGCTTTTTGGTGAGCAACTCTTGGCTGAACATCCACCTTCTGGTAATGCAGAAATTGCTGTCTCTAGAAGTCCATCAGAAATTTAGTTTAAAGATCTACAGCTGGTGTTGCAAGACAGTTTTGTCTAGTTAGGATTTTATTTTGTTTTCCCACTACCACCTTATTTTGTTTAGAGAAGGGTGTTAGTTTAGCAAATATTTAGAAGGTTTTTTAAATCAAGAAAGATTTTTTGGAAAGGGGTCTTTGGTAGTATGCAGAAACTAAAATGGGTGTTCTGTTGTATTTTACCTTAATTACATAGTAGGCAAAAATAACAAGAAAAAACCCCTAAAATAGATGTATTGGGTACCTTAGAATCTTCTCTGTTCAGGAACATTTTGTGTTTGGTTGTTTTGATGTTTTGGAGCTCTTTGTAGATGCCTGTGCCTACACGTAGATAAATTGAAGCATGTTGAAACAGCTAAAAACATTTTAGATATGTGTGCAGTTCTATATTAGAATAAGGGTGGTTCCTTTTTCAGCTTGAATTTCCTCCTTCTGTCACTATTTGACTGATGAAGTTTCTTGGATTTCATTGTTCTATCAGAAAGGGTTACTTCACTTTCCAAATATGAGGTGTAAATGAAAATACTTGTTCACACTTATTTTGGTCTGATGTTAACAATTGTGTACTTTTTCTACATTTAACTATAACTGGAGACTGAATTTTTTACTTTAATTTTTCTGTTCTTAGGCATTGCAAGGGTGACTTCCAAATTACAGAATTTTTACATTTGAGCTTTAAAAATTAACAGACATAAGATTTGGTTCTGACCATTGCAGCAACAGTCCTATGAAATAATAAGAACGTGGAAGTAGTCTTGCTTATATTGGCTTTGTGGGGGGCTTTTAAAACACTTTTTAGTGTACATAAAGTAGTAGAGCAAACCAGCAGCTTCATGTGTTCTTACTTTCAGAATACAGATCTAGAATTCAGAAGGATTTTGTTCTCATATGTAACGTGCTTTGAGTCATGGGGATATTTTAGTTCACTTAACCTATTTAAAAAAAAAAGTGTAACACACAGTGTTTCTCCACAACAATAGCATTGGAATGAATAGGAACGGGGATAGGTTTGTTGTTGTAGTACTGCACAGAGAGAAGATTATGCGTATTTATATAAAACACGTTATTTTTTAACATTTTCCTTTTTATAACTGATCTTCTGAATATATATTGTAATAAAGCAACAAATAAAATGAATTAATTTATTTTAAAATAAGCTCCAGGTATGCCATTTCAGTGTGCAGCTATTTCTTGGGTAAGCTTGGGGGGTTTTTTTCCCTTCCTTGTCTGTTCTTTTAGCCCTTTGTAAGGGGCTCAAGAGTTTAAACCAGTTCAAATGACATAAACTCAAGCTTACCCAAGAACCTCACAGTCTATTTAGCTTTTAGTACTTTTCTGTGAAGTTCAAAGTGGTGGTGAGGCATAGCTAGACTTCATGCATCTGATGCATTGCCTAATTCTGTCACTTTTACTATAATTTAATTCCATCAGTTCCTGTGAATCTACACCTTTCCTATGTCCCTGTAAAGCTGGGATATACTCCTGTACTAAGAGCAGTTTCAAGGAGTTTATCCCGTGCAACAGCTGTATTCGCTGACAGGAACACAACACAGTGTATGTAGCACATTTGTTGTGGCACACAGTGCAGACTGTCATGCTAGGTCTTCTATTTATTAATGAGTTTTGTACTTATAAAAGGAGGCTATTTGTCAGCCCTAAAATTACAGATGCCTTTTTACATAGTGATGCAGAAATTGGAAGTTCACCAAGATGCTACTGAAACTCTATGAGAAGATCATATAGGGTGACAGAGTTGCTTAATCTCTTCTTTATTCAGCAATTCTAGACATAGTCATCAGCTGTGCCACCTGTGTGGGGTAACTCTCTCATCTTTACGCCAGTCAGAATATAAAACAGAAGTAAGAACATCTGCTTTGCTCAATCAGTAAAGAGTGATTGAAATCTAAGAGGAGATGACTCTTTCCAACTTTTGGCTGTCTGGAGCTGAAAAAATGATTCCATAAATTGGTTTTCTGTACTATTTACTTTTTCTCAAATGCTTAAAATAGAGGATCCTAAAAACTCATAAATGAGTGTTGTCTTCTCCTGTCAATCAGGGGACCTCTCCTTTGGCATTTGGGTAAGCAGTTCTGGCAGTGGAAAAAAAGAAATCGAAAAATGGAACAACAAAAATGTTGTTAAGATCTGTATGGCTACAAGTTTTTTTTTGGTAGTTTTCATTTCACTCTGAGCTGATCCTTAGTCTACTTCACTAGTGAAGATTTTCTAAGAGAAACTGATCGTAATGGAGTCTAGGAGCCTTTTGTAGTGCAGCCTCGGAGTGAGCCTCTTAGCAGAGTGATCCAGAGCAGGGGGGTCTGTACCACCACAGGCTGTTGGATCTAAACCCACTAATTTTCTGTAAAAATAATCAATAGGGATAAATAAATGTCTGATTAAACTGTTTGACTAGGTTTTGTCTTCCATACAACACTCTCTAATTTTAATTATTTTTTAATTATAGTAGTAACTGTATACGAAGTTGGCCTGTCTACTTGGAAGGAGGAAACTTAGCAAAAAATGTCATATTACCCCACATAAAGATCTTGATACTAGAGACCAGAGTCCTTTGGTTTTCTGAAAGGGAGTCATTTCTGAAAAAGAAAACACCAAACTTCTGAGAGATCATAAGCATATGTCATCTTCAAATTGATTATTAATTCCTTATGAAATCTGCATTAAGTGTCTGAAAACAGTCACTGAGTCTTTCTAATAATAAAATAATCTGTTGGTTTTAGTCTGGAGAGAAAGGGGAAAGGGATTATAATATTTCACAATTTAATTAAAGTGTCAGGTATTCCAGACCCTGGGAGTAAGAGAGAAAGCCGGTAGGGAGGAAGACTCTCCACTGGTCAGTGAGAATTGCATTAGAAATTACTTGGGTAAACTGAACATGCACAAATCCATGGGCCCCAATGGAATGCACCCCCGAGTGCTGAGAGAGCTAGCTGATGTTGCTCTACCACTCTTCATCATTTTGGAAAGATTATGGAGAACAGGAGAGGCACCTTGGCACTGGAGGAAAGACAGTGTCACTCCAGTCTTCAAAAAGGACAAGAAGGAAGACCCTGGAAATTACAGACCAGTCAGCCTCATCTCCATCCTTGGAAAGGTAATGGAGCAGCTCATTCTGGAGTTCATATATCAGCACATGAAAGAAGATTATCAAGAGTAGCCAGCATGCATGTACTAAAGGGAATTCATGTCTGACTAATCTAATAGACTTCTATGACGGTGTGACTGAAGGGGTAGATTCAGGGAGAGCAGTGGATGTTGCTTGCTTCAGCAAGGCTTTTGACACTGTCTCCCAAATGCTGGTGGGGAAGATGAGCAAGTGTGGGTTAGAAGAGGGGATGGTGAGATACATTGAGAACTGGCTGAACAATAGAGCTCAGAGGTTTGCAATCAGTGGTGCAGAGTCCAGTCGGCAACCTGTAACTAGTGGTGTTCCCCAGAGGCCAGTACTAGGTCCAGTCCTATTCAACATTTTCATCAGTGACCTGGATGAAGGGACAGAGTTTGCTGATGATACAGAACTGGGAGGAGTGGCTGATACACCAGAAGGCTGTGCTGCCATCCAGCAAGATCTGGACAGACTGGAGAGATGGGCAAAGGCAAACCTAATGAAATTCAACAAGGATAAGTGTAGAATCCTACACCTAGAGAGGAATGTACCAGTAAAGGTTCAGGGTTAACCTGCTGGAAAGCAGCTCCATGAAGAGAGTCATACCTTGGAGTCCTGGTGGACAATTACTTATCCATGGGACTTATCCATGTGTCCTTGTGGACAAGAAGGCCAATGGTATTCTGGAGTGCATGAAGAAGAGTGCGACCAGGAGGTTGAGAGGTTCTACTCCCCCTCTGCTCTGCCCTAGGGAGACCACATCTGGAGTATTGTGTCCCATTCTCACCTCCCCAATTTAAGAGGGACAGGGGAAAACTAGAGAAAGTTGAATGGGGAGATGCAAGGATGATTAAGAGACTGGATCAGTTCTCTTATGAAGAAAGCCTGAGAGCCCTGGGGCTGTTTAGCCTGGAAAAGAGAAGACTGAGGGGATCTTATTAATGTTATAAATATCTGAAGGGTGGGTGTCAAGAAGAAGGGGACAGTCTCTTTCAGTCATGCCCTGTGATAGGAGGGGCAATGGTCACAGAATGGAACACAGGAACTTCCACCTCAACATGTGGAAAAACCTCTTCACTGTGAGGGTGACAGAGCACTGGAGCAGGCTGTTCAGAGAGGTTGTGGAGTGTCCTTCTCTAGAGACTTTCAAGACCCACCTGGATATGTTCCTCTGTGGCCTGCCCTCAGTGATGCAGCTCTGGCAGGGAGTTTGAACTCGATGAACTCCAGAGCTCCCTTCCAACCCCTAACATTCCATGATTCTATGATTCTACAAAAATTGAGTTTAGTCTCTGGAATGAACACAGAAAACTTTCCAGGAAATTATTTCTTTTGTTTCATTGACAGGGTGATTCTTTTCATACATAGATAACAGTCTTTGGTTTTGCATTCATGCCACATCAAAAGTGGAGACATTTTAGCTCCATTTTCCTTCTTGCATCTTGATATTTGGTTAGACACCTTTACATGTGTGTGTGTGATCAGTCACTCATCATCAGAGCCCAGTAAAACAGCTTGTCCTTATGGACATTTGAAATAAAGCCAGTCTTAGCAAGGAGATTGCCTGCAAGAATTGCCAACAAATTAGTTTAATTTTTAGAGTGGATATGAAGTCTGTTTAAACAAATATTTAATTTCTTTTAGCAGATGATTGATTGATTCCAAACAAATAATCCACACCATCTGTTCCTCGGAAAACAAGGAAGCATTACACATTCCTTTCTGTAAAAAAATTGCATAGAAAAATAAATATTTATTTAATTTAACAGTTTTATATATATACACACTAGTTTATATAAGTGACCGGTTTTACTTTTTCTATGCATAAAATTATTTCATTTATTCATGTATGATACACATAACTTTGTCATGCATTTCAAAGAAAAAATGGGAAATACTAGAAAAGCTTCTATCTACAATGTCTGAGGTTTTCATAATAACACAATTTGACAATTAATTTTACCACATACAATAGAAAGCAGCATAGAGAGGACACAACAGATATTAATTGTAGTGAGAAATTGGGATAGTGGGTTCAGTTTTGGGTCCTTCAGTGCAAGAAGGACATTGAGGTGCTGGAGTGTTTCCATCTTTGGGACAAAGAAGCTGGTGAGGGGTTGAGATATCAAATCCTTTGTGGAGCAGCTGTGGGAACTGGTGTTGTTTAGCCTGCAGAGACAGAGGCTGAGGGAAGACCTTATTTCTCTCTACAACTATTTGAAAGGAGGTTGTAGCGAGGTGGGGGTCAGTCTCTTCTCCCAAGTATCAAGCAATAGGACGAGAGGAAATGGCCTCAAGTTGCTCCAGGGGAGGTTTTGATTGGACATCAGAAAAAAATTCTTCAGGGAAAGGGTTATCAAACACTGGAACAGGCTGTTCACGGAAGTGGTTGAGTCACAATCCCTGGAGGTATTTAAAAGAGGTGTAGATGTGGTGTTCAGTTTTATGGTTTAGTGGTATACTTGGCAGTGCTGGGTTAACAATTGCCCTTGATGACCTTAAAGGTCTTTTTCAACAATTCTATGATTCTATTGATTTCACAATTTTGAAACTTGTTATTCTGAGTTGTAATAAAATCTGAAAAATTCTAAAATTTACAGATGGAAAACTCATAAGCTCTTTAGGACATCTCTTGAAAGAAAAAGGGAGAAGTATGTTGGATCAACCGAAGTGTCTCCATTTCTGATGTAAATCAAACCAGTTTATAAACAAATTCTGAACCAAAGTATTTTCAATAAATGTTTAAATATAGTCTTGAAAAAGCTTGTTTGTTCCTTCCCTCTCCACCACCCCCAAGTTGCTGGAATTCTCATCTTATTCTAGCTTTCTCTCACATGCCAAAAAATGAAATTGTGTGCCTCAAGCTTTTAAGCACTTCCGTGTCTTTTGGAAAGATGCTTTGTTTTCTGTCAATGTCAGTGACATTTATTTAATCTCAAAGGTATTGTTCTTGATATATAAATAAAGTAAATTTATTTTCATTATGGGTTTTTTGCTCCAGGATATGAAGATCCTTAATGCTGTGTTTTATTTCATTCCAGCTATTTATGAACTCTCTTGTGAAGCCTACAAACACTTGGGCAAAACTTCAAATTACTACTGGATAGATCCAGATGGCAGTGGGGCACTGGGACCTTTGAAAGTTTACTGCAACATGACAGGTAACTGCATTATATTTGCTAATTCAGGTTTGTTTGTTTGTTTGGTTTTTTTTAATGTAGTTGGGACAAAGAGTCTGTTCATAATTCATATTCCTTGGCAAAAGAAAAATAATTGCTAAGAGCTTTTCATGTGAAGGGTTATCAAATCTGTAGTCGCCATTCAGTGTAGTCTGAACAAGGCTGTAGTTAATCCATTTCATAAGCTTTCTGAATCACAGAGATTAATTAGCCTTAGCAGTCCTTTGTATCCTCAGTGGTGCATCATTTAAAAAACAAAGTAAAACAAAACAACCCAAAAAGTAGATATATATGTCTATTTACCAAAGCTATTGTCTATCAACATATTTGTAGTTCAGTAATGTTTGTGGTTCATGCGGAAATGTAGAAGGCAGGTTTTTATAAATGTCAGACTTCTATTTCTGCCCAGGTATTGCTAGCTTTCACACACTTACCACCATAGGATATGGAAGTTATTTACTAGCAAAACAAAATACTTTTTTCTCTGTTTTCTCTGTTTTGTCTTTTTAACTGGTGTTAGAAGGACATATCTTGCTTAACTTCTAAGACCATCTATATGTAAATGCATTAACTTATTTTGGTTTTGTTGCATGTATTTTTCCTGCTTTTAACACTAATCTTGCATGGGTAATTTACCATGTGGGCATTTTCATGGAATATATCCTGTCTTAGTCATTGTCATTGCCATGCTGTGGCAGAAAAATTCAATAGTGAAAAAAGGAAAGGGGGACAGTTTTCTGCTCTGGGAATACTAATGTATTCTTTCATTGGTCTGCTAATGCATGACAATTGTGTCAGCACTTTTGCCTGATATGAAATGTTGTGTAGATGAAATAACAGACATGTCCCCTGACTTTTCCCAAATGTCTGCATGATAAATTTGAATTTCAGTCTGTTTGCATTGGAAATCTGGCATAAGTGTGAATCTTTGGATTTCAGCATCAGCAACATGAATGTGAAGTTAAAACAATAACTCTGCCTCTTTAGTGATCACAATATCTAAATCTCATCTAGCTCTTCCTGAAAGCAGAAACGTGTACATGTGTGGACCTCTGTGGTGGGTTTTATCCAACTTGGATGGGAGAGACTGGGAGTGGTGGAGTAGGGAGGCTGATATGAAGGGAGATGCATTGCACATGCAGCAGACCCCAGAACAAGTGCTCATAGGTAGACAGCCTGTTGGACAACAGGACAATACCCTTGTTTCATATTGCCATTAATTTCTGCTTCTGTATATTGAACCCATACCTAAAATGAGCCTGACCTAAGCTCTGGGAGTGCCATCAGTCCTTCTTGGACTGGAGATACAGGCCAGCCAATCTGTTCTGAGACACAGGTGTAAAGGCAGTCTTACAGATATGTGTATCTGACCCACTTAGGCCTGTTTAAATCCTAACTATCACTTTGAACTGTATCAGTAACTGGTTAGGCAGGCGCTGCAGGGAATGATGCCAAGACTTGCTGATATATTATAGCGATTTCTGTTATTCAGTAGAACCGCTGTGTTCAGTGCTAGCTATAGCTTCTGGGTACTCTCGAAGGATAACTTTGCAAATTAAAAATACACTACCATGATGGTATCAGGCACAAAAGAAATATACAACTATCCAGTACTACAGGTGTGATCATTTGTGTTAAACATAAATATTCAGCAGAAGGTCCTAGTAGCTTGTCCAACACTGGGAGAAGAACAGTTAAGAAAAGTAAAAAGTAACCATTTCATTTTACTAATGTTTTTGTCTACAGAACAATTTCCAGATACTTAAATATGACCTTTTCCTAAGCAGTGCAAGGAGAACATGAACACTAGAGTAGATGATTTAGTTCTTCCCTTCATTTGGATATGACACATACTGTGGAACAAAGCAGGTTTCTGTTTTAGCTGAATTGCTCTCATCAGCAACATTTTGCTACAAGATATCTTTTACGATATTTGTTGGATGATGTAAACTTTGAGTACATTAGAGCTTCACCCCATGCTCTGCGTGATATTTTGTACTTCTGAATCTCTAGGCTTGATTTCGTTTCCTCTGGCAGTTTTTGCGTCAGTTCCATTGAGAAAGACACAAGTTAATATTACTCCCTATTTTTTCTGTTTCTTTCTTTTTTTGACCTTTGGCCCAAGCAGTATGGTAAAAATGTATCAGATCACTGAGTTTACCTTCATCTTATCTTGTGCATTTGTCCTGCAAGATTTTTCAAAGTGGAGGATGAGGAATAAACAGAGGAAAGATCCACAGGGACCATAGCTACTTAGTTATTTATCCTAATGGCTGTATGTGACATTAGAGGGAAGAGGCGGACCAGCACTTCTGTATTTCCTTGAGGCTTTATGCTGAGGATAGGGAAATCATAGTCTTTCTGATCTGTTTTTGGCTTAATCATTTAGACCACTGATGCAAAGCAGAACTGTTAGGTTTCATAATCTGTTTTACCAGAAGATATGTCAGTTAATTCTTTCTGTTGGTCTTGAAGTCATTATGCCTCTGTGATATAGCTTTTTATCTATCAAGATCCAGCCACCAAACATAATGGCTTTATTTGAGTGGTACTTACCCTATCCACCTTCTAGTACAGTTCTTTTGCCTAAAGCTGCACATCTTCAAACACTTGGAGATATCATTATGTGTATTCATGTCCTGCCTCATGAAGGTCAAAGGTACAAGGCGGCTTCTCTACTCACTCTCCCCCTTCTTCTCTTCCCTATCCCTTCTTTTTTTTTTTAACAGAAGTGGCACATGTAATAATTGCTCCAATGACTTTGTGAGTAGACATTAAACAACCATAACTGTTGTAGCCTGTGATTTTTCTGTCCTCCTTTTGTAAATAGTGGGTCACTGGAGTGCTTTTTACTATGACATATGTAGAAACATATGGCATGAATATAAATGTGCCTTCCATCACTATATACTGATGAAAAGTGTCCCAGCAGCAGTAAATGCTTAATTCTATTGCACAGAGCTGTATAATTAGTTTTTCAGATGAGACATTTTACCTGAGAAATAATTTAATGAAATTTCAAGGTACCAAAACTTTTATTCATACAGCTATAGATAAATTCTCGTGAAACATAAAATTTTGAGAAATGTAATTCAATAAATAGAAGTAAAGACTTTTTTTCTGTGTCGATGTTACAGTTTGACAGAGGAAGGAAGAAGTATTTTTTTATTTCTTAATTCAAATAGAATAAATTGGCACACCATTAAAGGCATAAAAAATAAATAAATTGGGCAATGGCAAACTGTTGCATGACAACAGAAGCATAGAGAACTTACACAGGGTTATCTCATTGCAAAAAGCTTCCAATACAAATATTTAAAGTCTTTTACCTGAAATACAGGGAGGAAAAATGCCTTCAGTGTTTCAAATATGATGTATGAAACCATTTTGATTTTTAACAGCATCTCTTATACACTTTTCCTTCCCTTGTAGAGGTTTGTTTTGGAGGCTTTTTAATGACTCTGTCAGACACTTCTGCAAATTAAAAAGACATTTGAGAGATAAAAAGAGGAACAAATGGTTAAGATGGATTGAGGCTGTTGTTGAAGTGTATCCAAGCTTGTTTCCAGAAACAACCGCAGCAAAAGAAGAAAATGGAGGAGGATCTGAGGAAGGGCAAAAGCATCAATCCATTTAAGAAAATGTTTTTGGCCAGTTGACTTACCAAGGTAGACTCTGTCTAAAGAAGGGAAAAAAGTTACTGAGGAAGAGGGAAAATATTTTTCATTGAAGCACCAGGTATCATATCTGGTGCAGCGTCTCTGATGGCAGACTTCCTTCCTAAGGTGAGTTCATTATCCTAGCATCAGAATAGAATAACAGACACATGAAAAACACAGAGACAGAACAGCCTATGTCTATGTTTGCCTGACAAGTAGGATGAAACATCCTACTTCTCAGTTTTAGTTCATTGATTATTTTTTCATCTGTTCTTATTTACAAGTCATGACCTTTGTATTCTAGGTTTCATTGGTACATCATTTTGCTTTGCATTCAGTTTTTGTTATTAGTTTAAATTTATGTGAAATAAAAAAAAAAAAAAAAGTCTTTCCTTGTGAAAATGCTTGTTGTGGTACAAATTTGGCTACTGCCTTTCCTCCCCATGCTCTGGAACACAGTACTGACTGTTGGTAAGAACATCATGGTTGTTTTTTCAGCTGGATGTAAATTTCCAATCAGCTTCAATCAGTTCACAAATTGTAATTGCCAGCCTTTATCTAGAATCGGGGGTTTTTTCAGATACAGCTTGCTGTCTAGAATCCTAAAATAAATCAGTCTGTTTTTCTGTTTGTTTGGTTTTTCCTTAGGTTAACACTGAAAAATGATGTTGTGAGTCTCTCCTGTGTTTAGCAGTTACTTGGATTTGACTGGTTATTGCCACTATCTAGATGGCAAGGGATGAGTGAGTATAGGCTGTTGGTGTGTTCTGTGACAGCATGTTGAATTTGCCAAATCAGCAGGCCTTAGAGGATATAAGAGGAAAGGACTACAGGCTACTTGGTCCTACTGGTAAAATTGTACTTGAGTGCCATGTGATTGTGAGACAATTTTTTCTTACTTTAATGTTCAGAATTTAAAAAAACACTGCCATAGAAACAGTCTCCACATGGAGATGAAATTTTTAATAGTCTCAAGGCTCATCATAATATAAAAAGATAGAAATTGTTGGGAAAACAGGATGTGAATCAACATCTGATGACTTCGGTAAAAAAAAATGTGTTCTAACAAGAATGTGCTGCCATAACTTCAGGGTTTGCAGCAAATCATGTTAGAATCACATGATTCTAAATCATGTTAGAATATCTCCAGATATTTTCTCCAGTCACCCTTGCAAGTATAAAAAATTAAAAGCTAGCTCGCTATGCAACTGCAGAGAAATTACCTAAGCCATAAAATAAAAAATACCTTGTGAATTCTTCCCCCAGGAGAAGGTTCTTAATTTGCTGTTTCAGTAGAGGACAAACTTTGTAACTGTCATTTAAAGTAGCTTCTCAAGTCACCAAGTAATAGAAACATTTCCTACTGTCTGATTATTTTCTTTTGTTTCTTCCTTTTCTTTTTTTCATGTCCACCTCGGAAGTGTCATGTAAGATAATATAGGAATAAATGTCCATGTCATATCATCCTCTTAATGTATTTCAAGTGCTCATAGTTGGAGCATGAGCACCACAGAATATCCATACATCAGGCATAAGGCATCTATATGTGCACTGACCTCAAATTAATGTTTGAGAGTGACATAGAAGAAGTAGTTGCAAATAAAGCAGACTCTTTGTTTTGCCAAATTAGTTAGTCTAGGAGAAGGAAAATATCCTGATATCATCTGCAATCAGAAAATATTCCTTATTTGTTGGTAACTGAGCTCTGAATAGAAATTAGAAAGCAACATATCTTTTTAGAACTCTTTCTGCATTGCAAGACCTCACAAGCCTCTATTTGAAGAATTATGTCTATAACTAGAGGAGGAGAAAAAGGATGTTGAAGGGTACCATCTACCTTTAACTACCTGTGAATGTTAGAAGCAAACATTTAGCTCTGGATTCGTTCCCACACACATGTGCCCTACTGCAGATGAGTGGAGCTTAGCACAAGTTGCTTCAGGCCAGTGATATGCTTCAGTTATCTCTAGAAAATTGCTTCTGCAGAGAACATTATTGAAAACCCAAAAAAAGCTTGTGTTCTGTGTAAAACTTTTATTTCTGTTTCAGTCAAGTTAATTTACCCCTGAAAATATGGGAGAAGTTGTTGGCTTTTTTTAATTTGAATCTTATTTTGATGGTAATACTTTCTGCAGAATTTTTCTTTTTCCTGTTGATTGGGTGGGTAGAGTTGTTGTTGGTGGGTTGCCTACCTCCTGCATGACTGAGAAAGCTTCTCTATGCTTCTGTGGCCTTTAAGGAATAAGCCCATTGATCCATCTGTACAGCATCAAAGCCTGAATGGTGTGAGTCATGAATTTCAGATGGGAATTTCTAGTATATAGAAATACTTTCTCATATGTGCTTCTCCTTTAAGGCTTCCTTGTTCTTAAACAACATTTCAGAGAATGGCTTCTCAGCAAGTCATATTCAGAATTGGTTGTTTCTAACTGCTAGTACTTTCTTGTCTTGTTGACAGACAGTGGGACTAGGAAGAAAACCACTTACCTGTTTTAACTACTCTTTTAGTTGGCATTTTCTTTGAAAATGAAATCAATGTAATTGAAAGATCACACAGCAGTTTAAAGGAAGCACATAAAATCCTGTTCGGATGGCAACTGATGTATTAAGTTCACTTGTTACTGAAATAGATAATCAAGTGATTAAAACATTACAGACATTTTTTTAAAAAGAGAGATTCATTCCACTCTAGAATTCCCAACCAGTATTCAGGGTGCAATGCTGCACACTGATGTGTAATTCTCTAAATTAATCTATCCAGTGTGCCAAGCTAGCTGTGATATCACTATTGCTATTAAAAAAACGGGTATTCTTGCTTCCTCACGTATGTTCTGAGAGATGCTTTTAAAAAACAAATTATTTGGGTCATGAATAAGCTGCAGTAGACACATATTTTGATCTGTACATAAACAGAGAGGGGAAGTACTACTGGTACAGTTTCTCTACACTGGCAGAAGGTTTACAGAATGACTCTCTCATGAGGCCCTCCCAGGACTTCTGAAGCACTTGTCCCAGGGCAAGTAAAGTTAGTGCAGATTATGTAGGAGTGTGAATTTACAGTGTTATGGAGAGCTTGTGTGAAGGTTGTCTTTGAACACTCCAAGATTACAAACACTTTTGCATTTTATCATTTAGAATTAGTCTTAGGGCTTTTCTAAAAAGAAAACAAATGTGCAATAACTATTATGTGAATTTAGAGACAAAATTTTTACAAATTTCTAGAATGGGTGCTTAGTACAGATTTTCGGGCAGCATTAGATGTGTGCTACAAACTAACCTCCACCTCTGTTATTCCTCTGTTCCATGTGGTGGGATACAGATAGAATTGCAGAAATAGACTGTAGGATGATGTCAATAAGGGAAAAAGGACTTAAATCTGCGATCATCTGGGAATTGGTCATTTTTTATCTCCAAGGCCACAGAAAGCAGTTCCTGCTCTGAAAATATATCAGTCAATCAGATGATGCCACAAAGACACCATTTATATCCATGAAAAGCAAGGAGGAGTTTTCCAGGGAGAACCAGAGTTGTTTGCAATTTACAGAGATTATCACTTGCTCCATAGCATCAGAAAACGAAGGGTCATTGAAAGAAATTTGTTAAAATTTAAAAGCAAACCAGTGATAGAATTCCACATTATTTAGTGAGCAAAGTCAAGCCAATAGGGACAAAAGATAGAAAGGAGTCTGTGAGACCATGTGCAGTGAGTAGGGAACAGCTACAGCTGGACATCTTCCACAGAACAAACTTTCAGGTTTAGAATGGAAAACCTGTAGATTATGCAAACCAGGTCTCTTGTTTAGAGAGTCTCAGCTGCGACATATAAGGATCTCCATCCGCTCATGTATTGGAAGCCAAGTCTGCCTGACTTCAGACTTGATATATGTATAATAAAATACAGCCTAGCATTATGTTAGGTGTCTGTATCTGCTTTTGGTATGTTTAAAATTTATATTTATGATCTAGAATTTAATAAACTCAGTGAGAATAAATTATTCACTGCCAAAGAACATTACTGTGGGGTTTTTTGCCAAAATGAAAAGCCTAAAGTTTGAGGTCTTCCTCCAAAGAGACAACCTTTTTTTTCTCCACTTTTGGATGCACTTGTGCATCACAAATAGACATCTCCGTAGATTTTCTTTCAGGCCAGTATTGTTTGACTGTAATGGAATAAATCTGTCAGTAGTCATAAAAGAAAGTTAAATATGTTTGTCAGTAGTAATAAGGCAAAAAGCTGTCACAAAACAATTGGAGATGGCAATATTGTAAATTACTGTATCAGAGATCCAGGACCATCCCTGATGAACTGCATTCTTTTTTTCATAGCAATGGTCTGTGGAGAGGAATTAGTGCTCTCACAGAGGCATGGATATTCTACAGAAACCGCTTGGCAGGCAAGTTGAGGGATTTAGGCAATGCCAATTTAGCTCTCCAAAGCCTAAGCATACAGAGCTCTCTTCCTTATACTTACTACTCGTGGGTCTATAGGCAATACATTTCTATTAGAAGCATTGGCTTTTACCTGAAGATGCTTTGCTGCTAATATTGTTCTGTTAATTACCACAGAACTATGTTGAAATGGTTGCTCTTACTTGTGGTGTACAGTGAGCATTGAATAAACAAATACCTGAGAAAAATTGAATGCTAATCAAAGGCTGTACTGAGACTATTCAGATGACTGACGTCTCTGCCAGACAGAGTACATACCAATGGGGTAGATTCACAAGTACTTCTGGTCAAGAGGTGTTATTAGCAAAATGTCTTACTCATGAATTTTCTGTGTGCACTGGCATATATTCACTGCTTTCTTGTCTGTCTCATTGAATAAACTAGAGTATTTAGAAATGACAGATATATTGGAACTAAAAAAGAAAAAAAAAAAAAAAACACAAAAAAAAACAACCAACCAAACAAAAAAACCCAGGACACTTAACCGACTTAATAAATTATTATTCAGAGGAGCCTTCTTATTTCAACAGTCTTTACTACTGTGTACAGGAGCTGTAATAGGTTGCTTCGTTTCTGCCTGACACACCGTAATGGTCACAGGTTTTTCTTACAACTGTGATGTTAATGCTAAAATCATGTTAATTAATGCCCAGCTCTATTGCTAACCTACACTTTCAAATGCTTTGCAGGGTTTTGTGGCCTCTGTAGTGGAAGACAAGTGCTGCAGATATCACAGGCCATCAACCCAATTTTTCATTAAATCGCAGATAAAAGAGTCAAATTATAATAGCTGCTGTTTCAGCCCTCTTCCTAGGCATAAGTTACTAATCAATCTTGTGAGTTTTAGAAGTACACTAAATGCCAAACCTACACAATTTTTCAAGATTACATTTAAATATTTTCAAATCATATATTTCTTGAAGGTGTAACTATAACAAAGATACTATCTAATATACCTTGAAGTTACTTCCTTTCCTCCGTCATCCTTTTGTTTCCAGTCCATATTGACATGGGAAATGTCTTCTATTAACTTAGTTGCTAAGACTCGAGTTCAAATTTTGACCTAACTTTTTAATACTGACATCAATAATAAACCTCTTCTCATTCCACTTTTCAATAGTATTTTTTGCTTCATATGAACTCTAAGTTATTTCTTGAGATTCATGAATTGAGATTGCATATGTAGCAATTGTCAGTATTACCTATATTATAATAAAGCTACATTCATGAAAATGGAACAGGGTACTTAATGAAAGAGTATCTTTTTTTAATTCCTCATACCAGTCTTTTCAGGAGGTTGCCTAATATTCAGTTTATTGATGCAATAATTAGAAAGGCTACCTCAGCATACTATATGCTGTCTTTCCTGTCTGTCCAAGGAAAGGAAGTATCAGGATGCAAGAGGGGACAGTAGAGAATATTGTTGAGATAATTAAGTTGTGTAAGTACAGAGTATGTTGAAGATTCAAGCTTTCAAAAGGTGATGAAGGAAAGGTGAAGTTTAGTGCTAATAGTTGAGACCTAAAATTGTCTTCTTTCTGCCTCTTCAGGAGAGCAGAAATGAAAACTGACCTGACTTTTCAGTGAAGATAGTTCAGGAAATGGTTTCTTAAGGTTCAAGCCAACATAGTAAAAGCTGTGAAGACCCCCCTTTTTTCAAGGTATCCTTTCAAGTCTATATTTAAAAAAAAAAAAAACCCTGCTACTATTTTCATGATTCTGGGAAGGCCTGTTTAGGATCATAGCTAAAGAAGTGTTCTATGTTGCTTTGTAGAAGAAAAAATCAGGCAGTATGCTCCCATGATATGCTAAAATGAAGTGAAAGATACTTAAAGGGAGACATATGCACTTGATCTTCCCAGCTGTATAATACCAGGTTATATATGAGGCCACTCCCTAGAAGGTAGAATTAGTTGTTGATTCTTCAGTTATTGAATTGTAAAAGAAATTTCCAGTCCTTGCCCATATTCTGTTCACTGTACTGAAAACAACCATACTGTTAATTCTTTCATGCCCTTTCTTCTTGACTTCAATGTTCCTTAATCTAAACTTAGCTGCTATTGCTATTTGTTAGACCATGCACTTTAATGGTCCAAGTCCAAGTATGTCTGTACTGTGTCCCATTACTTACTGCTTCTTTCAACATATGATCATTTTTTAAACTCTTGTTTCTGTTAACACCCATATGAGGTGATTTTCTACATTAGGGCTCAAATCTGATTTAAGTTTTTAATCTTTTCCACCCTGCCCTGTTTTAGAGGGTAACAATATTTTGTGTTGCTGCAGTCTTTGTTCTTTGAAGGCATGGATGATCTGTATTCTGTTTCTTGAGAAACTCTTGGCATTATGATTAGCTTTTTACATGCAACTGTATTAAATGGTTTGAAATGATCTCTAATTGAGATTACATCTAGTAATTCCATCTAGTAATTCAGAGAAGTTATCCTGTGCTTACCACTTTAAAATGTCCCTTCAGGTTTCTAACAAGCTATATTGGAACAACCATTTCATTATCATTTCTCTTTTAATAGTTGGTTCCCTGAAAACTTGACTTTGGTCAATTCTATCCACTGTATCTTACAAAGCATCTGATTTTTCTATTATATAGATAAAATATTTTAAACTTATGTCATTAAATATCACAGTAAATTCACAAATTAAGTAGGGTTTTCTTCTTGATGAATTGTTGTGAAAGAGACTACATAAATACAAGAGGAAGTGTACAGGTTCGTTGCCTCAGAAAACAATGTCTGTAAGTAAAAAGGAAAATACTCAATTGGTAGTTGGTAATTAAAATTGAAGATTCATTATTTATCTTGATGAAGAAACAATGAAAGGAACAGTAGAAGGAGAAAATTGCTGCAGGAATAACTGAATCACATACTGGGATTGATTTTATTTCCCACCTAAATAGATTAAGAAACTCACTGACTGATTTCAATAGAATTCAGTCTATAAAAGCATTCTCCATTTACTCTTTTTTGGTTTTGTTTTTGTTTTTTTTTTCTTTTTCTCTATATTGGATTTTTCTGAGCTAACCCCATTTCCTACATTAATGATATGAGACCAATAGAATACATACTAGCAGAGTAACTTTTCACTACAAAATTGACATTTGCAAATCTCAGGCAAGATTGTCAAAACACTCATTAACTTGAATTGAACCTACATTTTTCATTTTTATACCAACTGTAACTCTTTTGAAGTCTATTGTAGATTTTGTTTCAAATTGGCACATATAGTTTTAAATTTTTATATATATACATATAGAGATTTGTAAAAAATGGGGATGAAGGAAGAAGAGGGTATTGTCTGCTATGATTTTTTTCATACACATCACATCTTGTGTCTACAACATTGCTGCAAAAAATGCTTCTTTTAATCACATTGCTAATGATTGTTGTGGTACCATCCCACACAATTCAGCAGAAATTGAAATACCAACTATGTTCATATAGGAAAATAAAATTGGAGATCTCATAATATGAGATGATTACAACTGTAATTTTTATCCTCCCTAGAAGGCAGTTCACTTTTAAATTAACTGTCTTATATAGTTTCTTGTGTGATTTGTAGTGTAGCATATTGTAGAACACATTGCAGTAATCTAATTTGAAGTGACAAATACACTGATGATGGTAAAAATCATGTTGTCTAGTAAAGAGCTATCTCCAGGCTGACATGTGTGAAGGAAACGCATTCCTAAATATTGATGCAATACAGTTGTCAAATGGTAGTTAGAAATCCAATAAGGCCCACAGGCATCAATCCTTAACAATAAATGCAGAGCATACAGCAACAGATGGAGATGCACATAATTTTTATTGCATCTTGAAATGACTTCCCCCTGTCTTTATTATAGGTATTGTCTTACATTTATGTTCACTGAATTTTCAGCTAACTATTCCATCCTTCCACATCATCTGGATGCTAAACATGCACTGCTGGTTTAAAGAAAACACAGATGAGAAGCATCAGCAGTACAGTACTGGTCATCAGCACAGACCACTTATCCTTGCTTGTCTTCCAACAAGTTCATGGCAAGTATGTGTGCCAAACAGAATTAGACTTGGAATAAAATTACTGTCAACCAGCAATATTTTGGGATTATGTTAGTGATCAAGAAGACAGCTATGTAGGAGAAATGCCATCATATTGAGAGTTAAAGTTCCTAACATCCATTTTGCCTGTGGCTGATGGTCATAGCATGCGTAAATATTGGTGTGAACTTGCAATCTTTCCTTTTGGATTTGTCAATGATGACAGTCATCAAAGGAATATGAATTACTTGATATGGTCAGATTTTCTCAAAAAAATCTTCACTGAGGCTTCCACCAGGAAGCAAGGTGTGATTGAGTACAATGAAAATAGTCACACCAGATGAAATTTATCAAGTCTGTCAGCCAAATTTTATGTCATGAAAGTGTGTCCAACAAAAAAGCCGCAGATCTATTTCATCAGAGAGAGAAAGAATTATTTTTTTCTGAGAAATAAAACTGTTTTCTGATTTTTTGAAAATATCTAATACATAAATATCTTAAGAATATAATCCTGTTAATGCCAAAATAGTAAAACTAACAGTGATAGCAGTAACAGTAGGTTAAAGTAAAAGGGAAAAAAAATAAGTTCATACCTGTGTAATACATGCATTATGCTTTCTGAGATTTATTTCCAAACTTATTTCCATTTAATTATCATTACCAAAGATTACTTGATTTGCTTCTCAGAAGCCATTTTTCTTACTTGAGTGAGCACCAAGCAAATGAATGAGAAAAGTTCAACAGGAGAAACTGAGTATTTGGAAAATAGTCGGTGACACAGTGTTAAATACTGTCACCACCATCAAAAAATACGTTGATATGAAGTGGGAAAAATCATGTATGTGATTATTTGATTTGCTCATTTGAATAGCTGGTGATTAAGTAAATTTTAAAGTTCGCTTTTTATCAGTGAATTATTACTAATATTATTAGCTAATTATTTTATTAGTCAACCATTTCACTTTTTATTAGTGAAAAACAACTAGTGATTGGGCATGACTGTAAAAAAGTCATTACATTTGAAGTGTGTTTTCAGCAAAGTAAATTGTCAGTTTAATTTCCTTTTTAAACAACAGGTGGTGATTTTCCTTTTTTTAAAAAAACAACCCCCCACCAAGTAAATTGATGAACTCAGTCTTGCCATAATATCTGTCTATGGGAGAAGAAGTGCTTCACCGTAGAGTAATGTATAGCCTAAATTACAGGGATCCTACTTTCTCTATAATTGTATCAAATGTCTTAGCAGTTTAGATTTATTAGATTGTTCTTAGTGAAAATCATTACAAATTATATTAAGAATCTATGTATACTGGTTTTCTGCATTCTTTTCAAAGAAAATTAGTCTCCTTTTTCACTTCTAAAAAGAAAATAATGAAAGAACCACTTTTGCATATCTATTTTTCCTGTACAAGTGGAACATTCTATGTAACATTTAAAAAACTCTAAGAAAAAGTGCATTAGAATGAAGAAGTAGTCATCTGGGTGAGCCTCATCTTCCTGATGTGTTAGCAATTCACTGGAGTTATATTGTCCACCTGTGGGAAAGCTCATATCGGCCTAGTGAATGCAGATAGGATCTATTATGCTTCCACGTGTATGGCAAGTATCCATTCTCTTCCACTGAAGGCAAAAGTCACTTAGCTTAAAATATGGACAGCTAGAGGTGAAGAGAAAGGACAGGGTGGGACAGGTGTTATGTTTTCAATGCATACATTACTTCTCAGGTTCACCTTGCCACAAAAGCATCTTATTGCAAATCTAGATTGACTTCCGTTGTCCACTTAGAACCAGGATTCAACAACATTGTTTATAAGGAAAGTATAATGGATCTCTTCCAAATTTATAGCACTCATCTCAATGACAGAATTATTCTTTTCTGAGACTCCACAAAAAAGGGGAGCTAAGAAGTGTTTGGGGCTTTTTTCAAGTGATCTTTTTAAAAATAAGTCCTACTTAAAATACATTAATAATAGAAAAATGTAGACTCGTCCAACTTTCAATATACCTGAAATGAATTGAAATCTGCATAGGATTAACTGTGGGCAAAAATAGAATGCAGTTAATCCGGTTAGCAATAATGCTTTCCCTAATGATGTTTGCGTAATTTTTTCTTCAGGAAGGTCAGCAGATCAGGTATTTCTTGTCTTCTCAATGTTATTGTGATATCAAAAGAAACTCTTATGCCATCTGTCCTAGCTCCTTGAACTACATCACAACTAAGAATTCTCTTGACTTTTATGAGCTAATGATGTGAGATTGACCATAAGCATGGACTGTACATGAATGTGAAGATGTTTACTATATATGGTTTTTGCTCAACTCCATATCATTTCCCAAATTTCTGTAGCTTTATGTGACTTTCAAGGTCAAGGTCAAGCCCAGCACTTACATTGACTGACTGGAATACTCATTGGACTAGAGTATTTTAACCAGCCTCAAAGCAAGCACTACACAATGGGCTAACATGCTGAAGTACATTATCAGATCTCTGAGGAAATGGTGATTGTACCATGCAATATTGAAAAACTATTTTCCTCATCTTTACTTTATATTTTTCTTACACCCTTTTCTATAACATAATTGCATTTTGATAATTTAAAATCTACTTAGATTTCCTTTAAACATTAACTTTTGACTTCCTCTTAATGTGTCTGCAGTGAAGAAATATTAAGATAATACTATAATTACCCCAAAATTATTAACAACTACTCTCAACATGAATTCATTGTATTATAGTTTTTAATTTGATAAACAAAGGTCATAAGCACATAAAATATTTTATAGATGATGCTAATTAACAGTGATAATTAAGTGATATCTGCTCTTTATGTTCAGCTGACTGATATCTCTGACCAATAAATTGTCTCTAAACACTTGTGGTTAGAAATAACCACATTATGCTTTCTTAAGATAATTAAGGGTATTAGAAAAATACAAATATTGTGGTGACTGTAATTTCCAGGAATACATATATCAAGTTACAGTTAACTAGGACAGATTTTCACTTCCATATACCTTAAATGAGATTTCTGTGTACTATTGAAAGAAAATGAGGGTTAGATTTTCTTGCAGATTTTGATATATTTACCACGAGTACCGCTTTCTGTTCTTAGCTACATGGGAGCAATTCCATAAATGGTGATGATACAGATATTTGAGATAGTATGAATGATCTGTGATACCCTTAAGGGAAGTTTATTACCAGCAGGTTACTGATTCAATCTTTCTGAAGAACGATCTCAAGTAACAAGAAGACTCTGAGAACCTGGAACCACAGGGGAGGGTCTCAGCCAGGATAAACAATCAAATCAGTCAATGGGCTATTCAATAGAATACTGACATCACACCCCCTATATAAGGGGAGGGCTAGCCCAGGAAAAGGGCATGTGATTTCAACTTGTAACCAAAGCAGGAAAAGCCATGTCCAGGGTATGGGTAGAGCCTTGCTATTTATCATTTCATATATTATTTCATGCCTATTATAATTATTTCTGTTGTTTCTTCTCTCTTTGTGTTCTTCTGTTTAATTGTCCTTCTCTCAACCCACAGAGTTTCACCTTTTTCTCCTAATTCTCCTTGTCATCCCACCAGGGGATGGGTAGTGTGAGGGAGAAGTGGTTGGGTAGCTGCATGTTATTTAGTTGCCAGCTGGGGTTAAACCATGACACTGATAGAGCTGGTGTCAAGACTGCTAGTGGAAGTGTCTTATTCATCAGTAAACCATCATTTTTTCCTTACTATGCTCAAGTGCTCTTCAATCATTTAAACCACTCTATCAGCAAGCAAATTACATGTGAAATGGGAGCCAGATTCCTTCAAGTAACTGGCCAGTTGTACCCTAATGAATCTACTTTCATCTTCTAGAAGGAAGAGATTGGAGTATTTTTCTAGAGAACGTTATTGACTTTATGTATGTAGACGTATGTTTATACATAGGTATGTTCCAAGGTGCAACAAACTTTCATCTCTTATTAGTACCTGTACTTTGCCAGAAATGTCCTGAAGGGGTTCAGAAGATACGTTTGACATAAAGGCAACCTAGATTCATCCAGGAGTATGTCTCTATCTTCTTTTATATAGTGCACCACAGTAAAGCCTTAAGCTCCTTCACTGTGAGGGGAAATGTCAGGGATACATGGGCTAGAATACAGTATCCAAAAGGAACACCTTTCACACACACATAATGCCTAATGCAGCTCCTATTGCTAATGACATTCCCATGGCTTTCTAATGGCTGGTCTAAGAGTCTTTGCTTGCTCTGAAATCTAAGATCAGTCTTTAACTGTCCTAGTACATGCCTTACTAGTACATAGAGCTCTTACATGTACATTGTTTTCTGACAAAAATTAGACATTGTTGTCAGTGAATATATAAACTATCTCAGTCCATTCTCAAAAATGAATCTGCAGTAAGCTTCCATCCCCGGCTCTCAACAAAACTGTGTTGCATTCTGTACATAACTTGACAGGTGACAATTATAATTTTTATCTCGGTATTTGGAAGTGCAGTTAAAGCAATGCAGAAATAAGAATTCCTCTTCCTTTCCCCTGCCTTTTTTTTTCCAACAATATCATATGGATATTTGGACTATTTAATGAATATTAATAATAATAATGAATATTAAAATAATAACCATCTTGTATCACCTGAGGAGTTTCATCTCATTTGGCTAGTGATGCATTCTCCCTGTGGAGGATCCATCTGCTTTGCATATCTCTGAACATGTCATTAGAAAAACTTGCACCATATCAGTTACAAACACATGGGTCCACATGACTCCATGTAATCCAAAATAGCCTGACATTATGCAGTGAATTCTAGGACTGGAAAATAAGGTGGAGTTTAGAGTCCTGGAGATAAGAATAATCATAACATGGAAAGATAACTTTACTCTGGGACACACCCAAAGATTATCAGTGTAGGTCAGCCTATTTCTGTGAGCTTGGTGAAGAAGTACTAAACCACTTCTGACCATGACTCAGTTTATCAAGGTATTTTCATGTAGTTTAAATATTGACAGACAGTATCGGGCCACAAGTTTTGGAATGACTTGGAGATTTGCATTAACAGATATGAGATTTACGTAGATAAATTGAAAACATATTGCTATGTACTACATTTTGTGGTTTTTCTTGGTGTAAGGCACATCTGTCAAGTGAATTAGTATTCTCTGAAAATACCAGATCTCCTGTGAGAATCTGTTCTTATGATAAATACAGCAAATGAACAGCGTATTTTCATCTCTGCATCTCTGGAAGGACAACTGTGGTCAGTGGTGTTGCTCTATGGGAACAGCTGAACTGTTTGGGACAAAGGCCTGACTGGTTCATCTATAAAACAGGGCTTTTTTGCAAAACAGCTCTAGACACCAGAATAGTTTCTTACAGGCTTTTTTAAAGTTCTGAATTTCCTTTTCCAAGTCCAAGACACGTTTCTTTGGCTTGGCACCCAGTAGCAGAAGTTTCTAAAATAGAAGAAAGAAAATTTAAAAGAAAAACAGAGAAACAACTTCAGGTGTGAAGGACCTACACATGATAAATATTAGTAACAAAACCTGACGCACTTCTAGGAAGCTTTGTTGTAATATGCTAAAGGATAATCTATAGAAAAAAAAGCAAATAATCTGGGTTTTATTTACAGAGGAGTATTGACCTATTTCAGTCCTTGGTAATTTGCAATGAACAATATGAGTAGTAAATATTATCTGAGATAGTGTATTTTTGCACTGATATCTCATCAAGTTGAATATAAAGGTGATAGAACAGTATTCTCACAGGAAGACAGTATCACTAATATTGACTTCATCATCATTGTTTCAATTCTGAAACTTCATGTCATTCTCAGATAATATTTTTTTCATTTTGGTTCTATGGAATGTCACTCTAAGAAAAAGTAATGGATGATCTATAACAGGAAAAATTCTGTTACTTTATTTCTTTTCAAAACTTCCTTCCAACTTCCACAAATCTTCCAACAAGAGGAGTGTGATGTGCTGTTTCCTTATTATGAAATCTCATCTTAAATCCCCCACTGGTAACTACTGACAAATGGCACACAGCAACACTTGTAGAGGTTTGCTGTTCAGTAGTTTTAAGCAGTATGATGCATAAAGAGTCTTTTGTAGTCTGGGTATTACACACTCTTTGCATATGCACTAGGCTGTGGGGAGTGTTGAGATTCAGCTACTGCTGCTGTATTTCTTGTAAGCAAAATGAGATTGTCCTTCCCCCTTCCTTTTGTCTTTTCACAGCTAAAAAGAAGCTTTTGTATTACCATTGTCTCATGCTTCTTTCTTACACTGGTGTCTGTACCAAAACCACAGTCAAAGAGATCATAGTATGCTGCTATTGTAAAATATTCAGGTCTCAATAAGCAGTCATTTTGGTTTACCATAGGAACACAGTTTGTGTAAAAATAAGGAAACCTTGATAACCTGCCATGTTTTCAGTATTAATCGCTACATGATGTAAGCATGTAAGAATCTGTTGCATCCCAGTTGTTATAGTACTGCAAAGCAGTGCTCTCCAGCCCACAGCAACTTACCATGCACAGTGAATTTTACATATGTAGAAACCTTGAATATTTAGTGCAACAGCCTTGTGTTCTTCTAATCAATTTTTGATCGAAGCTAATCCTTATTAGCCTTGTACGTCGCTATTAACACCAGTTGTTCAAGGAAGTCTCCTCACACAGTACATTGGTTATCAAAACAACAAAAGCAATCACGGATTCTATCTTTAGTCAGTTCAGATTTGCCGGAACTGTGCTCTCATGTGATGACTTCTCATGTGTAATGGCCTTCTTCCCCACTACCCCTCAGAAAATATCCCGTAGAACACTTTCATCTTCTGTCAATGGCCTAGATTTATTTTAATTCATTTCCATTTTCTGTCTTTACCAATTCTTTTTTTTTTCTTTTTCCCATGTCTTTCAGAGGATAAAGTATGGACAACTGTGTACCATGATCTGCAAATGCAAACTTCTGTGGGAGGCAACAGCCTGGAGAAGTTACCTGTACTGCAGCTCAACTACAGTGCAACTATGGACCAGATTTCTGCCATTACCAGTAGTGCTGAATACTGCGAACAGTTTATCTCCTATTCTTGCAAGATGTCCCGGTTGCTGAACACACCAGGTAGGCTGAGAGCAGGATATCAATTAAGTACAGTATTAAAGATTTTTTTTCTGAACAATTCAACAGGTATTGCTGTTAGAGCAGTCTGTTCAGTGAATATATTTGTTTGTTCTCCTTCATTAAACTTCAACAAGAGGTAAGTAACTGAAAATACAGGAAAAATTATGTTCTTATGAAATTTTGCCTTTTTGCTTACTATTAAAATGGATTTTGTTGCACCACAGATCTGTGTGGTCTTCTCTAAGATCTGTTGCTCCTTAAAGGAGAAAGCTTTTGGTAAACAAGCTGACTTTGAAATTGTGATCAATAGAGGCATTGAAAAATTGCTTTGAACTTTATCCTTTTTTTCCAGTTGTCAGGTTTTGTTTGCTACAGTCATCAAGGGCACTGGCTGAATGATGGTTGGAATTTTCCCACTAAGATCTCTGAAACAGTTTCTTAAACACAGAGTATTTGTGGGTAATCAGATGCCTTACACATTGTAGAGATTGGCATGGTCAGTAATTTTTTGTGAGAAATATTGTATGCTATTACCTACAAGTAGAGTAATTTTAAGTTTCTCCTTTTGCTGTGTAGCTTTATTGGAAGAGAACCATTCTAGTACTGCTTGCTGTATGTGCAACAAGTATTACCTATAACTGATAAAGACAAAAGTATTAGTTGCTCCAGAATCAGTAAGCAGCACATAAAGAAGGAATTCAGTTTTAGAAACTCTTGTAATGTATACCTACTACTTAATCTATCCTCTAATTGTGTATGATAGCATTTGCTGTTAAATAAATCTTTAATGGTACTTAAAGAAGACTGGGTTATAACTGAGAATAAATAACATATTTTAGTGATTGTGAAATGAGTACATTGTGATAGGAGCAATTAAAATGTATTTCGGGTTAAACTAATGGCTTTCTGCTTACAGTGTTATACTTTAAGCTGCTTCCCTTCATGAATTTATTTTATTATATTTTTCTTATTGTGCTATAGATAAGGATTCATTTGGCATGCATGTGCATCTTATCCCTATTTTCATAAGCATTCCGTTAGTTAATAGATACTCTAATGCTTGTTACTCCTCTCCCTCCTCCCTGCTGTTTTTGAACTATTTCTAATGCATGATTTGACTCTGTTGTTATTATTTTGCTTAATTTAGCATAGCATGGAGACTCTGCAAAGTGGGAAATGATTTCTTCCTTAATGTATAGGATCTTGAACCATGTTCATAACTAGAAGTTTTGTGATTAGATTCTGCTGATGGATACAAACTCCTTGACTGCATGTGCTTCAGGAATGTAGTATATGGATATATATTTGGGAAGGTATTTAGAAGGCATATTTACTTGGGAATGGAGCTGGAGATAAATGTGCATAGAAAGCTCATAGTTTACACAGAGTACACTTAGATTCTTTGTCCTTAAATGTATAAGACTATTATTTCAGGACCACATTGTACTAGTTATTATATATTTATATGATAATAGAATAAACATATGCTGTAATTGAAAATGTTGGCCCTAGCTTCTAGATTTGAAAGAACAATTAAGCAGCACACAAAGTAATAACTTCCTGGAAATTTCTTTAACAAATAGTAAATTTAATATATTTACATTTTTAAGCTTCTTAGAAATGTTTGAGTTTCTTTTGCAGATACCTCTTTCTGTTTTCGCCTTTTATATGGAAAGATAAATTCTGTTAGAAACTGTTTATAAGTCTTTTTGTTTGTTTGTTTTTGTCTGGAAAGTAAATTTCTGGAGGTATTCTATGTAGTAGGTTTGGTTTTTTTTTTTTGTGAGAGGAAGAAACAACAAAGGCAAACCATTATAATGTAGACAGTAACAAAAAATGACACTGCAGTGTTTGCATAATGTAATGGTTTATACCCATATCACTGCAGAGCTTTGTGTGTTAGTGGGGAAAAGACCAATACGTTTCCTTTCTATGCTATGTGTTCTTGGCTTCAGTGTATGGCTTCTAAGCTAAGGAACTAATTTTTCATACCTTGTTTCTTTTTCCTTTTTTTTTTTCCTGAGGCTTGCCTTATTGACTAAATATATTATGACTCCCTATTCATCTCACAGCAGAGCTCCAAATACTCAAGTGGCTTCTTCCACCACAGACGTTTCTGTATAAATCATTCCAGTATGGTGCCCACACAAATAAATTGAAAAGAACAGACATTTTTGTGTTCCTCTGGCAGTAGAATGTTTGTTGCATTGAATCCAGTGGTAAAACCTCTATAGACTTCATGGGATCAGGATAGCATTTGTGGTCTTGATCATAAGTGCTTTTCTAGGCTGGAACTTTTCTCTTACAACTTTCAGATGTTTAAGGAACCCACTTAGAATAGACTAGTTCTTTTGTTTTAAATTGCATCAAATAGAACAGAGAAAACACAGAAGATAGGATTTAACTTTTTGACCTTTTTGACTCTTGGGGATCACATAATTTTGCATCATTCCTTCTCAGGGAAAAATTGCTCAGTTAACATATTTAAACAAATCAAGATCAAAGCCATTTATTGATCTATTAATGGCAAGTAATTAACTAGCCATCCATGAACTATATATAGTTTTTGGAGCTTTTAGTTATGCGTTTCCTGACAAGGAATATACAATATATGTTCTGCTGATAAAAGCTTTAATAGGTTTTTTTTTTTTCAATGAAAACTGCATCAAAATACTATGTTTGAGGAAAGACTTCATATTAATAAAGTTGTTTTGTTTGGGGGAATTTTTGGCTGAAGGCACAGTGGTCAAAGAATTCTCATTGTCACATGATGACATTGAGAGTGATGTATGACAAGCAGTCTGTACAAACTAAGAATTCTCATCCTTCTGTTATGAGTTTTAGACTTTATTCCTCAAGGTCCATGCTTTTGTCTTCTCAATTATGAGCTTTCATCCAAGTACAATAACATGTACATCTCAGAGAACAGATTAAAATCACTGCCAACAATAGAGATTGGATGTGATTTTACAGGTCACAATGCCATTGCCTCACTTAGCCTGAGGGAAGCCAATGTTCAATGTACAATGTTCCATGTAAATTATATAATAAGTGACTCATGAAAACATACTTGAAAATAGGACTCTCATAAGACTATTGGAAAATTCAAGTTCAAAGGAACTACAGAAATTACCACGTCCAGTTTTCTGATCAAAGCTGGATGAACAGTCCTTGTCTAGTAGGAAGTGAAGACTATTTGGAAATGAATTTTTCCTTCCTTACTGTTTGGGGGTTTTGTTTGTTTGTTTTGAACTTGCAGCCAATAGGTTTTAAGCTATATTCAGGTCTAGAAGTCTGTTTCAAAGCCGTAACAAAAGATCATCAGAAAACCAAAATAAGTCAGGATAGCTTGCTGACTTTCTTAAGAAAGAGAAAAACCAAACACCTCATCTGAAAATGTACCATGTTACCACACTAAACAATAAAATTATATCTAGCCTGTAAATGGGGAAACCATTGTCAAGCAGGGAGCCTGCAGTGAGTGAGATTGTCTCACAGTCTTTATGTCAATCAACTACATACTGAGGGTATCTGTGTTCATTTCCCCACTTTAATACAGATTTTCTCTATGACTTTAATTTTTCATTTTCTTTTTTTTCAGTTCAGTCAACAGGAGGCTGACACTACTTATTGTCTATATTGTCTGTTTAGGTAATGTGTTTTTGTAAAACAGGAATTCCTTTGTGAATATGCCGTTATTAGCAGGATAGAGGCTTGATCTTGACAATAAAAGTAACTATTACTGTTAATGTGAAATGAAATGGTAATATGAATGAATGTTAATATGAATGAAGTGGTAAGAACGTGGACCATAATTGCAGTTTAATAACAGTGTACATATGTATGTAAATTTGGAAAAAAGGTAAACACCAGACTTTTGTTTTGTTTTGCTCTTTTGCATTTACATTTCTCTTACCCTCTTTTTTTTTTCTTTTTTCTCGTTTCCTTGGAAACACCCATTTTAAGAAGATAATGATATGTTTAGTACTGAGGACATGCAGAAAGCTAGCTGTTTGGTGAGTTCTCAATACCCATACACTCCAGTTGTCATGGGAGCTGACAGGACATTTCCCTCAAACCAGAACTTTAAGATAGAAGAAAGTTCTTTTGTGCCCACTACTTAATAAGAGGGAAAAAGGCAACATAGGATATAGAATTACTTTGTTTTGTAGGAAGAAGCTTCCCTTCTTTGCTGTAAGAAACAAAGTGATATAGAGGACAGTGTTACAATATACTAAAAGAATGAAGCATGTTTAGTTAATAAAATCATATATCTTAATCCACTGTTGTCATCAAACTTCCTAATAACACCTGCTTGTGACTTTCTTGGTATGAAATTCAACATGGACCACTAATCTCAGCCTCTGAAATGGGGAG
Source organism: Chloroceryle aenea (assembly GCA_013399075.1). NCBI lineage: Eukaryota > Metazoa > Chordata > Aves > Coraciiformes > Cerylidae > Chloroceryle > Chloroceryle aenea. The sequence continues at coordinate 58,783 of VWZY01000794.1, forward strand.
GGAACAGCATGCTGATTTGGCTGTTCTTCCCTTCACTCTGGGAATGAGAGCCTGAAGGGAAGAGGGCTGCTGTGTTCACAGTATCTGTGAGTCTGTCATTTCCCAGAACTGTAGGAGCTGTAACAAATAATCAGAGTGTGGGAGCTAAAAGCATAGATACAGAGAACAGAACAAAATGTGTTAGTGTTTTGTTCCAATTTTTATTCCTATTCACTGTGCCTGCCATCAGAATATGAAAAGCATAAAGCAGAGTTACTTGAGTACATGAATTACTATTTCATGCCTGTTTATCTTTTGAGGAAATGAGACAACAGCTTCATGAATGCAGGAGTTTAACAGGTGAAATAGAAAATTTTATTTGCTGTTAGGTTGTTTTAGCTGCAATAAAGCAATTGTAATACCAGTAGTAAATATGATTTATGGGTAGACTGAGATAAAAACAAAGTTAAAAATTGCAATGTGGTATTTTTCCTAAGCAGCCATCCAAATCAGAAATTACTTAATAGATAAGCTTTCAGATGCTAGACATTAACTGACCTATTATGCTAGTTTCAGATATAATTCCTGGTTAATAAGAGTTTTCCAAAAAGATTTTGAGAGACAAATTTGATTTCTGCAGTCTTACAGTGATGAATGGAAGCTGCTTCAAAACTTGCTTAGACCTCAGTATACCGTTCTCAATGCTCTTTCAGAAAACACGCTTGTAAGCTTTCATGTATCTTGTCCAGCCTTAAGAAATGTATTGATTAATCCCTTATTTTCTGTCACTGCCCTAGAAAAGCTAATTTCAACTTCTAATAATTTTTCGAGCACAAGGGTAGCAGAGCTCTGCTGTGATGTACAGCCTCATGTTCTGGAAGTGGACAGCTTTTGTATATTTATTTTTTTCTTAGTCATTATCGTATTACTATGGAACTAAGCAGACATTAATTCATAGTTAAATCTCTCTCATGAAATAATACCAGTCCTCCTAGGTAAATGTTACGTAGGTAAATGATTAGTTAAGAGGTCATTTTTTCCAGTCTATTTATAAATCACAGAATCACAGAGTGTCAGGGGCCAGAAGGGACCTCAAAAGATCATCCAGTCCAACCCCCCTACCAGAGCAGGATCACCTATACCAAAATATACCCTTTTCTCTCATCTTTGTTCTACTCTGTACTTTTACTTGTCTCTTAGCAATTACATTGAGGTTTTTTTACTGTGATCACCAAGTCACATAGTTAATATTCATCATTCTTTTAGCTGGTGAAATACTTTTGCTCCAAGTTATCTTTGCTATTGTGTAGATATAATCCAGTGTCACTAAGTTAAAAAAGCCTACATGTTGCTTTGGTGTTGGTTAGAAATAGTAGCTAAGAGCTTTGTGAAGCTTTTTCCTTCATGGAAAGTGTAACTGCAGTGACGTAAGCCCTAGTTTCTTTGCTATGCCTTTATAAGAAAAAGTGGTGCATTTGAATTTTACCTTTGCAGTTATAGCAGAATGTTCAAAACCGTGTTTTCCTCATACCCACTCTATCTGTAAATGTCCTCTGCCTATTACAGGAAGAGATTCACTGTCTGTATTTCTTAAAAGAAAGATTATTACCCCCGTTGCTTGTACTGAATCCTGTTGTATAAAAACTGTTTAAAAAAAACCCCACAACTATTCATGGTTATTGTTTTCACAGAAATTTCAGTCACAGACGTTGCTTCTTCATGAACCCGGGTTTTTTTGAGGAAAAGTCATCTTTCTTGATGAATGACTGAAACAGTTTAGTTTATTAATTGCAGAGACAAAATGGATCTAGATGGTATATTATCGCCTGTCTTGACATGAATTTCTCTTTTACCCATATTCTAAATGCATTTGCATTACTGAGTATTTTTCATATTCAAATATGCAGTAAAAATATACAGTATTTCTTTTTTTCGTACCCATTCCTGAGATGAATGTGTTATAAACAACTGTATGAAGAATCAAGCAAAACACATGCAATTAAAAGATGGTACTTTTCAGTACATTAACAAAAGGATCATAAGACAGCTTCATGCCCTACTGTTTTGGACATCTCTTGGCCTTCTCTTCATTGCCCTGAGTTGCCTTAGAAGAATACAAGTGTTCAGTTATTGTTGCTTGCCCTGTTTTTATGAATGAGGCTGTGACTTTTAGCAGTTATCTGAGGGTTATAATTAGACTTCCCTAAACTCTAACATGGGCTTTCCCAGCTGACAGCCTGGGGCATTGAGCTCTATCTTCTGTCTTAGGTTTTATATTTGGAAAGCCTTTCTACTTTTAAGGAACCTCTTTAACGGTCTTTAGTTAATGTATGGAGTTTGAAGTACTGGAACTGCTTTGTTAAGAATAAGTTTTTGTTGTTAGTAATGTTATCAGATCACACCCTCTGTAGCCTACCTTTTTTTTCATAGTGAGTTCATCAGATAAACTGTGGAATGCAAATGAACTTAAGAATGGATATGGTGTGGTTACTAACATGTATGCAGCTATTTGAGGAATGAACAGCCCAAAATGTCATGTTTGAGTGTGCTTGATGTTATTTATCAAATTAGTCTATTAAAATATTTTTCTGAATTGTCTCTGAAATGGAGTACCTGAAATAGTTTTCTCCTTTTCACCTTGTGAATAATTCTGCATATATTTTCCTTACCTTCCACATTTTCTTTACCCATGAATCCCCTTCAATGATTTCATACTCTGCCTGCATATATTTGCTAATTTTAAAATAGTGTCTTTTAGACCATCCAACATTGCCCGAGTGTGTATGAGAATGGAGATTTACTAAAGGTTAAAGGGAATATGCAAAAAGTATATTTTTTAAAATCAGGCTCACATAACACCGTTACCATTATAATCTGTAGGAGGAAAGTGCACTGTCTCCCTGAACTTTATGTGCTTGTGGCGTAAGCCATATGTACCTGGAGATTTCATTATGACAATCTATATACGTATAGGTGTTTATACAGAAGGAGGTGGACTCCTTGTAATGATAGCTTCTGTTTAGAAGGAATGATGCAGTGATGAAGATAGAGTTGCTAACAAGATGCAAAAGAATCTAGTCCAGCATTTCAGAAGCAGCAACTAAAGATTTGGAATCAGTTACCAATTCAGCTGCTAAACTGTATAATGAGTTTCAGAAAGTGGCAGCTGGTTAGTACATGCTGCTATCTCAGTTACTGTAGAAGAGACCCATTATGCTAGTATCTACTGGAAACCTATCCTAATGCTGCTTTGCAGAAGTAGCTGGAATGTTTCAGGAGTCGACCTGGGCTCTGTAAAGGATACATATGCTCCACAACTAAGAGTGGGGTTTCATCTGCTAAGATATTGTGCATTGTCACAACAGCAATGAAAAAACTTTGTTTAAACTATAGGTATACAATTAGATACATCTCACTTAGAGGGCAGACCTTACTAACTCAAATTCAAGTTATTTAATATCCATTAAACTATTTTTAAAATGACATGTCTACCAAAGTGCTTGCGTACATGAATAGATATAATGAATCTGTTGTACCAAGTTTAAAATTTATCCACAAAAGTATTTGTATTTTAGAACATGCTGTACTATTAGGAAAGTGAAAGGACACAGCTGCAGGGAGGAGCAGACAGGACAGGTGACCCCAAACTGACCAACAAGGGATTCCATCCCATCTACATCATATTTGGTATAAAGCTGAGGGATCTGACTGAAGGGCTTCTGGGCTCTTCTCCCGTCTTGTCCTGCTTTGCCAGCTTTGCTTGGCTCAGGTCCTCTTTTGATTCCTTCCTCAGAGCAATGGACTCTGTCCATTCTGCCTTCAATCCCAGTCAGTGTGTTCCTGAATCTGGTACCAGAATCCAGCTCCTGAACACAGCTCCTGTCTGCTGTGAGGTCCAGTCTGGGACCTTCCGGTGTCAGCTCTACAGCATCAGTGGTGATGGTGATGTAATTACCATCGGGGGAGTTGGGTTCAATATTGCTTTTGTATATATTCCATTTTTATTATTATTTTCATTTTCATTAAAGCTGTTCTAGTTTCCTTTCTAAATTGCTAAGTCTCTTATTCCCTTTCTCTTCCCCTTTTGGAGGGAGGGGGGTTAACAGAGAGCATCTGTTATAGGTCTAAGGGACTGCCCTGACCCTAAACCATGACAACCCTTTACTCATTCCTCTTTGATGATTTATTGCATCTCTACCTCTGGTATTTGTAATATTTTGATTTCATATACACTTATGTATAATTGCAATACTGTTTAATAGAGTGTTACTCTTGAATGGCACAGGGGCAACAGATCAAAGTTTATTTTCTGTTTAATCATCTGTCCCCTGTGGCATGGACTGTGTTTTAATATTTTTTGTAATGCACTGTGTCAAGTAGCAAAGATGCTTGTAAGAGATACTAAACCAATCTCTCTTCTGGAAAATCTGAAATTGCAAGCAGACCGAAAGAAATT
>VWZY01000794.1:64677-79669 GCA_013399075.1 Chloroceryle aenea
AGAAAGAAAAAAAAAAAAAAAAGTCTTTTCTGGAGCTTTACTATGTTTAAATTTAAATGCACTGTTATTACTTTATAATAAAAAGCCTAACCTACAAAAACATATCAAATTTAAATATGGATTACAATCCCTGGATCACTGACACTGCAAATTCTTGTTTGTTTCTGATGACTGAGTTTTACTGGGATATAGATATTTACACAAATAGGCCATTTTAACATTTAATGGAAGCACCTTGTCTGTTATCTTTTTCTCTGATATTCTTTCTAGAAATAAACTCAATATAAAAAATTTTATTTTATGGTTTTTCCTTCATTCTTTGCTAACATGTTTTACTTATATGTTTTATTATCATTAGGATTTTCAAACAGATCACAGATCTTTATATATAATTCAGTGGTATAACTTATTCAAATATTTGAATCTGTTCTCTCTTCCACAAAACAGGCATTTGAGGAGGTCAGAAGGATTCAAAATATTCACAATATACAATTTAAATTTTCAGCTGTAGTTGAATATTCAAGTAGTAAATTTGTAAAGAAAAAATGCAAAGAAAATACATACTTCTTAGTGTATCTTCAATACTAAAGAAAACAATTGGGTTTAGTTTAATTTTTGGCTTTTCAATTTTTCTGCCTTTTTCCTTTTTATGTTAAGTCCATTCTTTCATGTGTTTTGATTACTTCTTTCTTCCTCTTTAATTGACTAGTTCTTATTAATACATGTGACATGTATTCATACAGCTTATTGCTGTCACTGATCATTTTTTCAAGCTATAAAAATCTTTTTGGAATGATGCTTCTTTCTGTTTATGTCGCTCTTCTTCAAATACTTTTCAGACTCTAGAAGAAGACTGACAAGTGTTTAAATGATATTGAGGACAGTGAGAGAGGATCAGAGTTTAGCAGGTGGAGATAAAGAATGGGGATGGGGGCAACACAGGGCATTTTTATATTTATCTAAATATATATACTCTGTGTACAGAGTGTAGCTGAAAGGCTTAAGGCAGTCAACAAAAATATACTGAGGGATCACATTGAGCTTAATTGCTTTCTTTTCAAACTGGAATTCACTTAATTGAAACTGATGTGCTAATATTAGCTAGATTAGAGGAAATTAAGAGTGCTATGGAAGGATTCTAGAAAGTACTGAGGTGGTATAGAGTAATGAAAGTGTGAATACTAAAAATGATGGAATATTTTTATGCAGTTGGAAAAATTGGACAGTACTTCAGAATTCTGAATACAGTAATGTTTACTGTAACCCATGAAATCAGTAGAATAATGAAAAGTAAATTTGCCACATAAGCAGTTTTCAGGTTTTGACTAATTTTAATGGGATTTGCTATCCTTTAAAAATGAAGCCTTTTGAAAATGCAGTGCACATTGTAGGTCAAAAAAGAAACAAAATCACTTTGACTGTCTGGACATGTCCTGGACTGTCAAGACCGAGCTGCTATTGCTTTCATTCAATACCATTTTGGAAAAAAAGTGCTTAAAAGTTTCATGAAAAACACTACAGGACTTGTACGGCACAGTAAACTCACATTTGCTTTGATCAAAGAACTGCACACATAGAACTTCACACTAGCAATTGTCACTTGTAGAAATATGTTCTAATCTAAAGTGGGTTTGAAATTGGACTAGCCCTTCAAACAGCTATGAACTCCTGAGTTCTGCTTTGGGATGGACTAGAAAATATGCTCTTGGAGGTCAGTACTCTTTTTACTCTGACGTGAAATTATAAAATACAATAGTTTTAAAGCATGCACAGTCCAGGAATTGTCTTCCCTAAAGCTTCCCTGGAGGTTTCAACCAAAGACAAAGAATCAATTTAAGTAGTAACTCTAATTTAAATGCACATGTCAATTTAATTTAGTCTGTAACTAAAGAGGATAAAAAATTGAAGGTTTGTAGTACAATTGGTTTTATTAATTGAAAAACTAGCATGTAAAGGAAATTTTGAAAATACTGAAATGCTGAGCTCCTCATCAAGGTCTGACTATTTCAGATCTCATACAAAGCACTGGTGCTTGAAAACTGTTTTTACTGTGTAACTGTTGTCAATATAAAGTAAATTGATAGTCTCAGTCTACTTCATACTGGGTATATGCTGTGTGTAATATGATCATCATGATTGCTTCTGCATCTGCCTTACCTAAGACTACCTACTGGCCAACCTTCTAGTCTCCAACAACCACAGCTGCTATAGGCCTGTGTCAGCAATTAGTTCTTGGCTGAATAGATGTTGAGGGGAAAAAAAGTGAAGAAAAATAGAAGAAATGTTTTTTCAAAAATCTGTTTTTAAAATATCAGCTTCTTCAGGTCAAATTATGGTATATTTCACATTTTACAGCTAATCATTATAAATCAATAACTGAACTGAATTATACCACATTTCAGAAGAAAATGTTTTCCCACAGTGAACAAGCACAGCTGTCCTCATCTTCCAGTCACCCAGAAGTGTTGCTGTCATTTGATAATATTATGCTTTTTACACTCTTACAAAGTACAGTTAATTTTCTTTTAATCAACTCTAGTGGGAGCTTGATTAGCATTTAAGGACCAGGAACCATATTTTTTTCTTGGCTTAGTTTTTAAGTTTGGAAACAGAAGTGGTTTCGTATCCTAATATATGTAATGACAAGGATGAGAAGAAAGATATTATTTTACTTGCTCTAATGTTCAGTGGGTTTATAGAAATATTTCTGTCAACAGGAATTAATATTTTCCAATCTGGTCAGTACAATATTAAGAGTATGATAGTCAAAATGGTTCTTTCGTATGCATTGTCATTTTGGTACTTGTATTACAGAGTCTTTCCTTCCAATTTATTCTATAGCAATGTTCTAGTTTGTTGTTTGATTTTGATGCTGGACCAGAGCCATAGGTCAGCATACTTTGTCTGGAAAATATTTCTTAAATAGCATTAAGTATGGAGATTTACATCAGAAATGGCTCTACACATGTCTAATCCCTCCATTCTGTCATCTGTAAATAAGAACTGATATTAGAAAAGTTGCAATTTATGTTAATGATAATGCCAAAAGTATTGGTATGGTGCTTTTTATATGGATTCATGCAAATGGTTGATTGCTACTGAAGTGTGCATTAACTTAGAGCACATCATCAGGTAATTTATGGGAAAATGACAAGATATGTAATACAGTGAACAACATCATTGCCTCAGATCAGTACACGTTTTCAGAATGGTGTTCATCATTGCTTCAGAGAAGAAAAAAATGCGTACAAAAAAAAATATGATACACAGGATAGTCCTTAGAAATATGATGCAGTATAAAATCATATGATAAGATACCTTTCCATAAGCACTGTGACTTTGGGGAATTATTTTTTTAAGATGCATTCATAAAAATATCAGTTAAGGAATTGAAACCAAATATAAAAGACATGATGGGAAAAAGTAAATATTCATGGAATTACAGAACCACAGAAGAGTTGGAAGGGGTCTCTAGAGATCATCTGGTCCAACACCCATGCTTAAGTAAGGCCACCTAAAGCTGGTTGCCCAGGAATATTTCATGATGACTTTTTGGAAGTCTTCAAGATGGGTGACTCCACATCCTCCCTGGGCAACCTCTGCCAGTGCTTAGTCACCCTCACTTTAAAACATTGTTTGCTGATGTTCAAAGGGAAGATCCTGTGTTGCAGTTTGTGCCTGTTGCCTCCAATCCTGTCACTGGGCACCGCTGAAAAGAGTCTGTGCCTCTCTTCTTTAAGCCCTCCCTTCAGGTTTTTATATGCATTGAAATGACCAAAGGCATATTTGATACCATATAATGTCATGCATAAAAACTGGGGGTAGAATAAGAAGTAGTGGTGTTTGACTTCCAAGTTGGCAGTTGGTTGAAGAATGGCTGGTCATCAATCTGCTCGAGGGTGATCATGAGTGGTTTTGCATTTGCAGTGCCTTTGCATTCCTTTTTATTTTCTTTTTTCCTTCAGTTACTAAACTGACCTTAATCCAATTAATTTTTCACTCTTGCTCTTCCTATTCTCTCATCTGGTCTACTGCAGGGGAGTGTTTAGGGCTGGACAGGTCATCCCATCAGGTTTTGAAACTGAATTTGAAATCAATGCATAACTACTGTTAGGAATTGCAAAATGATTGTATATTTCAATACAAATACAATGCTGAGGTTTCTCAAACAGCAGTTAATTGAGGAGCAGAAATCTGTAGTTTTCACTTGCCAAAAAAGTGTTTGCTAATAGCAGGCTTATTTGTGTGATTTGTGATTTGTGTACTATTCAGGCAGATACTGATAGGTGATAGAATTTGTTCAGAACCAAGACATAGCTGAAGAATATATGTAGCGCAGCAGCAACAAAGCATTAGTCAGGAAATCATTATCAATGATTAGTCAACCCTATAGACCTACAAAACAAATCATATTCTCAATTATTTTTCATGTTTAATAACTTGCTAATGCGATCATTCTAAATTAAATTTTCAGAAGTATTTACTTTCCATGTTGTGAGGACACAGAAGACTATGCTAATGGCTTTCTGGTTTAGAATAGTTTTTGTTTTTTTTTTTTTTAATCAATCTTAAGGATTAACATATCTTGCAGCTTTTTCATTTAGATTTATTATGTAATGCTGTCCTTTATATTATTTTCTTCCTAAACAAGTTATATCAAAAACCAGCATATCTAATTGCTCTGTTTGATTAGTAATGAGAATAGAAAATCTAAGGGACAAAACTTCTGTGAAAATACCCAAATTTCAATTTTTAAATTGCTTCTTCCCTTGTTTTCTTTGAAAAGAATGAAGGTCTCTACATATTGATTCTGAAAACAGTATCATTATTTATTTACATAATATCTTCAACTGATTTTACTCAGAAGACTCTTAAGTTTATGGTAGTACAATATGCTATTTTTTTGAGGAAAATACAAGGTCTTGGAGTTATTCATAGTACCCTTGACTTAATCCTTTATACAAATAGATGTTCTTACAACACCATTTGCTGTTGTTGCCCTAGAAATACCTCATGAACATTAACAAGTGCACAGATCGTCTAGTAAATGAATTAGGAACTATTTCATGTATGAGCTAATAACTTACATAGCTTTAATTCTTTTTTGGGACAGTCTCAAGGATAAATTAAGAAAAAAAAAAAGAAAAACATACCCTTTCTAACTTGCAAAGCAGTAGTATTGGGATTTATGCTGAAAGGGAGATTGGTGATATCATAAAAGAGCATTGCTCAAATAAAATATAAAAATACAATAAAAATAACTGGAATTACAGATAGGGAAAAAAATCTGGTGGTATTATCAGTTCTATTCTCAGAGCGCAACCTAGCAAATAAAAGAGCTGTCCCACCAGTAGTGTCTTTATTATTGTGTTGTGTTCATATTTAAATCATCCATTCCTTCTGGAAAACTATTCTAATTAGTATTGTAATTGTATTCTGCTTTAATTTGTATTGACTTAATTTGTCCTTTTTCTTTTCCTTGCTTTATGCAACCCACCAATTAATTTTTCTAATCCCTAGAGGATCAATCCCTTAAATACTCAAAAATCCTTATATATGGGTATATATAGATGGGTATATATAATGGGTATATATGGGTATATATATAAATATACCCTTGTATATTTACCCTGAGGAGAGGCAAAAAGGAGTGAGCAAGTACTCACAGCAGTCTCAACCTAGGAGAAGGTAAAGCTGTGGGCAGAGGGTTGACTGAAATACAACAGATATTTAACTACACAACACTGAAGCACTAAGAAGATTTTAAAGGAAAAGACCATATTTAATTGCTCAGTGAATGAACATATGGAACTCCTGTGGAGCCACCTCTTCAACATACAACATTAATATATTTTCAACTCAGTATGTTGAGTTACATAATTTTCACTTTTCAATTGTATTTTCAACTTAGTGCAAAGAGTGCTTCAACACATCATACATCATACATATTATTTTGCCTTTTTGATTAATAGCCTAAGCTTACCTCATACATGGAAGTGACACTGAAATGAGAATCTATATTAAAATAAGTCAGAAAGAAAACTAGAGATGACTGATGAAGATGAGTAGCACAACTCCTGACTAGGGAATCGACTATCACTAAATTCTTCAGGTTTGCATGATTCCTTCTGTGCGTAGACTGTTTCTGATTAATAATATACATGAATGATTATTAACAGAAGACTATTTTAAATGCTTGGAGGTTAAATGGTTACTTCATGAACATCTCTTTAGTGAGAAAGGAGAAACTCTTAAGATGTTTTTTGGCTCTATTTCTCATTACTGCTCTTTTTGCCCGACTTCAGCTGACTTGACTGCCATTGTTATTGTCTCTTTCTTTTGCTTTTACCACATTTTACAACATCTGTCATTGCTTCTAACGTAATTACATGATTTTGCCTTCATGTTGCTCTTTCTTACTAAGAAGTTTCAACATCAAAAGATTCATAATAAGGAGAGCCATTTTTCTACCAGAATTACCGATTTGAGTTCTTCCAACACTAGTATTCACCCACTTATTTTCATTTCACCATATGAGTACTGGCATTGTGAGTGACAGTGATAGCTATCACCACCTAGGATCACTCAGTGAAATCATGGCATAGCATCAGATGGCCATGTTATATCTTTCAGTGGGAAATGTGTTCATTGAAAACAGCCCACATGGGTCGAATTCGGTATCTATTCCGATACCTTGACTAGTACGAAATTATTTTGAAATATTAGACAAAATTATCCAATGGAATAACTTGGAATAACTTGCCAGAGGAAGTTCATCTTGCATATGCATCATCTTTAAAATAAAATACTCCATTTAAATGTAATGTAGATGCTATATAAATTGTTGCCTGTTTTCAGGCGTGGCGACCTGGTTCAGGAAACACACAGCTACTATCCAATACCCGCGCGGTCCATCAGCATGCAAACACCCACGTGGTGGACGGGAAATGGCGTTTATTCATGCGTGGCATGGTGTTTTATAGCCCTGATTTACAAGATCACGTCCGTCTGTTCACATCATAAATCAAGCACTATTGGCTATCAGGCTGTCGGGGGGGGGCCCGTCTTTCCATACATCATGATATCTTCCGATCACCGGACCCTAACCACCCACAATAAATGTCTACTGTTTTGTTTTTTTTTTCTGAAAACTTTTTACTTTTTTTTAATTGATTGTCTTGTGATAATTCTTTTAATGCCTCTGTGTGTGCATGAACAAATGTGTTGTTAGAAGTTTATCTTGCTATTATATCAGACATATATTTCTAAAATACTATTTTTAAGTTTCATTTTAGAGTCAATGAGTGGGATGCTGACTACTTCTGGTTGAATTGCTATTGAATTGATTTGGCCTTAATTTTCAGAAGCTGGTTGAGAGCTGTAGCCTGAGTGCACGAAATGGGCACCTGAAACTACAGAACACTGAAGAAAATGGCCTCAACTTTGTAGATCCCTCAGTTGCATATGAATAAAATGTTATTTTATCTGGATTTAGCACTCTGAATGAAATGTCAAGAATTATTTTCTTCATCTTTGCATTTCTGTATGAGTGGAAAGTTTTGATGATGCTACCTTCCTACCCTTCTGTGTGCTTTCTTTAACAGAAAATAAACATATTAATTAGATATTCTCTATACAAACTGCTTCCAAATCAATGATTATTTCTACATGGGTAATTCAATCCCCATCACTCTGCCTTCCAGGTGGTTAATTTTTTAAAACAAATACCTATCAGTCTATAAACTATAAAGGGGATACAGTGGGGGTTGTTTGAAAGCATAGCATTTTCATGTCAAAACACAACCAAATTGTCACAAAAGTAGCATATATAATTACAGATTTGATATTTATGAAGAATTTACGATACTTTGGCATTTAACATGAAAGCCTATAATAATGATTTATAACAATATAAGGGTCATACAGCTGAACCTGTTTATAAACATGAATTCATTTGAATACCTGTGTTTTCCTGAATTAAAAAATCTGTCTGGAGGCTGCATGTGGTAAAAATTCCTTTGATAAATGAACTGTCATTTTGCTTTAGTCATTTTAAAAACATTCAGTCAAGCATATTGATTTGTCATTAGGATTGTACATAACCAAGTATATGGAAACATTATTAAATTCCTAATAAAATTAGAAATGTATCACAGCTGTCTGAAGCAATACAGATAGCTTTAAGTATTTAGGCTTTGGATGAGTATAGTAGCAACATTAGCTCCTTAAAGGACTAGATTATCCATAGGTAGAGTACAGTACCTCTGCATGAGGTGTGTGCCTCAGAGGTAAGTATGCTGAATGCAGTGTGGTGGAAGAGCTGGTGGTGGGTGTTTCTTAGGGGATTAGGTTTAGCATGCCACCACACACAGCTGGGTTTATTCAGGTGAACTGCCTAGAATTTTGGAAGACAAAGTAGCACTCAAGTTTTCCTCAGTTGTTTAGTCAGTGAAGACAGTGCTTAATCGATTTTCATTCATCTCTTCCCTTACAAGGGGAGATGTAAAGCTGTGTGGAGTTGATTCTGTGAATGTTTCACCCTTTTATGCTCAACACAAAGGTCAAGTCACAAACAGATATTTTATGATCTTTATGAAATTAAAGATATTATCCAAATGAATCTCCAGTTGACAATCTGCAATATATGCCCAGTGACTCAAATTTTCTATCTTCTACAGACTTTTTTGTTGTTGTTTTTATGTATCCAAAAGTACAGAATTCTTTACAATATCTAGAAATGCCTGGTTTTGGTGAAGGGAAACATACAAACATTTGAATGTATTACTAACATGAATAGACCTAGTTTGATAAAGCTTGTAATACTAGTAAATAAAATACTGGTAATTTTTTTTTTTCCTAGCCAATAAAAACTAACCTTAATCTTAGATAAAACTTCAGTTAGATATCAAGTCCAGAGGAGAAACCCAAGTGCAGAGAGGAGCAGAGAGGAAAACAGAGTTTTGATTACTTAAACTTGATGATGAGCAGAAACACCTCTTTAGTTATCTATTAGTAGTGGAAGCCAACCACATTTGCATACAAATCATGAATATTGTTTAGTTTCTCCTCTGAGAGGATGTTTTGTTTGGTGGTTTAAAAGAAATTACAGTTTAAATAAGGATCAAGATTTCATTTGCTATCTGCTATGATAATTTATCTGTGAATTTGTTGAAATCTTTCATCTGAGAAAAGGTATGGTTTCTCTGGTAAAATGACCTTCCTTTTTCTGTCATTTAAAGGATGGTTTATATCCTATCTAGGGACCTTGAGTGTATAATGATTACAGAATAAATGCAGGAATTGGATAACTGGGATTTCTGCTTTCAACCCAGACATTGATTCATGTTATTTTATGGGAACTCATCATGGTTCTGTACTTCTTATTCTCTACCACCAAGACTGGGAATGATGAGAAGTATTAGAAGTATATTTTGGTATCTGTTACAAAAAAAACCCATGCAAGTGCTGATGATTAATTTCATCAATGTAATTCCAGCATGCTTTCTAATACTGTGTTTGTAGTTCAATACTGTTTTTGCCTTCATTACACATCAGGGAAGAAGTTTCTATTTGTCTGATTCTGGATTCTCTGTCTATTGTTTCTTTCTCATGGGAATGTCTTTCTTTGCTTGTATTTTATTAGCTATGCCACATTTCTGTCCAGCAACCATGTCACAGGAAGTGTCTTTCAGCACCTGAGGACATCATACCTCTCATGTCTTATCTCATTTCTATGCTGCAATACTTTTTTAAGGTGAAGAACAGTCCTTTCTTGCAGACTCCTTTGCTCTTTCTTGTCAGGGAAATACCATATGAAGTGCACCTTCCCCAGGTTCCTAAACTAAGAAAGAGTTGATTGATAACAGAGATAGATCTTCCCTTTTTGTGACTTTCATAAAATCATAGATTTCATGGATTACTAATCCATGAAACTGGTTGGACAATAGAGACCAAAGAGTGGTGGGAAATGGTGCCAAGTCCAGATGGAGAGCTGTAACTAGTGGAGTCCCCCAGGGATCAGTGCTGGGACTGGTCCTGTTCAACATCTTTATCAATGACATTGACGACGTGACAGAGTGTCTTCTCAGCAAGTTTGCTGATGACACAAAACAGGGAGTATTGGCAGATGCATCTGAAAGTTGTGCAGCCATCCAGCGAGACTTGGAAAGACAGGAGAGCTGGGCAGAGCAGAACCTAGCAGAAGGTTTAACAAGGATAAGTGCATCTGGGGAAGAATAATAAAGTACACCAGTTCAGACTGGGAGGTGATCTGCTGGAGAGCAGCCCTGTGGAGAACTTAAGAATCCTGGTAGACAAGTTCTCCATGGAACACCAATGTGCCCTTGTGGCCAGGAAGGCCAGTGGTATCCTGGGGTGCATTGAGAAGAGCGTGTCCTGCAGATCAAGGGAGGTTCTGCTCTCCCTCTGCTCTGCTCTAGTGAGACCTCACCTGGAGTATTGCATCCAGTTCTGGGCTCTCCAGTTCAAGAGGGACAGGGATCTGCTCAAGAGAGTCCAACAGAAGGCTACAAGGATGATGAAGGGAGTAAAAATAACAGTTTACTACATTGTCTTAATAAATGTGCAAGAATCATCTGCAGTTATGCGTAAATATCACATGTATGGACATGCATGGTCACTTTTTATCACTTTCTACCATTTCTTCTGAAATATCTGGTGTTAGCCATTGCTATTGACCAGAAGTACAGACCATGGGAGACCACTGTGTGGTTTGACATAGCAGTTTCCATGCTGTAAAAAGTCACACAGTATTCCATGAAGATAGCCAGCCATATGTAAGGGATTTGAATGTTGTGAACCTTATTATAAAGGTGCAGGAATAAACACTTTTTGTGTATGCCAGGAGTCCTTCCAGACCTGAGCAGGTGAACTGTTGTGTAGTACATACAGATTTTATTTATTTTTTTCACCCTCTTCCTTTGTAACAGATATCATAGATAGCTTGTATTTTTATGATAAAGTATCTACACAAAGAATGCTTCAGGGGAGTTGTTTGACATTAGTGTCATCTTTATTCAATATACATTTCAACTAAGCAAAAGGGGAGGGTGAAAGATAGTCAGGAAGAGAATTTGACTGTCTTCAGGCAGTTAAGTAGAAATACTTTCTCCTTAATTCTCATATGCATGTTACGATTTGCATTTTAATTTTAATATTTTCAAGTGTAAAAGCATATTTAGGGAACTGAATCTAATGGCTAATTAGATCTCTGTAAACAGCCATATGTTGACATTTGTATTAAATTTAAAGGGTGATTAGAATGACAAAGAGTTTTTATTTGCAAGAAAAAGGAATAAATACACACCTGTAAAATTTATGGTTTTTTTTTTTTCCTGCTTTTAAAATACCTTCAGTTGTACTTGTTAGTTTTGAAAAATAGACAAGAAACAAGAAATTGCCCACAAAATAATGCAATATGTCATCTTATGAGGTGATGAATACCACATAAATGCTGACTTGGAGTCAGGTTTTGTTCTTACCTGTAATTGAATGAAAAATCGTTTTTTGTCAGGAATACACAAGGGCTATTTTAAGTAGTGCTTGCTCACTTCTGTGAGCACTACAAGCTAGCAAGCAGTGAGTGAGGTGGCAGTCATGCCAGCTTCCTCTTAAATTTGCACTTAAACTCGTGTCAAAGCAGTCTATGTACTGGTATGTACATAGCCTAGGCATATGGCAATTCCTCTGTCTCAACGAACTTCATTCAGACCACAGAATGGTGCAATATCTCTGTAGTAACCTTGAATTTTAATATTGTCTTAAAAGTTCATAGAAAATTACTTCAAAATCCAGATACCAGTAGCTTTAACTACTCAATAAAATACTAAGAAAGGCATAAAAGTGACTCATTTGCCGTGTCATTCATTATTTTATGAGATACCTATTCTGAGTGAGCACACTATAAAGATTTATCATTATGATCTGATATGTAAAAATATTTTCTATTATAAGAGAAATGAAAAAGAGTTTCTAAAAAAATATTTTTTATAAATTTTGACCTGAAAGAAAGAATGAAAATAATTTCAGGCAAGGCCTGAATTTTTAGGGGAAGCAATTTACAGTGTGCTTTTTAGTCCAGGGGGACAGAGAGCAATGAATAAATAATGTAGAAAACCACACAAAAATCATGATTCTTCTTCTCTTTGTTGTCTGTGATACTGTATCTGGCAGTTAGATATTACCTATATGGTACCCTTCTTTTGATTTTTTTATCATATTTGTTCTCTTAATAAATAGGAGAATTTTCTAAATATATGAGATACATGGAACTGATTAGAAAAAGATACTCTTTGAGTATGGCTGTGGCGGAATAGATCCCTTAGACTGTACAAGCTGTGAAAAGAATAAGGATGTATCAGTGTTTAGCCTATGGACTTACCTAACATAAGATGTGTATTGGAAATTCCCAGATAATTAAATGGGAGTTCATTCCTTGCTTCACCTTAATAGTCTAGAGCCTACAAAGTTTTAGATGTGGTGCATACTGAGTATTCCTTTTTAAATCACTAGAAGACATTTTTAAAATTAAAATCATGCACATATATTTATATGTCATAAATGCATATCACTATGACTGTTAAAGACTTGCTCTTTTGTGCATTGTTTTTGGCAAAACTGAATAAATAAAGACTACAAACCTGCAGTAGTTATACATCAGCTTGACTGAATGAGGTTCCTAGGATGAGATTGAGCAAATGGATTCATTGTCAGTCTCTGGCTAAATATGAAACTACAGGACCTGGGAGCACTTCCAGACTTGTGGATTTGGGTATGTGCTATGGTCATGTGCCAAGCATAATTGCCTCCTGCCTTAACTAAAGGAACAGGGTAAATTGTCTGGAGGAGGTGAGTAGTGCACTCTGACCACACCTTGGTGGGACATCTAAGGATCAGGATGCAGATCTTGCCCCTGAAGTGTGCATCTACCTTCATAGTCACATAAGTTTGCTGTGAGGTCGTCTCTGTGTTTGGCCAGGACCACTGATGTTTTGAAGAATACAGAAGAGGGAAACGGGCTTGACTTAGTGATTGTCCATTGATATGGTCCACATGGATGCTCTCAAAGTTCAGTTACCATACTGACCTGAGATGGAAGTCATTCAGTGTCCTTGTAGTTCCAATCCTTAAATGTGATATCCCATCTTAATTGTCCTGAGTCATTCATGTTCTTGAAATTGGTATAGCTAAGTATTTCCTTTTGCTTAGTGCAATGATTTTCTCACAGATAACACAATTTTTCCTCTCAAAGCTTACTTCCCCATCTATCTGTATCACTTTTCACCAGGCTTTGGGAGTTATGTTAGGCACAAATCTGGCTGCCCATACCGTCTTTCTTGTTTAGCATTATCATGCATTTGTGCATGTGGTCCTGATCAGTTAGTGTATCATGCCTCTCTCTGGTAATTACATAAGCATTTTTATGTCATCAAATATGCTTAGTAATCAACTATTCAGATCTACCTATCTGGTAGATTGAGACACTCAAATAGATTAGTTGGATTTCAGTAAGAGGAAAATATCAAAATCTAATGAAAGTTTAGTACATGCAGATGGAGACATTCAGAGATGCTTTGAAATATTGTAATTCTAAAAGGTGATTCTTCAGTCTGTTTAAGAATCAAGGGATTTCACAAATTAGGACCTTTCACAAAATATTCACTATTGTGTTGGAAGGAAATGATATAGAAAAGAGAGGCATTCAAGATGCATTCCAACATATTTGGCTTAGGTGCAAAACCTGAAAATCCAGGAATGTTCATTTCATGTTCTTTTCCTTCCTAAAGCTAAGTTTATTTTAGTGTCATAGGATAGATCCACTGTAGTTCATATTGAAATAAGAGCTTTATTTTTCTTTATTTTTTTCTTTTAGTATTTTTATTAGCTATTATCCAATTAATACTAACATTATTTCATCTTTAATAATCATTCTATGACAGCACCATAATTCTGAAACCTTTAATCCCCAGTAGAGGAGATGGGCTTGGGCTATTAGCATATTTTTTCTCACTGAGTTGCAGCAATAAATAAAGTTTAAAATGTATGTTTTCACTACTGCAGAAGTTGTACTTAGAATTATACAATAATTTTTTTTTTCAGGCATCTCTGGATGCCACCTAGTCCAGCTCACAGCTAGGATTTAATTGGTCCTCAGCACTGGAGAAGACAAACTAGCAGCTGTCTAGTTACATAGCTGGCTTGCTAAACTGGGCTCTGTTCTTTTCACTGTTACATGGTGCCTCATGGACAGTGAAGCAAGAGCAGTCCTAGATTTGCTGCTGCTAAAATTGTTCTCTGATCCTTCCTGAGCCTTAAGATAGTAGACCACACTGGTGATTTGATGTTTAAGAGTCTTGTGTTTTGCATTTATGCTGTGGCAGAAACTGTATCTTGGACTGTATGTTATAGATGAACACTATGCAGTACTGCAGTTTCAGGACAGGATGTTTGTGGGCTTGAGCAAGGGAGAAGGGTTTGTTTAGTTATACTTTGAGGATGTCTGCAGTAAGTGGTTTGCATTTGCTACAGCTTGAAATACCTGTAGGAAGCATAGGAGTAATTTAGATTTTGATTGCTTTTTATTTTGTTGCTGAAGGTTTCAAGCAAACAAAAAGTTAACTATGTTTGTATTCTTGACCCTATAAGGTAGTGAATATGCCTGTCAACTTGCAATTTTAAGTGAAAATCTGTATTTTTTTATAGTCCTTCATAATCAACACAATATTTTTCTTTCTATCTTCTTTTGCTTTTAATGTGTTTTCAAGAGTAATGAATTAATGAGCTTTGGAGAATCACTTTGGCTCATCGAGAATGATGCAGGAAATGAAAAATCTCTCTCCAGTTCACACAGCAAATGCACACAGGTCAAAAGAATCCCATCTGTACTCAGCTCTCTGCTTTGTGCTAGTCTACATAGCTAGGCCCATCATGTTTATCTCAGACATAACCACAAATCTTGTACAGTCTAATGGCT
>VWZY01000794.1:79684-115435 GCA_013399075.1 Chloroceryle aenea
TCTAATGGCATCCAGGTGGTGGTCAACAAACCCCTAAGTTATCCTCACAATTTCTGTTCAGCTAGCAAAAATGTGATTCCACCTTCCATTGTAAGGAAAAATCCTTCAGGAAAATAATATTGAAAATCTTTTCACATTAACAAATTTTAATGACTTATTACAATAAAACAACTGGAATCTTATTAAAAATAATTAGATTTACTATCTAAGGTCTATGTTTCCCTTTCTGCAGCATCGGGGCTTAATAACAAATTCAAGTTAGGAATGGTTAACATATATATACACAAATATATTAAAACATATTTAAATATGTAACTATTCTGATCTAGCCAAAGGCTGAATTTCAGTGTTGGCTGGTTAATATCAGTTGTTTTCATTATACATTTTGGACTACGTTGAGTTTTTAAAATTTCTGTCCTTTAAAATGTTAAAAGGTATGAGTGAGATCCTGAAATGTTTATGAAATGAAATTATAAAATGAAAAATTAATATAAAATTATGTGAAATCTTTCAGTTTGTATTCAGCCCAAGCTTTGCTGTAAGATTTTTTTTTTTTCCAGAGGAAAATAATAAGTTTGCAATTCTATGCTGTCCAGGCAACAGAAGACAAATGCAGGGTAAGTAATAAAATGGACTGGAAGTTAGTCTGCCTATGATCTAGACAAATATAGTTAATCATATCTGCATGAAAAGTTGGCAGTTGTAGTCAGTATGATGTATTATGCATGGATTAACATTTGTACACTCATATTATTTTGTCAGGACAGCCGAACTTAGATCACAAGTTCATTTTATTATTCATACTCTTTTTTAAATATCCTTCAGACTAAAATTCAATGCTGTTTTCAGAATTTGCATCTCTTCTGACTGGTACTTATTTATGTGTGAATAACTGAAGCAGGCACCTCCAACCTTAGTTGTCAAATCAATGTGCACTTTAAGATTTCTGTGTTTTCAGGCATTTATAATGTAAACACTAAACATGTACGTATACACACAAATGAATATTCCTTATGTGAACACAATGTATTTTAGAAGAGTAAGAATAGCACTGTGAAGAACATCTTAACTCAGAACTAGAAATTTCTCTTTTTATACACATCAATACATGAAATATACTTAGAGCATATCTTTCCAAACACTAAAAAAAAAAAAAGACATTCTGATTTAAAGGACAGCATCTCCTTCTCTTCTTACACACTGTTTTGTTCTGTGTTATAGTGAATTGCATTTTCTCAGCTTTCCAGGTTAAAAGGTGAGCATTTTCTGAAATTACAGCTTCCTTCCCTCCCCGCCCAGCCCTATGACATTATATGTGAACACCTGATATGAGACAGATCTTCTGTGGCAATTCTCCAGGGTTAAGGCAAAGCAAAATTGCTCACAATTATCTATGCATATTTTTATGTGTACACTCATAATCTGTATCCATAAGCTATTAAAAATTTTCTCATACTAAGACTGATGGTTGTTAATGACAGGATTAAAAAAAGCTGCATTTCAGAAGATTAAAATGCTGTTAATTTCTGTATGTGTTTAAGATTAATAAACTGCTAATTAGGATATGAAAATGAGGGCTTTATGAATTCCATTACAAACATTCACAAGTACCTTATACATAAATCCCATTCAGTTAATGCATTTTTGTTATGTAATTGGGGAACAGATTGATGAGACAGTCCAATTAGGTCTAATTTACATGTGTATGGAATTTTTTAATATACTATTATGAACCTAATATGCAAGTAAGAAAAAAACTAATTATAGCATGTGTTTGCTTAAGTAAGATGAATGAAAATTAAGGTTCTTCTTAAAAAATACTGCTACTGACTTGAGGTAGAGGCAATAGAGAAGAATGTAGAAATAAGAATGTGATTCAATAGCTGTCTCATAAAACTCTTACAGTATTGCATTGTAGAGATGTTTAGATTTTTGAATTCTGGGCGCTAAATCCATCAGTAACCAACAATGTCCAAAAAGGAATCCAGCCTTTTACAGAGGATACTAAGTTCCCAAAAATGTAAATCAAAACGAAGCTGTCACTGCTAGCAGAAATCTTGTGGCCATTGACAGGCAGACATGAAGGAGGAAAAGGGAGAGAAGGTTCCTGAGCGAGTTCCTCTAAGCAATCCTCATGCCTTTCAGTTGCATAGGGAAATCTCTGATTTTCATTTAAAGTAGGTTTTCTCTTTTCGAAAGCTTTCCGTATGTTTTTTGTTGAGTAACACTTGAGTAAGTGTACAGCCAGTGTTTATAAAGTTACATGGACAAAGTCACTATATGAGGAGGAGAGTTACAACACAATGAGCTTCTCCTATAAAAGTGCATAAGTAACTGAGGACTCAGCTGAAGTCTTCCTGACCAAGGAGCAACAATGCAGTTTTTGCTGTTACCTGCCATTACTACACACCAAGGCTCAAAATGAATGAAGTACCACATTGTCTACTTCAAATATTAGTCTTTGCTGAAATAAGAAGTTAGGAAGAGAAAAGGGGAAATAGAATGCAAATTAAAGTGGTTAAATATTTCAAAACAATTTGCAAGTCTGAATATTTTAGCACAAAATTAATCAGGTTGAATCAAACTCTTCTGCCTTGTTGAAAGAGCCTTTTATAAGCTTTAAAACATTTTAGGACTCTAAGGCAACACATTTTTACTAAAATATTTTCAATAAATCATAAAACACTTTGATAGCTGTTAGAAAGAGTTCTGTGAACACATATCTGACTATTTTGTTTATATATCTAAGATGTATTGTCCTTTGGTTTCTAAATGTAAAATTACCAGAGGAATAATAAGGTCATTCTATTATTTCAGATCACCAACCTCTTTAAAGAATGTGACAGGAACAATTTATCAACAAATTAGCTCTTTTCTGAAAGACTAACAAGGGTGGCCATCTTCTGCTTGAAATGAAATTGATGCTGCTGTTAACCCCTGGCTATGATCATTTCAGTGAGTGTGATACCGAGGCATACAATACCTACTTTCTCCATCACTGGATAGATTGTTCTTCATCCATTAGAAGGCTTACTGTAGAAACTCCTTTAGGAAAGAAGTTTTCTATACAATGTAGCAAATAAGTATTGCTTCTGTTAAAATAATCTTAATTTTTTTTTCTTATTTTTGTCATCTTTATTGCCTCTTTCCTAATTTTATTACCAGCTACGGTCTACATTTTTTCTTCCTCTAGTAAACACTTCTTTCCCTCATCTCATAGGAAACAAGAAAATTAAAATGTCAATTAAAAAAAAAATAATCCCTGAAAGTCAAGGTAAAATGGAACTGGTGTGACCGTTAAGCTGATTTGTAAATGGATGCCAAGAAGTTAAAATATTTGTAAAATAAAGGAACAGTAACATTTGGTTTTAATCTTAGTACCTACAATTGATGTACATACCTATGTGATAGTTTATCTGTCTTTCAAAACTAATTCTTAGCTGGATATTTACATTACTTCTGTACTTTCAAAGCAAGGCATAACACACATTACTTGGTTCACATGACTGACATGAAATGAAGAGGTAAGGATGCTAATGTCTTTGATATGACTAGGAAATGTCAGCCTCTGTTGTGATTTCAGGTGTCTGTACCCTATCCACAGAGATGTGTTCTTTGAAGATGCTCTGGAAATCCCTTGGGTCTGTTTATCATACACTTTAAGAGGAAGTTTTCAGTTTAACAAATCAGAATTCTTACACTGAATCTGTTTTACCACCAGCATAAGGATAGCAATTTTAAATGAGGTAGTTGCAAGCATACGGTCTTCCATTAGAGTTTCTGTTTCTGCAGGCTATTTAAGGAAATCTTGTATCTATTCAGGTTAGAGTAGATTCAAATTGAAGCTGAGCAATGCTGACATTCTTTTAAGATGCAAACAGACCATTCTAAACAGCCAAGAGAGAAAACACCAGTCATGCACTGTCTATAATTGTGTTTCATTTTTCAGGCTAGCTGAATACCATTGACTAATCAGGTAATCCAGAGGAAGTTTGGTAAATCTATTTGCATTGCATTTAGTTGGGGTAGTGGAAATGTGTTCTGTAAGTAGTCAGAATTTCAGTACTTAGAATATATGAAGAAATAGACCCGCTGACATTTATGATTTGTAATTGAGCAAAGACATAATCCCACCATCATTTTACTCCTCTGACAAAATGTATGACATAAAATTGAAAATCAAGCTACATTAACTGTTATGTTTGAAAGGGTTATGATCTATAGGGTTATCTGCCAAGGAGTTGGTAGTATTTTCTGCAATAAACTAATTAATTTTGCTCAGAGAGAAAGCATTTTTTGCATTACAGTTCTGAAGTTAGAAGCATGATAGACAAGGGAGAGGATCTGGAAAGATGACCTAGTTGCTGCCATAACATTATACAGTTTTGGAGTCTAAACTACTATTATAACATGAAAACAGAAACAAGAAAAGTATCTATAATATTTTATCTTTTTCTTTCTTTCATGCAATTACACTTGATACTTCGCAGAATTCCTGTTAGCATTCAATATATTTGTTTAGCCATATGGCACATCTGCTATTGTCTCTATTTTCTGCACTATCCTAGAGCAGCTCCCTATAACATGCTGGGTGCACGTGACTACTGTGTTAATTATAGAACAGAGATGAAACTGTGTCCAGCATATGCCTGGGAGGAGTTTGAATGAAGGAAAAAGTTATTTGATTTGAGTTTTTTTCCTACCTTCTTCTATGAACTGCCAAGAAAGCTCTTAATTGAACTTTAGCAGTTCTTCTGTTACTAATAATATTTTCAGACAGCTGAATTGCAAGTTCAGTTTTTGATTGCTGTTAGTTTGTTTTAAGATACCAGTATTTTTCACTAAGTTTTATGTGTTTTGTGGAAGTTTCTATTGTCCTTTTTTTGGCCCTTATGGTAGTGGTCTTCTGAGAATATAGAAACTGTGTCATATCAAGTAAGATAACCATACTACTTCAGTAATAAAGATACACTTTCACAGTTATTTTATAAAATAATATATTCGGCCTCAGTATCAGCAGATAGTGTAGGAGAGATGAATGAAAGAATAAATGTGTTGGTCAACACAAGAGAAATGCTTGGATACATAGTGATTCTCAAGTATCGTGATAGATATTTCTCAGACAGCAACAATTTCAGTTTTCATCCTGTTTTACCTCTACGTACTTGTAGACTCTTACCTGTCCAGTCAGTCCCCATCTCCACTCCCTCCATCTCCATACACGCTTTTTGTACCTTCATCAGATCTTTCCTCTTCTTTGTATCCTAATAAGAAGTACTATGTAGCATCACTAGTATTTGATGCTATCAGATGTACTAAATCAAGTAGAGAAACACAGTTATCCATGTTGTATGTACAAATAATACCATTTATTTATCAACTATATACCCACATGTAAATGAATATTTTTCAATATGCTACTGCATATGCTTTGTTACACTCCAAATCTTAGGGAAACACAACTGATACATAAAACCAAGTCATTCTTTACAGTACAGTTGAAATCTTAAGAGCCTAAACAGAGAATTATAGTAGTCCAGATGTAATTATTAAGGACAAGGAAAATAGTTCTGTCACAGAAAATGAAAATATCAGTAACTGTAATGCCAATGCTACTAATAATGTAATGAAACAATTACAATTGTTATACACACATTTCCTACTATCTACCTGTTTCTGGTGTTATACTCACCCTTCCACCTCCCCTCTGGGTCCTAACATTGACACCATCAATCTTCTTTATGCAGGAGCAGGTTGCAGCACAGCATCAGTGTCCCTGTTTCTTCCCTGGGAAAAGTGAGATGCTGATGGGGTTTCTCCTTTCTTCCTCCTGAAAGATGTATTTGGGATCATTTGGGTTTTTTGTTTTGTTTTCCAGCTTGTTATTATATTTTTCTATTTTGTTTTCCAGCTTGTTATTATATTTTTCTATCTTCATGCATCTGCAACTTCATGTTATTTCCGAATTCACTACATATGATGTTTTATGTAGGTTATATGATGTTCTATTTTGTCTTTGATTATTCTCCTAAAGCCACTTTTTCCCATCTCCATGGTATGCATTTCTTTTAAGTGACCTCTGGTTTACATGCCTGGTGTCTCAAGGGGCAGCATGCCCCCCAACTGTTATCATCCTGTACTCCTGTACCCTGCAACATGTGCCCCTACTTTTCAAGGTGCAAGTTATCATACAAGAGGTCTTCCTCTTCACTGTGCATCAGTCATAAATAGTTATTTCCACAGAGAATAACTACTTGTTTCTACTAGTAAAGATCTAAGGTTATAACTTATGAAGATAACAAAAAGTAACGTAAATTATGCATACTCACCTCATCATTAAAAAAGAAGGTATTACAACAAACCCAAGAAAACCTTGAGTCAAGCCAACACAAGGTCATACAAAGTCTTATAAGTCTCAGTCCTGAGGCCTTGTAGACTCAAGACAATGCCTATGAAATTTAAAAACTGGGCCACAATCTGAACTGGAACAAAGGCATCTACTGAGGCTCCAGTAAAACTGTTGACCAAAAAAGAAAAAAAAAATTTAAAGAAAGCAGTTTTCTCTTACTAACTTCCTTAAGACTTTGTTGGGTGATTTCAGAAGCAATATTTCCCTCACAGCATCCTTAGAACACTTTTGCTTTAGCCAGTGATTTGTTTTACAGTGTGAAAACAAGAGTCTAAAAAATAGCACATTATCTAAGGGTAGGTTTTCATATCACTGCTGTAATAGTCCTCAAATGTTTTCACCTAATATGGAGAGGAGAATAACAACCAGATCCTAAGGAAATTGTCGGTACTTACATTACATGTGAGTCAGATTTTTTCTCTATACAAGACCAATTGAGTATTCTGGTTTATTTTGCATTTGGTTGCTTTCTTTTATCTCTAGATTTCTATACAAAGCAAAAGTTCAGTCCAAAGCTCATCTGGAGAGTGCCTGTAATCAAATAACATAACATATATGACTTTTGGTCTTTATGGTACTTTGTGTACATTCTGCATGGTCCTGCATTGGGCATGTAGACCTCTCAATAACAGAACTTCTAGCCTGAATTGTATTTCTTATGTATTGCTTAGGTGATGGATTTAATCCAACACTGCTGTGTATTTCAAGGTCACACTGTTAATTTTTTTTAAAAAGATATAATTTTCAGAACAAAATTCTAGTGTTTGAAAATAAAAAGCTCTGAATGCATATCCCCTAGAGAATGATGCAACTGTGTTCTATGCTCACATTCCTTTCTGTGCATCACAGGAAGGTTTTTTTAGCTGTGTTCTGAGCAGTTTGTTAAATCAGTATGTAAGATCACAATCCTGCTGGCCTTCAAACTGGGAGAATTTAAGTACTTTTTCATAGCTAGTTCATTCTTCCTGTGTGTATCAGTAGGCATTGTTATTGAGAACTACTCCATATGTTTTCAGAGTCTTGGCTGGTCAGATCTGGATCACTGATGTCCATCTACTAAGCAGTACTTACAATTTATAAAGACCCAGGCTCAAATCTGAATATTGAATTTTGTCTTTAATTGCTACCATTTCCTAATCATACATCTCCACTATTACTCACATTTCTTTTCTAGCAGTTTCTTTTCTAATTACAACACTCCTGAATTTATCATGTCATGTTAGTGTTACAATAATTACCTAGCACAGTGGGGATCCTTTATTTGAGATTCTAAGCACTACATAATGCAAATAATAAATAATAGTATCAGCAGCCTGGGAGACCTGCAATATATTCCAGAGAGAAGGTCCTAATGATTAAAGTACATTGGGAGCTGAGTATTTACCAAGTCTGCCTTAAGTTTCAGTGAAATGGATTCTGCTGTGACCCAGATTAAAATACAGCTTTTCCAGGTAAGTATTGATTATTTGTAATTAGCAAATGTCTTTGGCAGGAGACCATGTCATACTTTCCTAACCTTCTGTTTATGCAGACAGGTAAGCATTGTTTTCTCTGCAGAACTTAGGAAACAACACCCTTTTTCTCCATACTTTCATTTATCTTAATGGCAAATTAGCAAAATAGTTGCTCAGACGAATGCTTCTTTCCTTTGCTATATTCATACTGGAGATGCTTTTACAATTTCAGAGGTGTAAAGTTGCTTGTATTTTCTTCATTGAATGAGAGTGTCAAGTCTTATTTGAGATCAAAGGCTGAAAAGCGGTTATCTTGCAGCACTGCAGTGGATTGCAAAACATTAATTATTCATTAAGACCTTAAGCCACTTGAGTAAATTACATTAAAGACAACTCCTGTGAGAAGCAAGCTTGGGAGTGAAAAATTCTATTTATGATGTCACACCATGAGGATATATGAATAAACCTGTAGTGACAATCAATATAATTTCTGAAAAAGAGATTGCATGAGAGACTGGTTTTAAGGACAATGCTTACTTAAAAAGGAAAGAATAATCCAACATTAAGGAAAAAATACTTTTAGTTCTATTTGAATAGAGTAAAACATTAGAGCTTGTTAATTGATTTTAGAAGAAAAAGGAAATGAGATGTTGGATGTGATTAACATATGCTGACTTGCCTCACTGAAGTGTTTACTTATTAGTCCAACATTGCTGTAACAGACAAAATGAGTCTATTTGTCTTACTTTAGTCTTTGAAGGACTGTTCCCGACATCAGGGTGGTACCCTGTGCATTTATATTAGCATATATATGTATACATACTGTCAAAGGAGTCTACATTTCAGGATTTATGACAGCAGATTGTAAATGTATAGGTTATTATCCTCATGGTGAATGCTCATATCTGATTGTAATGTAGCCCTATAAGCCTATACAAACAAAATACACATACAATAGCAAGGAACTTCGTTGGCCTTTTTTGTAGCAGTGGGAGCTTGGTTCTGGCTCCCATGACACAGGTTCAGTTCCCATAGAATTTTTGCTACTGAGAACAGGGTTAAGTCTTTATTAAAAAAGCAGGTGCTTTGTATTGACTTAAGACCAGTGATACAAATAAAATAGCACTTTGAGCTATCCATGTCTAAGGTAATGGTTCAAACAATAGTAAAAATTACTCTAAGTTCTCATTGAATATGTTACCTCATTGTATGATGACTTAGATGTGTGATGGTAGCAAAAAATGAAGAAGCCTTCATTTGCTTGGACATCTAATTCCATTACAGTTGTGTAACAGAATGGGAGGACTCTTTTTGAGCAGAACACATGCTGCCACTTAGAATAATGCCACAAGTTTCTTTCCACAGTCAGAAAACAAAGTGCTGGACATAGACAAAATTAGTCTCAAACTGCAGTATTTTCAATAGTTTCAAAAGCGAGAAGAGTTTCCTGATAAAAATTAGCTTAGTACTAACTATAAAAATAAGCAGATCTGTGGGCTCATCTTTCATGCAAATCTCATTAGCTTCCCATTATCTTAGCTGTGCTTTATTTGGATATTATTGCTTAATAGTTGCCTGTTACCTTCATGCTGTTTTTCTGGTGTTTCTCAAAATTACTTTGGACCAAGACTACACATGGTGGTTGTATTTGGTAAATAGCAAAATACATTGTGGCAGTTATAAAAAAAGTTTGGAGAATTCATAAAGAGCAGAATGTAAAGTGAAAGTAAATATTTTCATTGTCTGTGTTTTCCAGTAGTTAGGTTTTATATTGCGTTGAAATAAATTTAAAAATGGCTTTTATGATGCACCAAAACACAGTGAAGTGTGTCTAAAGGCATTTTTATTAACCAGTTTGTCTCATACAGGTGGCAAGTCAAATTAATTGTAGTTCTGTTACAGATTTCAGAAGAAGACATCTAATGTGTTGGATACCTCCTAACATGTAGAAATTACTTGTGAAAATATCACCATTTAACCATGTTATTTAAAATTTGAAGTTTTAGGTCAGGAACTCTTTTAACTTTCAATGTGTAAAAGGCTGCACTGAACACTTGCGACACTGATCTTAATGGGACTTCTTGGACTTATTACATTAATAAATAATAGCAACATCAACTTCCTGAGACTGATGTACTGAAAGAATAGTTAAATGTGGAAATACTTAGGGCAGGATGTGGAGGATGATCATGCCTTTATTATAACATTTCTATACAGTTAAATAGAAAAACTATATTGCAAATGGTGCATTGCATTGTATAGAAATCATAAATGAATTTCAGTGATTCCTAGATGTGTTCAGATTCAGAGATCTGATTGCCCACAAGTCCTCATAAAAAAAGTGATAATATAATCTTATGTTCATAAAATGAACATATTTGATCATATTGAAAAGTACCATAACATTCAGTATGTACTAATAAATATTTTCCCCAAAACTAGCAGGCTTTTTTGGACTTATGTTCAGAATGTGTCCATCTTAATCATGGAGACAAATTCAGCATTATATTGTATATTGTGATATTGTATAATATATTCAGTACTAGATTCAAAGAAAAAAATTCAGACACAACCCAATTCTTTTTTTCATCTGAAGTAGTCAGTGAATGTTTGAGGTAATGAATGTGTTTGCAGAAATCAACTCCTGTATGATTTTATAACCACAAAAAGCAGTAAATTCATGTTGAGTTTGTCATTATAAATAACTTAGCCAGCTAATATATTTTGTAAAAAAGCTGAAGGCAGAGAAGTTGTAAGACAAAACTACTACTAATGTTGAAGTGTACCAGTAAAGCATAAGTCTTAGATACTGATAGGGGAATATTAGGCAACAAAAAAAGCCCCAGAAGTAGTAATTTAAAAGCAAAATGCTTAATGTCAATTGTCAGATTTTTAAATTATTATTATTTTGAAGAATTATTTGTTTTAACCAGTTACTCTAAGACAATGCATTCACCATTTTGATATGGATGATACTGAGGTGTTGCTAACTCCAGAAAATTTAAATGGTTAGACATTTTAAATGTAATATTCTTTAAGGAAAAATAAAACAAAACAAAACAAAAAATCCCCAAAACATTACTTGGACAAGTAAACAAAGATGTGAAGTTGTGAAATAAGTGAGCATAATGGCAGCACAGAGAGAATATGAAAACAACAAAGCAGGAAGTTGCGTACAGTGTTTTTGTGGGGTGCACAAATCGGTAAGTCCACTGAAAATACTTAGTAGACATGCTATTTTCTACTTATGAAACTACACCCCATCCTGAAAAGTGCAGAGTT
Source organism: Chloroceryle aenea (assembly GCA_013399075.1). NCBI lineage: Eukaryota > Metazoa > Chordata > Aves > Coraciiformes > Cerylidae > Chloroceryle > Chloroceryle aenea. The sequence goes on from VWZY01000794.1 coordinate 90,830, forward strand.
TTCATGAATAAAATAATCTAGTCACATATTCAGCCATTCTAGGTAAAACTGCCTTCAATCCTTTTCATACTACTACTCCACAGGTCAGAAAATCATTTTAAGCTGTCTTTTTCAGTAATAATTCTGCACCAAAATATGTGCACAAAGTACCAATTCCAAGCCATCTTCCTTCTTAATTATGCAGACATATTTGTGCTTATTTAGCTTTTACTTTTCACTTTCTTGTTTTCTATATCAATGCTAGTGTTTCAACTGAAAAAATCTAAAATGTTCTGTGCATTTGCTCAGGGAAATAATGCACAGCATCTTCAGGATTATCTGTGTCTCTGCAAAGTATGCATTAAAAGACAGGCTGCAGGATCTCTTTCACACTGCATCAACAGGACAGTCAAGGGTCACAGGCACAGAGGAGATCTGTGTTCTGAAAGGCATGTTCATGTCATCACAAATATTTGGATCTTTCCTATTCCTACATCCCATGCTTTAACTGAGGCATCCTCACCCTTTATGCTTCCATTACTTGTGCACAAAGTGAGAATCTTCAGTTTCTGCATTTGTTACATAGTCTTAAAATTTTACTTGCATCCTTCCATTTTAGTTTATATTGCTGTGCTACAGTCCTCTAATGACACTGGGTGTTTTCCTTTCCAGATGCACTCCCTCCCTTTACTCATCTTGTATTCCTGTGAAATGGGTCTGTCATGAAATCTTGGGATCTTGTATCTATTTTCATCCATTTGCACAGCATTCAGGTTAAGAGGGCTCAAGGATGTTTGTGAACTTTGGTATTTTTAATCCAAAACAGGTTACATATTGGATCATTGTCTTGCAAAAGTTCATCAGATCTCCTTAGACAAAATATATAGAGTTTAACTAATTCTTTTTAATTTCAGAAAAAATGAATGAGCCTCCAAAAGCAAATATCTTCATCATCAACAAGTGGTTGCTAAACTGAAGATAATACAAAGCAGGCAAAAAAAAACCCAAACCAAACAAAAAAACAACAAACCAAACTTATTTTTTAAATGTATTAAATTAATCTATCCAAAGAGGAAATAAAATATATATAAATATATATGTGTTTATCAGTCAATATATTCTGGGCTTGATCCCTTAAGGCAAGTATTTTACCCAAATTTTAGAAACTTTTTAAGTTTAAAACTCAGAAACTCCTTGGTCTTTCTTCTTGTATTGTGATTTGACCCAGCTGGAAGAATAACCTAAAAGCTACTCTGTGTAGTACTCTTCCATCTGATTTTTACTGATGTAGGTGGAAAGGCAGCTTGAGCCCAACATATTACAAAGGCCACTTGGCTCCTTTCAACTCCACCTACTTCTTTCAACAACCACCTACAAGGCTGTATTTAATAAAAACCCTTAACGAGGCCCCATTTAAGTGATGTTAGTTGGTATAGTACAGGCCCTGAAGATTTAAAATACTAGATGCAAATGAAAAAATAATAAGATATTTATAGTGTATAATCTCTATATGTTCAATTCATAAATCATTTCAGGTATCAAGAGATTGGAAAGCATTTGACGGACAACTAGGAGGGTAGTATGACTGTATTAAGAACCCAACATACTAGCAGAACAGATTTTATATCACTTGTTTTCCAGACTCTTAACAACAGAAAAAACTGGGAAAGTGGAATATTGTGAGCTTTCTGTTGGGAGTTTTGTACTGTGTTAAAGCATTAGCCAAAGCTAAAAAGGGAAATACTATTAACATAGAAACATAGGAACATAGAAATGTCTGGGTTGGAAGGGACCTCTAGAGGTTATCTAGTCTAACCCCCCTGCTGAGAGCAGGGACATCCTCAACTAGAGCAGGTTGTTCAGAGATTTGTCAACCTCCATCTTAATGCCTCCAGGGATGGGGCCTCAACCACCTCCCTGGGCAACCTGTTCCAGTGCTTCACCACTCTTGTGGTAAAGAACTTCCTCCTTATTTCTAATCTAAATCCACTTCCTTCTAATTTCAATAGGATTTGAATGCAATCTTGCTAACAGTGTTACAGGAGTGACAGTATGAAGAGGGAAATTAACAAGCAGAAAAAGAAATTTAACAATTCAAAGGCCATAATTAATTCAATTAATTAAAGAGTAAACACGAATCTATTTAAACAACAACCACTCACAGTGACATATAAATCACAGAAGGGTTGAGTTTGCAAGGGATCTCTGGAGATCAGCTGGTCCAAACAACAGCTCAAGCAGGGCCACCTAGAGCCGGTTGCCCATAGCCATGTCCAGAGGGCTTTTCAGTATCTCTGTGAGTGACCTGTTCCAGTGCTCGGTCACCCTCACAGTGCAAAAGTTTTCCTGATGTTCAGAGGAAGCCTCTTGTATTTCAGTTTGTGCCCATTGCCTCTGGTCCTGTCACTGGACACCAATGAAAAGACCCTGTCTCTCTCTTCTTTACGTCCTCCCTTCAGGTTTTCGGGAAAGCTGCCTGGCAGAAAAGGACCTGGGGCTGCTGATCAACACCCAGCTGGACATGAGCCAGCAGGTGGCCAAGAAGGACAATTCATCTTAGCCTGTACCAGAAACAGTGTGGCCAGCAGGAGAAGGGAAGTGATCATGTCCCTGTACTCAGCCCTGATGAGGCTGCATCTCGAGTACTGTGTTCAGTTCTGGGCCCATCACCACAAGAAAGACACTGAGTTTCTGGAGCAAGTTCAGAGAAGGACACTGAAGCTTGTGAAGGGTCTGGAGAGTAAGTCCTCTGAGGAGAGGCTGAGGAAATCGGTATTGTTTAGTTTGGAGAAGAGAAGNCTTCTAATTTCAATAGGATTTGAATGCAATCTTGCTAACAGTGTTACAGGAGTGACAGTATGAAGAGGGAAATTAACAAGCAGAAAAAGAAATTTAACAATTCAAAGGCCATAATTAATTCAATTAATTAAAGAGTAAACACAAATCTATTTAAACAACAACCACTCACAGTGACATATAAATCACAGAAGGGTTGAGTTTGCAAGGGATCTCTGGAGATCAGCTGGTCCAAACAACAGCTCAAGCAGGGCCACCTAGAGCCGGTTGCCCATAGCCATGTCCAGAGGGCTTTTCAGTATCTCTGTGAGTGACCTGTTCCAGTGCTCGGTCACCCTCACAGTGCAAAAGTTTTCCTGATGTTCAGAGGAAGCCTCTTGTATTTCAGTTTGTGCCCATTGCCTCTGGTCCTGTCACTGGACACCAATGAAAAGACCCTGTCTCTCTCTTCTTTACGTCCTCCCTTCAGGTTTTCGGGAAAGCTGCCTGGCAGAAAAGGACCTGGGGCTGCTGATCAACACCCAGCTGGACATGAGCCAGCAGGTGGCCAAGAAGGACAATTCATCTTAGCCTGTACCAGAAACAGTGTGGCCAGCAGGAGAAGGGAAGTGATCATGTCCCTGTACTCAGCCCTGATGAGGCTGCATCTCGAGTACTGTGTTCAGTTCTGGGCCCATCACCACAAGAAAGACACTGAGTTTCTGGAGCAAGTTCAGAGAAGGACACTGAAGCTTGTGAAGGGTCTGGAGAGTAAGTCCTCTGAGGAGAGGCTGAGGAAATCGGTATTGTTTAGTTTGGAGAAGAGAAGGCTGAGGGGAGACCTTCTCACTCTCTACAGCTACCTGAAAAGATGTTGTAGAGAGGTGGGTGCAGCCTCTTCTCTCAAGGAAATAATGACAGGATAAGAAATGTTCTGAAGTTACACCAGGGGTCGTTGAGGTTAGATGTTAGGAAGAATTTCTTTACTGAAAGAGTAGTCAGGCACTGGAATGGGCTTCCATGTAGATGTGGTGGAGTCACCATCCCTGGACGTGTTCAAATACCATGTAGATGAGGCACTTTGGGTTTGTTTTTCGGTCACTGCTTTTTTGGGTGGTTGACAGCTGTCTGTGATCTTAGTTTTTTCTAACCATGACAGTTCTGTAATTTTGTGATTATGTGAATCTTTAAGTTTATCTGCAATCTTCTGCTATATTGTGGTGTATTTATCTATATTTCAATAACACTGGATTCCTTAGAGGCAGCCAGTATAAAATCAGTGTGCATAGAAAGGGTACTGTTTTCAAGGTGACATACCTTACATAAAACATGTTGAAAACATGTTCCAGAATAAAGCAAAGCTGAAGTCTCAACTCACAGCTCAAGTCTCAAACAGTTGGATACGTGGATAATCACTCTTTATGAAAGTTATATCCTTACACCTTAATATTTTGGTTTAAATATTTTATTTACCTCTCGGAGTAAAATTTAATTTGTTATAACTGTGCTTTGAATGAAATAAACAGTGCAGAACTAAATTTCACAGAACAATCCATTAGTGCACCTTGTGCATCATGAAAATGAATAAAAGATCATCTGTAAATATTAATACAGAAAGGATGGTAAAAAATAGATAAAAAATGGTCATTTACCCAGTTAAAGATTTCAAGTAAATTTGAAAATATTTGACAGATTATGGAATCTATTAAAAACAGCATTAAAGTATGAAATAATAAGCCACATTCTTATAAATACTGGGAAAACATTTATATCAAGAGGAATGAAGGAATTCTGGGATATTCATTGCCACCATTCTTCAAAATGTATAGTAAAATCCTGGACAAACCAATCTTGTGAGAGTTGACACAAGAATGTAAAATGTGAATCTAAACAAATCAGTTAAATTATTTTTTTTCTTTAAATGAGGACTTAAGTCCATCTGAAAGGGTGATGGTATTTTAAGACACTGAGTTAGATGTGGTAGCATAATGGATACAAACTGTAAAGTCAGAGAAATTAGACAAAGGAATACAAATTGCAGACCACCACAAAGGCAATTTTCAAATCATTACTGATTAGAAAATCTAATCAAAAGTATTGCTTTTTAGTTTGGTTTGCTGCTTGCATTCAGGTTACAAAAGCCACTCTATTGGGATCATGTGGCGACGATTTAGTAGCAGGCAAGGGGCTGCATGCAGGGTGGCTTCTGTGAGAAGACATGTTCGAGAGAGCCAGTTTCAGCTGGCACCAAGACGTATCTGCCACTGGCCAAAGCTGAGCCCATCAGTGATGTTGGTAACATTGGATCACAACCCCAATCCCCCTGCACTGCTCAGGAGAGGAAGAGGTATAGCATTTAGGAGTGAATTTGAGCCCTGGAAGAAAAAGGGAGACAAGGAGAAGGTGTTTGTAGTTTTAGTTTTATTTCTCACTGTCCCACTTTGTTATTAATTGACAATACATTGAATTCATTTCACAAAGTCAGGGTGTTTTGCCTATGACAGTAATTGTTGAGTGATCTCCCAGTTTGCAGCTTGACCTATAGGCTTTCTCATTGTGTTTTCTCTCCCTGTAGAGAAAACACAATGAGTAGAGAGTCCTTTTGTTGTTTTTTTTTTTTTTGACAGGTGGCGTTAATTTGAGTCTTTCAGACTTTTTTTTCAGATTTTAGCAAGACCAATGACTGATCAAACATTCATCTGGGAATATTTCCAGGAAACTTATCATTGTTTTCAAACCACAGCCATAATTTTTATATTTATGTAAATTCTTATGTAATTAATCTTAAAACCTCCTGAGGCTACAGATTTTATTTTAGAAGTTGAAGGTACAGTGCTCATGTTTCTGTGATGTAAGCAACTAACTTAGAAAGGGATTATGTCTCTGCATATTAGTGATATTGCATTGTCTCAAGAAAATATGTTAGTGCTTCCAGATCTGTTGCCTGACTGTGGCTTTAACCGTCAATGTTAGTCAAGTATGTGAAGCAGTATGGATATATCTGCATGAGGGGAATTTTGGACAGGAATCACAAATTAGGATTATTTAATTGATCAGTATCAAAATAACATGGTGTTAGAATTAAGGTCTGTGCATTACCAGAAATGACAAAGTATACAGATTTACTTTTTTTTTAATGTGTTAATCTCTTGTCCATCAGTTTCTCTATAACAGCAGGTCAGATGAGAAGCAGCTTAGGTCCAGAAGTTTTTGATCCAGAGCAGCCAAGCTTGCAGTTTGTGAAACAAAGCCTGTAGGAGAAGTATCCTAGAAAAAGCCAGTCAAATATCTTCAAAAGATGAAGTTCTTAAAAGTCAGGTGGATTTCTAACCCTGATCAACATCACTCTTTATTCATTCTCTTTCTGCTCACATGAGAAGGCTCTACAGCAGATATTCTTCATCCGTGAACTGTTCATTGGACATTGGAAATACATCCTGTCAAGCACTCCTTCATCTGCACGAATTAAGTTATGCACAAAATGTAATGCCCTCATTTTAACCTTAACTAAGAAAAGAGGAGTGCTGTGGTTCCTTTTTGAAAAGTCTTTCTTTAAATTCAAGATATATCTTCCTTGCAGTATCAGTTCCTCTCAAGCTCCAACAAATGTCTGGCTATATTGGGTAATGACTGCATATCTAGAACTTAGCAGTTTCTATCATTGCATGTCCACTGTTGTGGAATTTGATTTTTAAAAATAGGAAGTATTTACAGGTTAGCTATATCACAGGTCTCTAAAGTTGTAAAATGTATCAAAATGACTCTCCTAGAGGTCTTAAATTTACTTGCACAAAAGCTAAACACAAACCCTAAGCAAATATTCCTGTTTGCTCTCTTGCTATAAGATCATTCTTCTAGAAAAGAAGTTTTTTATTATTTTATGACCATTTGCAGTTCTTTCATGCTTTATACTACTCTGCTCTATACTACAAGGTCTTTTAATGTAGTGATGTATTTTAGGATATTGGAGAGAATTGTACTGAGTGCTCTAGTGAGACCATACCACAGATGCCAGCAAACCCCTACCACATGATGCTGACTTTCGGAGTGAAATCCTGGCACCCATTTGATTTGGGTCAGAATTTCACCCTGTGTTTCTTCCTGATTTGGAGTCTCTGGAATTTTGGAGCTTCAGACTAAGTGTAACAGACTGCAAGAACAGCCATGATGTAACCTTTGTCACATTATCTTGCCAATATAATGAATCCATATTAAAATACCCACAAAATTTATTGAAGCAAGATAATGCATTTCCCTGACATGGCTCATCCTTAGTCATTGCTAAATAAGTGGAGTCATGCTATGCCAATAATATTATTATAGGAAAGACTTGCATACTAGAGACAGGGCTGATGTTGTTGTCAAAGTCATTTTATACCAAACTCAGTCTTTCCATTCTTGTTTGCCAATCAAAAAAAGTCCCATATTCTTCATATATCTAAAATGGAAAGAAAATCATGAATACAGAAAATGGTTTAGTTATTAGTGCATGCGAGGTGGAACACTGACAATGTTTTGCTTTGTTACTTGTATGTGACAGGACAGGAAAACAAATAATCGTAAGTAGTAGTTAATGCACTCTCAGTCTTTGAATATACTCTAAAATGGATGACTGTGTATAAGAAAATTATCCCTTGTTATTCCCAGAGTATGATTTTGTAAAGGGTTGTTAAGAATTCAGAATTCAGAGATAAAGTAAGATAAGTATGAAGCCAGTAGCTAAGCCAGGGTATTCTGAAGAAAGTGTTCCTAGAAACATAATGGTAAAACAGCTTGCCTATTTTTCCCAGTTCCAGTGAAGGTAAGCATCTCACAAGAGCAGTTTTGGTTTTTTTTTTCTTCTCCTCAGTAAATAGGAGGAAAATCTACTGAAATATCTGCTACTTGGTTATAGCCATCAGCTGTGAAATCAGGTTTTATGCTTCTTCTCTTTGCATGCCTAGTTTGGAGCCTGAACTGAAGACATTACAGGACTTTCTCCCAGCCATTAGTACTTACTGGAGATTTCTCTAAAGTCCTCTTGACATACTCAATTCACCGTAAATAGCACACACTGAAGTAGGGCCTTGTAACTGCCTCTGGAACCTCATCATTTCAGAAAGTATCCATCATTTGTCTTTTGAATGAAGTGTTTTAGAGAACATAAATGAGATGAATAGATGTTTCAGCCGACATGAACATGAAAAAAACGATTAGAAATCTTTCAGCATTTATGTATGGAGGCTTTGAATAGCTTGATGATTTCAAGAGCTAGCATATCATGGAGGTATTTTTAATTCTGTTTTTAAGCAATTTGTAGTAGACTCACATGCTAAGCCACAAGTTAGATCTTTAGTCTTAATGGCCCTTGATGGATTTTTCTACTATCAATTTATAGTAATTGCTTTTTAAATCTATCACAAATGATGGGATCCAGAACAACTTGTGGCATTAAGCTGAATGATTTCATGTTTTACTGTATAGAAAATTTATCATAGTGTGTGTATTGAAATTGCTACTTAATATGTTATCTTTTGTTGATAAGAAACAGGATTTTTTAATAAATTATTGGTACTTAATTAACTCTTTTCACTGCTCATGGCTTAGTTGTGAAATCAGATGTGAGAGTAGATATGTTTATCTACACTCACATCTGATTTAAAGTCTGAAGAACCCTAGGCTATGTAGGCATTTACCTCTGGGAAACTGATCTCTAATTTTAATCAGCTGGTCACTGACCAATGCCTTTGCAGTTTTTCCATCTTCTTTTGAGATGTGGGTGCAAGGTGACATTCAGGACAAAAATAGACATGATGTGACTGATGTAAGTACCTTATTTATTTATGTACTGAGAAAAGAGAAATTTCTGTCTTGTCTGTTTATTTCCTACTAACTTCTAACAATTTGGTTGCTTTTTTGTGACCACTAGTAAACGATATTTTCACAGGAATGGTTATAGACAATATTACCACTTCAGTGGGGTTTTGAGAGTGTTTTTATTACAAGGGGTAAGATAGCTGCCTTTACCTGTGGCTGCTGTTTCTGGAGCAAAATATAGTAGTTTCTTTATAAAACTTAATTGAATAAGGAAATAGATCTCTTGAATTTCAGCAATGTTGCTAACACTGTAATATTTTCAAATGCTTAGCATCTTTATAAATTGGCCTTAGTAACATCTTTAGGACATACATGCATACTCTCAGTGCATATACAATTGAGTTTTATCCATCTTCATTCTTGCAGTGAAAAATTCTGCACATCAGGAATGTTTCAGTTTTAAACTCTGTTTAGTGTTTAGTCTGTTTTCATAGGTAGACTATCATCACATGCAATCTTTTCATCAGTATAAGCACTCATGTGTCAGAAGACATATCATGTATGAAATAAGAATTCTTTTAGTCCTCAGAATTGTCTGCACTTGACTAATCCTTAAATTTCACCTTCAAAAAGAAAGACCTCCCCATGCAGCTGCTTTGGGAAGGTGAAGAAGAGAGAACAGGCACTTGGTTCCTATTGACTCGCTGCATACAGGCCTGGAAGCAAATGCTCAGGAGGCATCTGTGCTGGAGCAACCACTCTTTCATGTTTCAGTGGGCATCTTGAGTAACTCTACCAGGAAGCTGTTTTTGCAAACAAGAGAATCATACTTTTTATAGCTTTTGATAACACCTCCTAAGGAAAACACCTCTCAGAAATTCTTATGTTTTGAGGTTCTTACCACACTCGGATATGAAATCAGGCTTATAGCCAAAAATGTGTTATCTTCTTTTGACACTTTGAGGCCTGTTACTCTGACAGAAAAGCATATACCAGCAGGTGAGAGAGACACTTCAAAACGTGAAATGAAAGTTCAAATTTTTCCATATTTCACATTATATTTCCTAGGAGTTTCTGGATCTTTCTTATGCATAAGCCTAAATATTGTTATAATTACAATAAAACACATTGATAAACCCACTTGCACTGAGAGTTATTCCATTTACAAACTTGTCCTAATTGGGAAAACCTGTCACCTTGCTTCAGTTCCTTTTGTTTCTTTAATTTGGATACTAGCCACAGTCTCCTGAAATTTGTTCATAATCCCAGGAAGGTTTTCATTGCCTTGAATATTACGTTTTGTTGTGAGCAGAATAAACAATTCCAGATTGGGTAGAACTAACCAGCTATGTATTTCTTTCGTAACCATGCCCATAACTTTTAAAGTTTTGTGGCCATCAGTGTGTTTTCTTTTGTTTTGTTTATCGGGGCAGTGTATACAGGAGTGAGTGGTCTCAGGGGCTTGCTACTAATAGTTTTCTATTTCTTATTGATTTCTTGCTAAGCTTAGTAGAGCAGAAAGCGTGTAAATGCTCAGTGCAGTATGGTGAAGAAAATTTTTTTAATGAGGGAAAAAAAAATCTAGCTTCGAAATAGGAATACTGCAGTAGCATAAAGCACATGCTTTACTGAAAGTCTAATGCCTTCACCTCTTCACTATTATCCGGTTCCTGCCTGGAAGTGATGAAATCCTAAACTGAGCTGCAATGCCCTATTGTTTTTTATACTATAATAATGTTAGGAGATAGACTTCCCTTTTAGAACTGGGGATATATGGCTTTGTTTCTTCACCACTGTGGCCAGGCCAGTTCAGTCCCATTGAAGGACCTGTCCAAAGAGTACAGGTCCATAGAAAGTGCAAATATCCTGCTACTATGGCACAAGATGTGTCTTCTGCACAGCAGTGCATTGTGCCATATGATGTCAACAGCTTAAGCAGAGATAAGTTATTTCATAATGTTGTATGAAATATACACACGTTTCAGACTTACACTAAGACTACAGGAACTGGACTACACTAAAAGTAGTTGTGTCTAAAGATATGCAATGTGCCAAATACTGTGTTAAAAATCCAATGGTTAAAAGTTTGCCATGACTGATACCTTTTCATTTTTAGAATGATCAAATAAATATTTTAGATTACGCTTTTACTTTCATGGAATTTCTGTAGTTTATGATATTGAGAAGAAGCACAGAGAAATCCATTTGCTTACTACTGTATTCCAAAAGCAGCTCAAAGAATCAAGTCCTATAAGGACATGCCTTCACTGATATATCAAACACCTAGACAGATTAGCTGGCACTGGTGCCTTCTGCCATGAAAGAACTCTCATCTTTGGAAGTAAACTGTCCTAGTCTTCAAATAAGGCAGGCTGCTTTTGAATGGCATATTGCTAATGGCATCTGGACAGTTCCACCTGCCAAAGTGTGTTAGGAATTGTTTGGTTCAAGTGCTAGCTGAAATGGTCTAGATGATCATATTATAGTACCATGAAATGTTCTTGGACAATGCTGAACTTAGAAGTGCAGATGAATTTTCACTGTGTCTGAGCAATGCATGTTTTACTTGCTATTGTTCTCATGTATGATACCTAGAGCATTAGGTCAGGTTCTACAATACTTCATCTGCCTTCTATTTATATGGGAATAATTAGTCAGGAGTAACCCTTGTCCATGAAGAAGGCTGAAAGTGAAGCTCTAGAATTTCAATATTGGTAAATATCTTGTTGGAAAGTGTTTTGTTACCAGTCACCTAGTACCACATCTTTGACTATTCATTCTCTTAATTTGGGAACACTAAACTGGATAAAATGTTGGAATAAATTTTCTTTATTCGCATAAATAGAACTTAGTTTTATAAGGCAGAGTATATTGGATATTGTGATGAAGTGAAACAAACCAAAAGGCTTGAAGTAAAAATACAGTGAACATGATGCTGATTGAGATTAAACAATCATGATTTCAAATGCATTTGCAAACCTCTTTGTGTACAGACATGTTTTCCTTGACCTTCTGCAAGCTTTAAAGATTTCAGAATGACTGAGATGAAGTGCTCTTACTGGAAGTTATTATGACAGCAGAGACAGTTTAATTGCAAAAGCCAATGCACAATCCCATTCCCTTTTCCTCTATAGAAATGAAACAGTCAATCAGCTAGAGCTGAGTTCAGTCTGGGCCTTCTCTGATGTGTAATCTGTACAGTTAGGGCCTTTAGATAATGTAGCAGGCAGCCAATTTATCTTGAAACACTAGGTATAAGAGAAAAAATAAGCTTTAAATGTCCATCTGGATTTTGGAAAGTAGACATTTCAAGATGCATCAGACCGCTGTGTAATTAAGTAGGTCATCAGTTTCAAACCCCATAGCTGTTCAATTCCAAATGTGATCACCACAGTATAATGAAAAGTTTTTAAAAAATATCATGCATCCCTAACAGTGGGATTTGTCAATTATTTTTCAATAGTTGTCTTATTTCTCGCTTTCTTGTTGTTAAAACGGTTGTTGCTTCTGTGCAGTAGAAAGAAGGGGGGGGGGGGGTAAATTAGGGAGGGGGTTCTCAATAATGAGCATATGTTTATAGTAGTGTGTAGGCTTATGCTGTGGAAATGGTCAAAAATGTTACCTATTCACATTTTTAAATCTGTATTTGGAAGACAATATTTGCTTTGAGGAAGAGCAAAAATCTTGCCTCTTTTATTTGTATTCTAGTTTTTAATCTTTGTCCCCTTTTCTGAAATTTGCTTGGGGAATTTTGAGTACATATATCTGCAAGATCATGTAATTCACATGTAGCTCATCTTCATACCTAGATACAGATATTTACCTTCAGAAATAGTTTGATTACTTTTGTCAAGCAAACAAACAAAATAATAACAACAAACAAAAACTAAAACCCAACAATAACCAAACTCAAACAACCAACAAAACCAAACAAAACAAAAACAAAACACACATACACACAAAACAAAAACAAACTCACACAAACAAACAAATAAAACACACACAAAAAAAAGAAAAGGAAAAAATAACCACTGAAACCAATTCAGTGAGAGTTTTATATGTTGAATAAGTTTTTATACATGTTGCTTGGACATATCTATTACTTTTTTTTTTGTTTCAAATCCAGTTTCTTTTCCTGACCTAAATTCTCCCAAAGGGAGAGTAGTGGCAATGTAATAGTTTCAAACTCTAGACTTGTCTTATCAAAGGGGAGTAGCCAGCTTTTGGGAAGAAAGAATAAAAGACACAGACTGTATTGTGAACAAACATTGAAACTCACCACAAAATTTGTTTTTAAGGTAGTTACTGCCAATAATTCATACTGTTCACACAGTTGCTACATGGCACCGTAGCAGCCCATTGGCAAAAATCAATTATTGTAGATAACAGTATTGCTATACTATTACCTTTGTCATTGACTAAAGAGAGGAAAAAAAACCCTAATGATGTTTTCCTTGGTTGCTTTCCTTCACAAATATAATGACTCCCTTTAGCGATGAGTATTTTTACAAAGCTGCTTACAGCATACTATGAAGTATTAATAATGAAATTAAATTATTAAATATCCATTATGGGAAACAGCATAAATGTTTCATAGCCTTATTTGTGATACAGCATTTACAGGTGCAATTTCAGTAACTAATGAATGCAATTATAACATGGACATTTAGGTAATTTAAATGTGGAGATAATTGGATAATTGCTTGTTCTAGTAAATTAATATTAACAGGAAAATCTTGTAGGGGAACGAGAATGTAACTTCGAAACTTTTTATGTTCTTGCGAATGTTAGTTGTCTAGGAGTAAAACATTATCATCAGTGCTGCTTTTGATCATTTAATTATGTTTTGATGTATCTTCAGTGTCTTCCTTGTATTGAAGAAGAATGACATGTACTGGGATGAACAAAACAGAAGATTTATAATGACACCTTGATTTCCAATCCTTTTTTTTTTCTCATATTTCTCAAAATGGGGATATTTAAACTTTTGGAGATGTTTAGAGGTATGTTTCTTTTAACTATGTTTTTTAAGGGATTTTTAAAAAAACTTATTTTAGGGTATTATTTTCTATTGTTAGATAAAATGATTTTGGACCCTTCTGAGAGAGTTTTTATTTAGTTGTCCTGCTTCCTGATTGAAAGTTATCATATTTGACTAATGTGAAAGATAGGAACTGAACATATATTTGTCTTAGTTTTTTTGCCTTCCAAATCAATCAGAAGCTTTAATACTACAGCAGTTATTTTTTCCACATTTTGATAAAAGAAAATTGGAAAATAATACAGCAAATAGAGACAACAGTTGATTCTATTCTCTGTAGCAGCATTAACTGGGAACTAAGCTGACTTAAACTAATTTTTCTTCCTAGTATGAGAAGGATGTGTGTGACTATGAGAAAAAACACAGGAAAACATATGAAAAAACAACACAGAAAGTTTTCATACATTTACATTTACCAGGGGTGCTAGTGCACTTTCTTTGGCTTCTAACAGTCAACACATCTGAGCTGGTCAAGTTAGGGAGATGCAGATCATCTCTCATAACTTCGTCCTTCTTGATAGTAGAAAAAGCAACTTACAAACTGTCAAATACATGAAACAAACTACTAAAAAAAAATCCCTTTAAGTCTCAATTTTTCTGAAAATAAAAGCATCTAGTCATCATTGTACTTCCCAAGAAAAATGTGATTGCTTTTTTTTTTATTATTATTTATTTATTATTTTTTAATTCTGTTGGGTGTTACCTGTTAGGAGATTCCCCAGATAATTTCCTTCCCATTTGTGAATCTTCAGTCTTGCATAGAAGAAAAAAAAAGGTGGGGGACAGCTGGGTTGTTCAGGGTCCTGGAAACATGGCGTGTGCTGTATTTTATAGGAGCAAACTTACCTAGCAACTGAAAGCATATGAAGTTTCATTGATATTATGGCATAATCACAACAGGCATATTTTACTGTGCTCACAGGCTGTTGCAAAATTACTTGTGCCTGGCATCTGGATTTTAGAGATTTCTAGTTGGCAAAACAGTGGAGGTAAAATTAAAAGTTATTTTATCTACAGTGTTCGTGCTGCAGTATACATGTCCATGTGTCAGGATTTTGAATATATTCTTCATCTTTCAAAAAAACTAAATGCTTTCTCTTTGAGCTTTTGAAAGCTTTTAATCTGTTTCCACAGATACTGCATCTGCTTTGTGTTTCGGTGTACATGCATTAATGCTGTACACAATAGGTAAAAGAGAAACATTTTTGTTCAATATAGGAAATATATTGCTCAAATTTTAAAGTGCTCAGTTCTGGATCACATATTGCTTTTCAAAAAGCTGGGCACTTTAATAACAATTATGAGAACTAACAAAAATTGTCCCTGACTTGATCGAGGAGCTGGACAAGGTGTCATTGCAAGGTTCCTCCATTCTATCCCATGCTGTTAAGTGATTCAGTTCTCTGAAAATCCAAGACAATGCTACCCAAAAATATTGATATGCAGCTAGTCACTGACTGTTGTGTAGTGAGGATTTTTATGGTCAAGATATTGATACCATGATAGCTAAAGATGGTGTTTCAAGGACGTTATAAGAAATAAAGTGGCAAGGAATAAAAAAAATAATATCCATTAAAAATTTATTTTAAAAAGAAACTTGAAGGGCACATCTTGGTTTGGGGGGAATGTGTTTTGAATAATTTCTAATCTCTCAGATATTAAACAGGAGCAGTCTTGAGCAGAGTCTTTTTTGTGGTCTGAATGTGATTTTGATGATGCCAGTAGACTATTTTTTTATTTTATTTTTTACATGAGCAACTTCTAATCAAGGGGTTGTACTCAGACACTCCCATACTGCAGTCCAGAGAAAAGAAAGTGTGTTGGTGTGTGATTCACTATGCTTCCAAGACACGTTTTCCACAAAAAGTGGGGTTTTTATGAGTCAGTCTGAGAAAACACGTTGACGGGTTCATTTGAACTGCCACTGAATTTTCCACTCCCTGTTGAGTTCACATTCCTGCCTACCTGAGCAAAGACTATCAATCAAAATTCCATGACAGTTATAGGAGACAAAAAAGTCAACAGCAGTGAGAAAGGACTGTATCCCTCACTTAAGTCTTGTGACACAGTTCATGGATCAATGAACTATCCAATCAGTAGATTATCTAATTTTCCTAAGTGGCAGAGCATTGAGCACTTACAGCATGAACCATAGATCGCTAACAGAGCACAAAGGCAGGGATCTTTGCAGGAAAAAATAAAATCATTGGTATAGTCCGTATCTCAGTCCCAAAAGATAAGCTATATGAATTAAGGGGACAGTAAATCTCCTTTTCAGTGTCTGTCGAAAGGTTTTCTGTTGTCCCCCTGAAAGGTTTACTCAGTCTCTGAGAGTAAATAATAAGTGTCATGTGGGATTCAGGGTTTAAGAAGAAGGTAAGGATTTAATGAACCTGTAACAGCTGATGATCCAGATTAAGCATTGTACTTCAAAGTTAATGCCTTATAAAGCAAAGAACAGAGCATGAAAAGTCATTCAGAGCTACCTGTTCTGGAGCCTTATTTTTCACTCCCTTGCATTGGGAGTATTGTTTACTTATTTGGTTTTTTTCTTACCAAAATTAAGCACTAACTCAATGAGGTTTATCTTTCTGGGTAGGAGATCTCCTGAAGGGCAAGTGAAATTTTGATGCTGCAGTCCTTGTGACTCCTCACATTCCCTGCTCCAGTGTAGGCTCCCTCCCAGAGGAGACAGTCCTCCACAATCTTCCTCAGTGTAGGTCTTTCCCAGAGACTGCAGTTCTTCATGAACTTCTCCAGAGTGGGTTCCTTTCACAGGGGACAGTCCTTCAGGAACAACTGCTCCAGTGTGGGTCCCCCATGGGGTCACAAGTAAACCTGCCAGCAAACCTGCTCCAGCATGGGCTCCTCTCTCCATGGGTCCATGGGTTCTGCCAGTATCCTACTCCAGCATAGGCTTCCCACATGGTCACTGCCTCTTCTAGGCACATCCACCTCATCTGGTGTGGTGTCTTCCATGGACTGCACGTGGACATCTGCTCCACCATTAACCTCCATGGCCTGCCTCATTGTGATCTTCACCTTGGGCTGCAGGGCAGTCTCTGCTCCAAATCCTGGAACACTTCCTCCTACTCCTTCTTCACTGACCTTAGTGTCTGCAGAATTGTTTTTCTCACATATTCTGACTCCTCTCTTCAGCTGCAATTGTGCATGTTGGTTTGTCTTTTCAACTTCTTAAATACATTATCACATAAGTAAGATACACCTCTGAGGGGAAAAAATCAGGTAGATGACATATGAAATTAATAGCAATAATTTTTAATTTAATTGATAATTAATTGATAGTATTTCAGCAGAATATTCCCATTGACACAATATATTTGAAAAATCACTTGAATTTCAGAGTAATTCTTATAAGTGCATATAAAAATACCTTTAGAATATCTGCAGAATGACTATTCTTTTTCCTTCTTCATAGTGTAAATCAAAATAAATGCATATACATTAAATTTAAAAGAACATGTGAGTATGAGTATTTTACTTCAAGCTTGAATTATAATTTCAAAATCTTTTATGGCAGAACTGCAAAAAAAACCCCAACAAATTACACCTTTCATACATTTTACTTGGCTTGCAGTCAATTAATTTTCATTCATGGTACATACATCTCCCTAATAAAGCCAACCTTTAATAAATTGCTGCCATTTGAGTAAATGTTATTTTCCAAATACTTAAATACCTTTTTCAGTTAGATACAGTGTTTTCTGCTTTCTTGGTTTTAGAGAGCAGTTTGTTCTAGGGGATTGAGTATATAGGTTGTAATCACTGAAGCCCTCAACTTTGAATCATAGTTATTTTATTTTAAGTGTCTCTTTTGGCCTTGGTCAATTGTTATAATTTTCCTGCCCAACTTGTACATTATCACAATGAGTAATGTTTTAAGAACGGTCACCTTTTTATCTGATTTAATCTCTGGAATGCTGGATACTGGCAGACTTTTTGTATGATGGAGTGTATTGTCTGTTCTAACTTCTGTACTGGTGTCTGAAGAGGCTCCTTTTACACTATGCTTTCATGTTCAAATAGCATCTTATACTATTCATTTGCTATGTGTCAGTGAGTTATAAATCAAGCTTCAGATCACAGGTTTTTGTAAGCTGTAAATCTTTTAGTAAATATCTGTCAGAAATTAATTTAGATTTCTAAAACTGTCAGCAGTGGGATATTATGAAAATAACACTGATTTATATTACAGAATGAGCTGAAAAAAATCTAATTTTTAACATACCAAAAAAAGGGAGGATGAATTTTTAAACAATTCTTTACTGATATTGACAGTACAATCCAGCATCATTGCCGCCTGACCTTTCCTATAGCTTGAGGCTCTTCCCATCTGAGACAATTCAGTGTGCTCTGATATTTGCCAAGCTGAAAAAAGACCTAGGAAGTTTTCTATCTGTCTCCTGGGTGAAGTCACTAAGGCACCTCTTTATTGTGCTATGTTGTGCTTAGCCAGCTCCACAACAGATAAATGTCAAGAGGCTTGAGAATAGCAAAGAACCTGTTGGAGGGACCACATTATGATGCAAGAATCAGAAATTTATTTCAGGTTGTGCTGAATTTTAGTTGTGGAACACAGATAAGCTACAGCTTTAGATGTGTGAGCTAAAATAAAGGGAATCATGGCAAAACTAATTTAATTGTAATGCATTAGGGAAAGTAGCTAAGATGTGGCTAAGAATATAGGACACTCAGGCTGAATGTTTTAAAGATACTTCCTTACCTAGAGTTAGGCTTCTAGCTAATTTTGTAGCACATAATTTAAGTCCCCAAGGTAATTTTACCATCTCTTTGTCATATTAAAATATGTAGGAACTTTAGGTGTTAGCCAAATATGAAAATCGAGTTGTTTTTATTAAGATTTCTTTGAAACCTAATTTCATTTTACTTTCATAAATTTTTGAGATAATACTTAGAGACATCTAAATGTGACATGGTGCTGAATTTTATTTGTTAGTCCCTAACAAGCTTCCTGTGTGACCTTATCTTGCTTGAGTTGGTATGACTTATGTTTTTTTGATAATGCAGTTATCATTGGCCAACACAAGGTCATGGAAACACTTGGCATTAGAATTCTTAAAAAGGAGGCTATAAGGATCCCAAGTGACACATCCAAAACGAAATATTTATTGTATTTGTTTTGATATACTCTGTAAACTGTAATAATAAGCCTGTGTCTTTTCAACAAGTTAACAAAGTTATTGAAATCTTTTGTTAGAATAGGGTAGGAATTGCCACAAGAGTACAAGTAGTATAAATGTTAACTAATGACAGTAACTCTAACTAAATTACTATTTTGACTATGATTTGTAGATATAAGATTCATGCATAGTAGTTAAAGATAAGATGATTGTGCTCACTTTACCACTTCCGGCAGCTCAGGAGCGACTTTGAAATAATTAGTATTATTAAAATACGTGTAATCTCTTGAGATCCTGCTTCTGAAGTGATAACAATAATTAAATAATAGAGGTTATGGATGGAATAAAACAATCACCTTTTATTTGTTCTTGTGCTTATTTTTTCTAAAACAAATTTTTCCATCTCTGTCCCTTTTCCTCGGGGTTATAATTATAACAACACTATTCCTCCAGAGCTGTATTTATACTTTTATCAAATTCCCCATTTTTAAGTGCTACAAATATGAAGAAGCTGCAAGGAGGCTATTAATAACCCTTTATAGCAAGTGGTGTCCTTTTCTTTCTTTTTCCTGAGAAAAAGTGACTCAATGGCCCTTATTTTTAGTCCAGGTATTTTCTTTCTAGAAAATAGTTCATCAGTTTTGAGATCATCAATAATTATTTCAATGGGGTAAAATTCTAACCTATGACTAAAAACATTTACAAAGGAGTTAAGTGTACTGTGTGGGTTATTTAAAGGAAAATTGTCGACTTTTGATGGCTTACATGCCTAAAGAGGAATTTAATATAAAGTAAAATATTACTTTCTGAATAGAATCACCCATTTGCCCCTCAGAATCAAGCAGTGTGGACAGAGTGCATCCCAGCAGAATTCACCTTGCCAGTTGTACTTATAAGTGTTGCAGAATCATTGATAAATTATTGAAAAACTTTACAGTTCTGAGGAACAAGGGTTATGAGATATACTACTGCTGTTACCTGTTAAACTGCTATTTTAACAGTTCCAACCAGGAATGTAGAAATATGAGTAAGGAACAGCAAACAGCAGATTTCCACAGCTCATGTTCTTCATATTTCCCATGGATTTGTGGTGGACTGAAAAGGATGAATTCACTGAACATCTTCATATCCATAGTGTAAAAGATAAGCATAAGTCTCTTGTTTCTTTTATGTCCATTACTCACTGAACAGGTTCTTTTAGGTATTGTGCATGTGGAAGATGAATTGTTTAATATAAAATTTATTTATTTAAAGAAATTTGATGTTAGACAGGATTTCTGATTTAGCAGACTGAAATTATATTGGATAACACAACACAAATATAAGTTACACTTAGCAAAATACATGTAGCAATTGCAATAAACAGTTCAATCACAAAACCAGTATGATTCTCATTACCGGTCTCTATAATGTGCTCACTGTCACAATGCTGGGCATTCCAAATCTATTTGAATTGAAGCCAGCTCAAACCTGTTGCTGTCTTCAAAATTACTTTGATAGTTATTCAGTTTTTACATTCTATATTCAGCTGACCCAGGTATTCACTGCCCCCTGCTCCTATGGCTAACTTAGGGACAAATTCACGCTCTTTTTTTACACCACCAGTTAATCCACTCAACTCTTGATAGCTGTTCATCTAAAATAAGAGTGACCTTCATCCTGTGTTCTGAGATAAAATCAACTTCTTTACAACAGCTGTGGTCAGTCACACTCTTCTTTATTCATAGAATTCTAGAATGGTTTGGAAGGCACCTTTAAAGATCATCTTGTTCCAATGCCCCTGCTATGGGCAGGGACAGCTTCCACTACATCAGGTTACTCAAAGCCCCATCCAATCTAGCCTTGAACGCTTACAGGGAGGGGGCATCCACAGTTTCTCTGGGAAACCTTCTCCAGTGTCTCACCACCATCACAGGAAAGAATGTCTTCTTTACATCATTCATTATGTCTTTATATTACACTCCCTGAGCTTCAGGGGGAAATTGCCCTTGCCTGTCTCCACTGAGCCTTCTTCCATTTTAGGGGTTTATTACTTAGACACAAGTTTTTAATTTCTTTGAGTTTAACTCTGACATCCACATCTGAATAGATGGAGACTGTGTATTCAAACCTATAGCTCCACATCTTAGCACACTAGCATTTCCAACCTCTCTATTATTAAGAAGTTTGCTTGTTGGCTAGTTTATTTCTAAACAAATCATTTTTCAATATTTATTTCTGCTGTGGCACACTTATTTTGAGCTTATTGTGTAAGTTTAAATCTTTTCTTAATTCTCCTGAAAGCTGCCATGAAAAAAGTTGTTATCCTAAGTAAAAAATTACTTTCCTACTCTTTCCCTTGATATTTGACTAAAAGAACAGCATGTTTTATTCATTAATCAAAACCACTTACTTGAAAAAAAAAAAAAGAGATTGACTTTCAACAGCTTAGGTAAAATTCTGCAGAATTGTTTTAGACTTGTTTGCAGTTAGTATGATTGTTAGGTTTTATTCTATATTTTGTTTATAACTTCTACTGTTTTGTTCTGTTTTTGTTTTTTTTTTTTTTTATTGTTCTCAATTGTACAAGACAAAGTTTATACTTATGTATGATCTAGATACATCAGGCTTGGCTCAAAATTACCTGTCTTGAATACTGATAACAGTGCAGCTATGTCAAGATGTGGTTCCTGACAGGATACCAGGATTAGCATTTGTGCATCCCAGACGGGTCCTGCAGCTTTCACTGAACTCTCTTCTGATCGCATCAGGTTGCAGTACCCTGTTACCCCTGTGAAACTAAAGGATGAATCTTTACATGGCTTCAAATTATTCTTCCTGGAATGCAAGAGGTGTGATATATTTCTTTCTATGTTCCAAGCAAAACATTTGTTTAAACTTTTAGTATATGCTTTAAATATATATTTCCAAGTTATGATACCTATTCCTTTGTAATAATGGCTTCTATTGGGATAATGTAGAAAGGGTAACCAATGATCATTACAGGGTTGGTCAGCGCCAGCACTGATGGCTGATTTGACAGCTAATGAAGCTACATGGTGTTGAAAGTCCATAATGTTCCAGTGAGCCAGTCATTAAATGCAGTAATGAAAGCTTTTCGAAGGGATTATTACTATTCTAAAATATATTTAGTGATTTGTAGCAGACATTTCCTTCTCAATATTTGTATTACGAGGCAACTAATTTGGAAATTCAGTAATTCCTGGGTGTTTAACAAGAAAATTTTTAACAGATATAAAGCCAGGCATAGTGTGTTATACTAGCTGAGTAATTGTTATCAACTGAGTCAACTCAATATTTTTCCTGAATTTTCCTGACTTTTATTTTTATTTCCTTATATTAATGGCCACAGTGGGTTATGATCCTTTTCTACACTGCTTAATCTCAATTTAAGAAAAGTTGTGAAATCAGAAGAATTCTAAGATTCTGTATGAAAAAGGGAGCCTAACAGCAGCAGTTTGATAACCCTGGTGATTCAAATGCTACTTTCACCTTCATGCTGACCTCAAGTAGCACTTTATTATATTCCTGGAGGATTAGGTCCTTTGTCTGCCTCAGATAATAGATCATAGTCAGACTTATGATAGTTTACTTGTTTCTAACATAATAAAACCCTGCAGCAAGTAAAAAGCCAAGACACTCTTGTCTCCCTGGGGAGGTCCTTGCATTCAGTTTTTTAATTTCTAGATCTTTAAATCAGTCTAATTTTTTTTTTCTATTTATCCTTCTAAAGATTTTTCAAAATTCTCCTGTCTTCTACATATTCCATATATTTATTGATCAGTATTTGTTGCAACATCAAAACACTCTACTGTAATTACTTAATGAACATTGTTACAAATGGAAGAACTGAGCCACAGAGAAGCTAGGGCCTAGATTGTTATAAGTATTTAGAAACCTCATTCTCATTGATTCAATGCCCATAAGAGACTTCAAACGAGTGATATGTCTAAGTATCTATAAAAATCTGGACCAAGTAATTTACACAAAAGTATACAGGAAATGTATTGGACAACAGCATATTAAGCTTAAATCCTTAAACTTGAGGACCATGCATGTCTTTTAGCACTAGACTCATTTACTTATTAATATATAAAGCTGAATTACAGTTGCTATCCTTTAGTCAAAAGGAAAGTTTCTACCTTTATGATTTAAAAGGCTGAAGAATATTGTCATTTTTTTTTTTAGTAATAAAACATCTTCTGTTTTTGTTTAAGATTAGTTTCAGACTGTGGTCCCAAGAATAGAACTTCTCTGTTATTGTTAGACTTGCTACTAAAAAGAGGTTCAAGGTACAACATTTTGTCTTAAATTTATCCTGCGGTTTACATAGCCACATTCTTAGGCACTGTATTAGGTTGTCATTGAAGATAGTCCATTCAAAGTACTTCAAAAAGATCCATTCAAACTAGAAATATGGAATGTCTTGAGATATAAAAGCCTGGATGACTACAGATACAATGACTGGCTTAAATAGGTCCATTATTTTCTTCCATCATTCCATTATGATGAATTATCAATTTTAAATACTGAGGAAATTCAATGTTCTTGAAAGACTACTGCATAAAGACATGGCAATGAGTTTTGTTATATCAGTATTATAAGTATGTAGTTTGTCAAGTTTATATTTTGCTATTTCTAATTTTAATTCAGAGTTAACTGTCTTTCATGTGGTTATATCTTCAGATACAGAAGCCTAAAGATATATTTTCACACTAAGATGATGTCTTCTTTCCAAAATGCACCTCATTTAAGCACTGCACTTTAAAAGTGTGTTACCATCTCTTAAATAAAATATTTATGACAATCTGAATCATATAAATTATAGAAGCATGCATAAAATAAATGATTAGTATGATAGCCTCTGGGTTGTGAAGAGTCACAGGAAGCAAAGAAATAGGAACTCAAGATTTAAAATTGGAGAGGAAGCAATAAGGAAATAGATATCTATTAATCAAATTCCGCCTGTTGTGAAGCTGTCTTTGGTCAATTAATGCAGAATCTAAATGAGAGTTAAAAAAATTGTAGAAAAGTAAGAACGAGGAGGGCATGAGAAACAAAACACAACAAAAAAAAACCCAAACCAAACCCACAAAAAAATCATTTCACCATCCCACTATAGCATGTCCTGAAGTGGTTTATCTACATAATTTTAGAAAACCTCTAGGGATGGTGACTCCACCACCTCTGTGGGCAGTTCCAGCACCTGACTACTCTTTCAGTAAAGAAATTCTTCCTAATATCTAGCCTCAGCCTCCCCATGTGCAACTTCAGGCCATTTCCTCTAGTCCTGTTGTTATTTCCTTGAGAGAAGAGGCTGCACCCACCTCACTACAACTTCCTTCAGGGAGCTGTAAAAAGTAAGAAGGTCTCCCCTCAACTTCTCTTCTCCAAAATGAACAGTCCAAAACCCCACAGCGTCTCCTCAAAGGACTTGATTCTCAAGGCCCTTCACCAGTTTCAGTGTTCTTCTCTGAACTTGCTCCAGAAACTCAGTGTCTTTCTTGTGGTGATGGGCCCAGAACTGAACACAGTACTCGAGATGCAGCCTCATCAGGGCTGAGTACAGGGACATGATCACTTCCCTTCTCCTGCTGGCCACACTGTTTCTGGTACAGGCTAAGATGAATTGTTCTTCTTGGCCACCTGCTGGCTCATGTCCAGCTGGGTGTTGATCAGCAGCCCCAGGTCCTTTTCTGCCAGGCAGCTTTCCCGAAAACCTGAAGGGAGGACGTAAAGAAGAGAGAGACAGGGTCTTTTCATTGGTGTCCAGTGACAGGACCAGAGGCAATGGGCACAAACTGAAATACAAGAGGCTTCCTCTGAACATCAGGAAAACTTTTGCACTGTGAG